>JAIUCV010000014.1:1649311-1917954 GCA_026724425.1 Erythrophleum ivorense
ATTTTGGCTTAATTATGGTTAAATTGCAGTTTCTCACACTTTGCTATTTTTATAAGGTGTAAATATAAGAAAAATTAAGCTAGAGTTATCTTAGAGAAGGATTGTTGGAAATTTGAAGCCTAAAGACTGCAAAGTTAGAGTTTTAAAGAATAAAAGATTTGTGCCACAAAATAAATGAGTCAAGTCACGACACAATTCAAAGGATGATTAAAGATTTCCTTTTGAAAGCATTTGTGTTGTGACATAACAACTTCAAATTGTGATGTAAAATGAATTGTTACATTTTTGCTTTGCCTAGTATGCAATTGCGTCATTGCATAAAATTTGAAATTGTGGTGCAATTCACACTTATCAATATGTAGTCATTGTTTATGTTGATTTTTTTTATGTTTTGCTTTATATTTTGATTCCATTCACTCTTAATTGTCATTTTGGGTTGGACAGAGGCTAAAGGAGGTTGAGAAGAGATATTTTGGAAGCAAGGAATGCTTGGGGATTTGAATAGACGTCAAGATTTTCATTATTTTTCTCTATTCCTTCTCTCTTTCATTTGTTTTCCCTGATATTGTTAAAGGTTATTCTGGTTTAATGTGGGGTTTTTGTATAATGAGTAGCGAATCTTCTTAGTTTAGGATTATGATGAACTCTAGCATGTATTATATTGTAATAACTTTCTTTACTTGCAATTTATAGTATAATTTGTTTACTTAATCTTTATTTTTCATGTTTCTAAATATGCGAAAACCATTAGATGATTTAGGTAACCTAAATAAACTTAAAAAAGGGATTTTAGGATTAGATCATTGATTGAGTAGTGTGGATTTATGAAACTTATAATGTTGAATGGATTGATTTGCCTGTAAGATAGAAATATACCTACCAGCCCCATATAGCTACATTATGACCTTTTCTTAATTTTGTCTCTTGATTAATTGTATAAGGAATTATGAATTGGTTAGGAGAATGCCTATAGGTAATTGGAAGATATTTGTAGGTAATTTAGAGTTTTAGATTAGTAAAGATCATTATTAAGAGTAAGGTAAAAGGTTAATTAGTTCTCATGAAATGTTAGGGTGAATCATGATCCTAATCCTTTATCTTTTAATTAGTACATAATGTTATTTCCTTTATTTTGTTATTTTTATGTTTTTAGTTTAGTTTGAATTCTAATTACTTTTATTATTTGCTTAATTTATATTAAGGTGTATAATTTTAATACTTAGCAATTATCTTAGTGACGAATTCTCATAGGATTGATACTCTATTCATCATTATATTACTTATACGATTCATAGATTTGCATGTATGCATTTATAGCATCACAAGTTTTTAGCGCCATTGTTGAGGATTTGTATACTAAGTTTTTGCTAATATTAATACCAAGCTTACTTGATTTAAACTTAAGCCTTGTATAGTTTGTTTTTGTTTATTATAAATAGTTAAATTTGTTATTTTTTTGTGTCTTAGCATTGTCGATATTTATGTTTAGTTTTTGTTTTTATTTTGAATTATAGATTATCATTGGTTGACAAATGGGGTAACTAGTGAGTATTAACCTGATATCGTGACCAAGTTGATAGCTTAGATGGTTGAATTTAATAGGAGGTTTGATAACTTTGATTTGAAGACTAGTTATGCTACTTATATTAATGATTCTCAATGCTTGTACATAACTTGTGATAATTGCGGAGAAGATCACTATGAAAGTAGTGCTTATATTATGTAGAAAATGCATAGATAGAGGATGATTTCAATAGGAATCCAAATAATTTTTATGATAACACATATTTTTAGTTGGAATCACGAAAAAAATTTTCTTCGAATTATTGTCAAGTTTCTCCATCATATGCAATATACCCTTTCCAACTTCCCAATTTCCAATTACAAGATGAAAATCTTGTTCAAGAGCATAATCCTAACTTGTAAGAAATGATTAGGTACTATATGGCCAAACAAAATGCCTACATGATGAAATAGGATGTTGCTATGGGCAAGCAAGATAACACAATGAGAAACTTAGAAACTTAAATAGGCAAACTAGCCAATGCCATTTATAATAGTTCACAAGAGACTTTTCTAAGTGATATGGTAACCACTCCTAGAATAAAAGGTGAGGAAAACTATAATGGAATTACTTTAAGGAGTGAAAAAAAGCTGGCAGAGAGTTATGTTCAATGTGACAAAAAATTATGAGTAGAAAGAGGAGAAAAAGGATAGTATTGTGAGGCTAGAAGATTGAGAGATAACCTTGCAAGTGGCCATGGTAGGAGATCCTTTTAATAAATTAGAAAAATGTTGTAAGGATATGGAAATTAACCATATGGTTCCAACTAACAACTTGATGAGTCCTTTATTAAAGTCCTTAGTTCTTATAAAAGATAGCTAAGAAGATGTTATAGGGTTTTTTACAGTATTTGAAAATCTAAAAATTATCCAAGAAAAAAATTAAATTTATAACTTCTTATCATGTCAACCAAAACATGTGTTCTAATAAAGCCATTGGTTTAGGAATCATATGTTCTCAAATAGAAATAACACCTATTTCTACTAAAGCCTCTTATCTTAGGAAAAAGGGAAGCAAGGTGATTATAGTTTTTGATATGTACGATTATGTTTAGTTATAAAGTTGGGCTAAGAATTTTAAACTTAGTGCTTCTTGAGAGGCAGCCTAAGTATTATTATTAATTTGTTTGTGAGTATTTTTCATGAATTTTTACTATGTGTGATTGTTCATGAATTTTTCTTGAATTTTCATAATGAGTTTAGTAGTGGTTTGAATTACCACTATTACCATGGAGTTAATGGCAATTCTAGCAACAACAAGCATTCAATGCACAAAAAATACAAGGTTTTAGTGATTACCACTAAAACCATATTATTTTTTCAAAACTAGATGTGTATTTACTGCCTATCATAAAAGAACAATTGTTAACTTCTTTGTATTCATGTTATTTTGCACATTTTTGCTAAGAGATTGGTAGCAAGTTAACAAATTTTAAAGTGAAAATAACTAATTTTAAGAAAAATATGCATAGGTTTTGTATATGGCTCCATACTTAAGTTTTGGTACTATAAATGATAGGTTTTTACTTAATTTTGTTTTAAATAAGAATTGATCATGCTTTGACCACTCTATAGGTTGTAAGGAAAAGGAATTCTAAGCCAAATTTATCTTAGAGTTAGAATTTCAAAAGCCAAAGTCAACAAGTCACACAAATGGATTATTAAAGCAAAATAAGGATTTGGTGGTATGACTTTAGATTTCATCATGGCAGCTCCCAAAAGCACTGCTAAAGGAAATTCTAGCACCATAGCACCTAAAAAACATAATTTTCCCTAGTTGCATAGAAACCATTGTGTTGTGTGTAACACCATCATTTCTAACTCATTTCCATCATCCCTTACATGTTCATGTGAGATATAGTAAGAATAAAGTGGGAAATTCCATTGAATTAATACACTTTCTTGCGTTGCGTCATGGTTAAAAATTCATTTCGGTGTCACATGGACCGTGTGAGCTCATGCTATGCATGCTCATATTTAATTACACCATTACAACTCATTTGCATCACAAAAACATGCCTACAACTCATAGAAACCAATTTGGAGTGTGGAATAAAGAGTTTCATTCTTGGCTAGAATTGCTTCACTTTCTGATAAAAATTGGAAAAAATCATAACTAAATCTAGAAAAATATAAATCATGCAATCTTGGTCATTCTAGAAATCTTGGGACGTCTAATTCATGCTAAAAATATGTACAAGTCATAACATCCCACACACAGAGCGTTTGACATGCGAAATGGTTTGGAGGTTGGACTAGGTTCTGATGCTGTCACAATTTACTGATATGAACTTCAAAAATGTCCAACTAATTCTAAAAAAATATAATCCATGAAAATGATAACAATCTAGAAATATGTAGATATTAACTAGAGAGAAAAAATATCTTTAGATCAATTAATCAAGTCCAGCTTTCAGAAATCGATGGAACAGTACTTCTGGTCAGGCAAGATGACTGATACTGGACAGAAACTTCAAAAATTTGTATCTCCCTTTCTAGACTCTAAATGAGGTGCTTCTAGTTGGTACAAGTCACTGTGATTTCTTAGTTTCTCTGTATGAAATTTCATGGCAATTGGACATCATTTAAGGTTCGAGTGACAGAAAATATTTTTAGACCATTGCAACATTACATCAGACCATTTCCATATATTTGGCCAACTTTAAAAAATCATCAAATATTCTGTAGGCCTCCAAAAATTATGAACTTTAGCTTCCCAAAAATATCTTAATGAGACCTAATTGCATGTCAAATTTCAGATCAAGAATAACTCATTTGGCTAAAAAGTGATATAGGATTCCATAATGGTCAAATTTGGCTCCATATGAGGTACCAAACTTGTCAAATGGTCTTCCCTTGGTGTTGGCACCTTTTAGGCAAGTCTAAAAGCATATTTAAAACTTGTGTGAGCTACCCAAATGGTCCCAAATCTCATGCATCTCATTTTGGCCATTCAACCCTCACTTATACACATATTCATCAAACTTTCAATTCTCATTCTATAGCCTTGCATACTCAAAACATGGGCTAATGGTCATATATCAGAATCATACATCTAAACATCACATAATAGTGTATCTACACATGTCTCAATGTTCATAGTAAATATACAACCTCATATACATGATGAACCATCATTATAGTTCCAAAATAAACAAAACAAGGCATAAGCTTGTCAATCTTTCTTCTTCATTGTTGTTGGCTCCCTTCACCATAATTACTTGGCCCACCTAGCATTTTAGATCATTGGAGAGGAGGGGATGGGATTCAAAGAATCCCAATAGCTCATATCCCATTCAATCATACATAATATGTGCAACCAAACTTTACAAATGTATGTATGGAGAAAATAAAAGCCATAGACATTTTAAAGGCAAACTTGGCATGTGAACCACTCATACAAATCATTCAAGAGCTCACCAAGTGTTTGGATTGGCCTCACACTTCTCCTCATGGATTTTGGACTTGCCTCGCCCATTCTTAAGCACTTTAGACTTAACCATACTCTTGGGAGCCCACTTTGCTTTTGGAAGACTCTTCACTTTGTCTCAACCAAGCTCAAGGGTTCTTGGCTCATCTTCACCAAAGGGAAGAGTTATTGGCTTCCCCACACTCAAGCAAACTCATACAAACATCATGGATTCATTTAAAACATAACATGGCATCAAGGATCATGATATGTAAAGGCATGCTAGCATACTTTCTATAGCTTGAAAATACACATACACACATTCTAAAACAAGCTAAACACACATCCATGCATGAGAGAAGAGGAAGAGAGCTACCTTGTACAAATCTACACACTTTTCTCCTTGGATTTCCCTCCTTTGCCTCGGCTATACACCCACAATTTGGTGGAGATGGTTTCTCTTGGCCTAGACATGATTTAAGGGAGCCAATTAGGTTCATGAGATATATTCTAAGGCTACACAATTTGTTTAAACTCTAGATTGCTCTATAAGCTCCATTATGGTCCATAAAGGAACCTAATGAAGCAACACCCCTCAAATGACTTCTAGGCCTTATCCTTTCCTTTCAAATATGATTCTTAACTCTTTTTAAGCCTCTTGGAGTCATCACACAATTATTTTAAAGAGCCTAGCTAGGAGTTGCTTCATTATGCTACATTATGGAGCCTACACTTCCATCTCACTATCTATGGCTTCTAAAATTTTTCCAAGGCTTCCTCTCATCCTCTTCCATCCTACATGACTCAAAAATAAGCTTGAAACAAATAAAAACTTCCCCTTGGTACTCTTTTTAGCCTAGGCCGACATTATGGAAGCATTTAGGGTTCAAGGGGTTTCTAATTTTTTCTTGATGGGATATTCACTTGGGAGGATTCCTAGAAGTCTTAGAAACTCAATTAAACACTTACATAGCTTAGAAAATTCATGAATCAAAACAGATTTTACAAACTCTTCAAGAATCCTACACTTTGCTAACTTGAAATTCAATGGCTTTTACTTGGTTTCCTTTGCATATTCTAAATTTCCACACCCTAATTCATGTGATTCATTCTTGGTTTAGCCAGAAATTTAATCCCTCATGGCTGGTCTTACATGGGGGCGGGGAATTGAAGAGAAGAGGAGCAAGGAGACCTAAGCTTAGGAAGTAGCAAAATACCTTGGATTCTTGATTTTCTTGGTTTGTTCTTCACTTGGCTAGCTTCCCCTCACCAAATCCAAAAATTTCACCTCTGTTCTGCCTTCAAAACAGCACCAAATTAAATGCCAAAACCATGAGAAGGAAGAGGAAGAAGAGGGGAAGAAGTTTAATAAGGCAAGGAGTAGGAAAAAGTGGCTAAAACTTACATTTTTCAAAGCTTCTTCTTCCTTCCTTGGCCTCCCCTTTTGTGTACCACTCTTAGCCCTTCTTAATTCTATTTTAATGTGTAAGAGAGTGGGTACGGAGATCTGAGCAGAGGAGGGATGTTTTTTATAAGCTAGGGATTCATTTAAGCAACATTCAGAATTTGCAATTTAGTCCCTCTTTGTAGTTTTGTTTGTTTGGACTCATTTCAACTCCTTTTTGAAATTCATCTTTCCATCATATTCATTAGGCTCTTAATCATAATAATTGGCTTTGGAATCACTCAAAAAGGATCTAAAACCATTCCGAACCGTTCGGTCAAAGTTTCGGTCAACTAACAGCTGAAATCACTCACCGGAGGGGTTTCAACTATTCTAGGGGTTCCTATGGTATTCAAGGCCTTTGAGAACCTTGGAAAGCTCAAAATTTTAAAAAGCCCTCCTGTGAGTTTTCAAAATTTTTCAAAAATTACAAAAATGCCCCTACTTCTTTCGACAAATTTTCTGAGCTCTTCTGGCTTTAGTTTTTGGGTATCTTAAACCTTAAATCTTCATTTTTTTAATATTTAAAATTTTATCATAATTTTATTTGGCCCCAATTCCTTCTATTTCGGGGACTTCCTTTTATATTTAGCCTATTTCTGACGTTTACGGAGAAACTGAACATTGTGTTTCTCACGTTTATGGAGGGACTGGATGTTACACTGTGACGCTCAAATCTGATGCCACAACACCTAATGCAACAACATAAAATGGTAGCATTTTTTGTCTAATTTATTGAGTTTTAAGTAGGGTTTCTCTATATTTTTGAAGGGCTTCAACATTCTAGGCATATTTTGCATCTAAAGGAGTTAAGGAGTGGTTTCTAGATGCAAGGAGAGCATTGGGTTGAAGAGAAGGCAAGACCATCCTTTAGTTTTCTCTATTCCTTCTCTTTTCTTTGTATTTCCTTGATGTTGTTAATTGTTGTTCTAAGTTTGATGTTGTATTATTATGTAATGAGTAGCTAAACTTTTCTATCATGGATTCTGATGACCTTGGTATGTAATAGGTTGTAATTACTTTCTTTAGTTTTAATTTATGGCATAATTGGCTTACTTAATCCTTATTCTTTATGCTTCTACATGTGTGAAAACCATTGGATGATTTGGGTAATCTAAATGAACTTAGAAAAGGGATTTTATAACTAGACCATGGATTTATGAAACTTGCAATATTGAATGGATTGATTCATTTGTAAGATAGGAATATACCTACCAACCTCATATAGCCACATTAAAACCTATTCTTAATCATGTCTCTTAATCAATTGCATAAGGGTTATAAATTGGTTAAAGGAATGCCTATAGGTAATTGAAAATATGCTTATGGGTAAATTAGAGTTTTAGGTTAGCAAAGATTATTGTTAAGAGCATTATAGAGAGGTGGAGATTAGTTTCTTAAGAAACGCTAAGGAGAATTATAAACCTAATCCATTACTTCCCAATTTAGTCAAGAATTTTGTCTTTCTTTATTTTGTTATTTTTGTGTCTTTAATTTAGTTTATTTCCAATTTCCCTTATTGTTGGCCTGATTTAGATTAAGGAGCATAATTTTAGTATTTAGCAATTATTTTACTGACAAATTCTTTGGAAATGATACCGTATTTATCATTATATTACTTGTGCTGATACATATAATTCTTTATATACTTTCTTATTGGGACAACTGCCACTAAATACATTGAATTTTATAATTGCCATTAGATATAATGAATTAAGTAGTGGTTCTTAAGCAATCGCCATTGAATCTTGGTGCCTCATGATTTTCTAGATTGACATTAAATCCTTTATGATGATGGATTATCTTTAGTGGCAATTTAAATCATTGCTAGAGCCAAAAGTGTTGCTAAGACTATATTTATCAACATAGGTTGAACCTACCAGGTTGACCTATTTAACTTGCCATTTTGGTGAGTTAGGTTTAGGTTTTGTTAGCTAGTATAATTTTAGGATCATGTTGGCTCTCACTTAACCCATGGGTTAAGTGTTCTAATTCACTTAACTTCTTTTTTTCTTTAAAACTAATCTTAATAATTTTAAAAATTGGATAACATTTTAATTTTTGTTACAAGAATTAACCCTTTAAGACAAGATTCAAATTTTCTTGCTTAAGAAAATTGAAGAGTTTCATTACTTATTTTACTTTGTCATTTTAGTTGTTTGATGAGACTTAAAGTAGCTAGGAAGTTTTTTCTTTTTTCTTTTTCAATTGTTGAAGCTTGAAAAAGTTGTTTGAGTGCTTAATGTAATGTCCAGTTTTCGTTAAACGACGAAAATAGATGCATTTTCAAAGCAAGTTCTTTGAAATGAATTAGTTAAGGTCCTAAAAAATTTAAGTAGGATTCTAGACTCCTAAAAATGAGAATCCCAAGCTCAGATGGAAAGAAAAATGGAGCTAGAATAAAGAAACAAAATTTGACGAAAGACTTATGAAACGTAATGGCATTTTTATAATTTTAAGCAAATTTTAGAATTCACACAGGAGAGCTTTTTAAATGAAAAATTTGAGTTCTTCGGTTCTCAAAGGCCTTGAAAATGATGGGAAGCCCCTGGACAATTAAAACCCATCCAGTGGATGTTTTTCAACGTTAGTGGACTTGAACTTTGACAAATTCATTCGGGAAAGTTTTAGCTCTGATTTGAGTGATTCCAAAGGCATTTTACTAAATTGGGAACCTAAATTTTATAATAGAAAGGACAGTTCTAAAAAAGGAGCTAAAAAAAACTAAAAACAAAAATGACAAAACGAAAGGGAAAAATTAAAATTTTTGAAAAGTCTTTCTTCCTTTCACCGAGATATATAGGGCACCCCACCTCTCCACTCACTTAGCCACATATGTTTCTGCCCTAAACCAGAGAATAACCCTAAAGAGTGAGGATCACAAGAGGGAGAGGAAGAGAAGGAGAAAGACAAGGCAAAAGGTTTGTATTTTTTGTTGTTTTTCATGCTCTTTCCTAAGCAAACCTCTTCTCCTCCATTTTCCTTTCTTTCTTATGATTATATTGAAGTTTATAAGTCTGTTTTAAGGGAAGGATAGAGGGAAAATTTAGAAATTGAGGTGAGTAAGCCAAGGAAGGTGAAGAACAAGTAAGAAGAACCAAGGAAATCAAGGTATTTTGCCATTCTTTCACTTAATCTCCCTCCTCCCTTCTCTCATGGGTGTTTCAACCTATATATGGCCAGCCCTAGGGAGTTGAATTTCTAGCTAAACCAAGGATGATTCTTAGGAATTTGAGGGAGAAGAATAAGAATATGCAAAGAAAACAACAAAAGAACCATGGAAAATCAAGATAGCAAATCTAGGGTTTCTAGTGTTCCTTGACAAATCTGATTTGATGTAATTGTTCCTGAGCCTAAATAAGTGTTTAAGTGAGTTCATAAGATCCCTAAAAGTCTCCCCATATGCATCTTCCATGTAGAAAATAAAGTAAAGGCCATGGGTGTAACACCCTATAATTAATTAAGGTATTAATCATGGATTAGATTAATTAGGTGTACTTAATATGGGATAATTAGGCAAGTTAAGTAAATGAAGATTTTAGAAAGGTAAATTTATTAATATGGGTTTAAGATTTAATTGGGATAGAAATTCTATCTAGGCTTAAATTAATAGATCATAAGAAGAGGCTAATGGAGGCCCAATGGGTTAGGTGCAGACCCAACCCAATTTAGTGTGATGAAGGCCCAATACCCACCTTATATAGGCTCTTATAATTAGCCCAATAACCCTTGTGCAGACCCACATTATTGAACTCTTCAAACTTGGCCCAAACCTAATTAAATTTTAGCAACCCAATGCATATAAAACTTGCCCAGTAAAATTCTGCAGCCCAACACTTTAAAACTGGCCCAATAAGCTAAAATCTGAAGCCCAAATGAAGTTGGACCTTGGAGCAACTCATGACCCATCTTTGACCTAACTTAAACCCACTTAAAACCCTAATGCTTCAGCCACTTTCTCATTTGCTGAAACTCAAGAAGCAAAATTCGGAGGTTGAGAAGGAGGCTAGGGTTGGGGGCAAGAATTCTGCATTTTCTCACATTTAAAGCAAGATTCAGCCAAGTTAATAGTTATACAACTTAATCCCTTCATCTTTCTCTTTAATTTGGTCCGATTAGTTTTTCATTTGGAGCATTTTCATCTTACCCAAAATCTGAAATGTGGGTGTTTGGGGATTTTCTTGGTGAAATTCGTAGGTTAAGGTTAGGCTGACCTTGAGTGAGTTTAAACCCTCCATTTTGATGCTTCATTTGTTAATTTGAGACCTTCATAGATAATTTATAAAATGGGTATTAATTTTGTATGAATTTGCTTAGGATTTTAGGTGGAATATTGAGTTTTCTGGTGAAGAACACTCTAATCCGAATTTGGGATTTGTGGTGGTTGTTGCAAAGTTGTCTACAAGTGACGTAACCGGGTTATATCAGTTCCATGTATATATTTGATTTAATTTCATATGTTGCTGTATATGAATGATTTGAAATGTTGAATGAATTGGTTGGTTATCTGTTGAATTATGATTGGACCTTGTGAGTCCATGGTGGAGCTGTGGTGCGGCTGCCACCGGTGCATGTGCTTCGATCGAACACCAGGTTATGATCAAACCCAGATGCACCGAGCCCTGGTTGTGCTCAATAGGGAGTAGGTGCCGTGGACGGGCCTCTCCCGGTGTTAATGGCCTTTAACATGTGATAATATGATTGCTAGTATGGGATAGTAATCATGATAGCCTAATTGTTTCATTTGCTGATATGATGGATATGATTCTGATGTTGATTTTGATTCATGCATATATGCTAATTAAACTGGATATATGATGGAATTGTCTTGGTTACTGAGATTTATATCTCACCCCGTTTCATGGGATTAACATTTCAGGTGAAGGTTCTTCGGGTAAGGATAAAGGGAAGCAAGTGGATGAAAATCCATGAGCTTCAACATATGGGAAAAGGCTACACTTAGGCGGACTTATTTAGTAGAGATGCAATTTTGTTATTAGTTTACATAGCATCGTCATATATTCATGTTTCCAAGTGTAGGCGTTCATATTTTGTTTGATTGAAATGTAACCGTTAAGGATTTAAGTCTTATCATAGTTGAATATTATTGTATGAACTTATAGTATCATATATGTTGTTTTGTTGAAATTATGATATGGATTACCATATGGGAATTGTAGTCATATGATGCCTTGGATGTGGACATAATCTATTGTTGAATGGAATCTCTATGGAATGTGCATGGGATGTTAATTGCTGCTAATGCATGTGTTCTTACTGTCATATATTCATGAATTTGCTGATATGAGCTAGTTGGGTAAGTAGGAAGTAGTATTCAAGTTTTACAATGGTAATGGACAGATTGATGGGTAAATAGGGTAGATAAACACCATTAGAATCACATAAAATAAGGGAAGGTAGACCTGGAGTGTTTCTAAGATGAGATTTGGAGTGTAGGGGGCAAAATTTGGGTAATGTAGTCACAGGAGGGAGTCTCGCCGCTGCTAAGAAGGCTTCACTGTAGCCAAATGAGAGAGGGTAACAAAACCAAAACTCATTGCAGTGCAATATGTCCTGCCGCGGCGCCAGTTGAAGAAATAAAATAAGGGTTGGACAGAAGCAAAACTCCCCACGGCACAAATATATTGCGCCGAGGCGAGAATCATGGGAGTTAAGAGTAGTAGTTCCACGAGGCGTTTTCGCTGCGGCGCCACATAGGTTGGCTACGGTGAGATTTGTGAAATTTGTCCAGTAATTCCAGATAGCAACTTAGCCACGGCAGGGAAGGTATAGGCTGCGGCGCAAGTCCCCAATCTACTCTTTTTAACCTAGAAACCCTAATTTCTGCAACGGTAATGGTAAGAGATGATATAGGAACACTTGTGGGAGGTTATTAGGTATTGAAACTGATGGACGGTTGAATCATAAACCTGTTATGGTAGTAGGATTTCTTTTATACAAATTTTGTTTTGTGTGGTGGTATGGTGATGACCCTAACATCAAGGTTTAAATTTTTCCCATACCTTTAACATGTGATAGATTGTAACCACTCAAACCTTAATAATTAATTATTAATCGTACATTCAACCATAATTACAATGATAAGAAGGTAGGGTTGTCACAGTTGGTATCAGAGCAATGGTTCAGGCAAATGTGTTTGATTTACTGCTTTGTGGTTAGAAACCTTGGCAATCATGATGCATGCGTGATAGGAATAGGAACATTGTGACCTGATGATAATCCTCATACTTATATATACCTACCATAAGTGGAGTTGTGTTTTGTTGCCTTAGACTGTGGTTAATGGGAGATGCTTATGGTTGTGCTTGTGGCATTGCAGAACTAGATGGCTACTCGTAGAGAAACAACTAAGATGTTAAGAGAGATGCAAGAGGCCATGGCTGTAATGGCCAACCAAATGAGAGAACAAGCTGAGGCCCATGAGACTACGGTTAGGGCAATGACTGACCGGCATCAAGAGCAAGTCGAGGCTCATGCAGCGATTGTGCAAGTGCTACAATAACTACATGAAAGTATGAATAAGCGGAATGAGGAGGTGCTATTGGAGAACCGTGTGAGGGCTGGTTATAACCCTGGTGTGGGACACCAAGGGGAGGATAGTGACTGATAAGCATAATTTATATACATTTCATTCTCCTTAAATTTAGACATTTTAATTCAAAATATGGTTCTAGGAGTCTAATTAAATGGAATTTTGTTTTAGTGGCCATTTTTACATTTTAGGAATTAATTTACAAATTATAGGTTTTTAACGCTAAATTTTATCTCAAATAACTTTGTGAATATTTCTTCCTATTATTTCTGCAGATTTTTGAAGAGCATTGGAACTGGAATGGAAGAATAAAATAGCATTTGAATAAGAGCAATGAGTTTTAAGAAGGAGCAAGCTCCAGCACCCTTGTTTCTCTCATGGAAGACACATACTCATGCACTCGTCCAGCATGTTCCCAAAGCAGCTTGCACAGGTTCCCTTCTCTCACTTGAAGTAAACAAAGAAGAGTAGCAATACACGAGACTTTGGCTTAGGTTGGAAGCTCCAGAACAGAGAAGAATGAGCTACATGGGGTAGAACGTGGATTGCTACGAGCAGCTACAGTGCACGAGCAGCATGAAAGGAGATTAACATGAAAAACAAGTGAAGAAGGAAGCATGGGCAGCAGCTGTAACGTGCATGAAGAAAACCAACGTGAAAGTGACGCTAAAAGGGAGCTGGGCTAGACTTAAGGGAAGAAGCCACGTAAAGATGAAAAAGACGAGGCAACCAACGTGAAGAAGATGCACAATGAGCAGCAAATATAGGAGGCAACAGATGAAGCTTGGTTCTAACATGGGTTCTGGTTCGAATAGAAAACAAAAGCCACGTTAAAACCGTAAGAAGCATGGAAGGAACTCGAGCTGAACATGCATGAGATGGGAGCTGAACAACGAAGAAACTGTGTAGAATGAAAGCAACGCTGAAGCTAAACGATGCATGAGCTGGAACAGCAGCTGGAAACGAATGAAAGAAGCTGCATATAAGCTAGAATAAAAGTTGAAAAATGCTGCATGAATAAGCAAGCATGAGGCAGTCTTGAGCTGGGTAAAAGACGCTGGACTGGGTAGCACAAAACAGAAGAAGCTGAACGAGAAACTTGGGAGCTAGAAAAAGACGTGGATATCACGCTGGAAAGAAGAAACACGAAGAGGAAGCGGGACGTGGGATTGCTTGCATGAATATTGATACTATATTCAATATAAAAAGGAAGTGGGGCCTATCATATATTTATAAAATAAGTAAACATGAATAAAGAAGGGAACACGTGAAGAAGAGCATGTAGAAGACGCTGAAACGTGAAGAAGAGCATGTAGAAAAAGCATGAAAAATGCATAAGCTGAGCACGTGATTTTTTAAAAGAAGGAAGCTTCAATTCAGCACGTCTCTTTCATCCAATTACGCCTCTCATAGTTCCATCTATTCACGCCTCAAACTCTCAGCCAATCCTTGCCTATATATAGAACCATTCATTCGTTCATTCACGACGCCACATTCATCCATTCTATCCAACCATTCTTCCACTCCATTCCCATTCATTCCATCCATCTTCCATCTACATCCCATGAAGCTTTAGTTCATCTTGAGGCTAGCTAGGAGGAAGCTCTTAGAGAAGCTTGAATCCATGGAAGAATAATTCAGAATTTTGGCTAATGATTTCTCTATATTCCTACACTTTTTCTCTTTCATTTATTTTCTTGGTTAAGATGTATTTGATAGGGAATTTGTGTAATTGTAATTAGTGGCTGGTTAGACACTAATTAGGAAGTAATTTTTGTTGATTAATTGATTGCATTAGACATCAATATTATCTGAATTCCATGTATGCTTCGGAGGTATTCGATAAAATACATGAGTGAGCGTAATTGTTTAAATTGAGGATTCCTTAATGTTTAGTTAGTTAATTAAATATTTAGGATGATTCAAATGTTAATCAATTAGTTAATCAATCAAATTGGATGTTCATTAATCTTAGAAACAAGAATTAACAGTTTAATGCGGAGTTGAGGTCTCAATTAAACATTAGACCGTTGATTTCTTGAATCTTGCGTGGTTACTCAAGATAAATTGTTATGAACACAATTAGGAACTCTTAGGCCAGAATTAATCACAATTAGAATAGGATAAGGATAGTGGATACCAAGGGACGAATCCAAAGCTAGTCACAAGACCATAATTCATCCATAATCCATATAAGTAGGTAGAATTTAGGAAATTTAATTCAATTTAGTTTTAGGATAGTTTAATTAAATCAAAACCCTTTAGTTTAGGAATTTTTAGAGTCTTTTAATATTTGGAAAACTCAATTAAACATTGAACGCCAATTCCAAGGGAGATGACCTAGGTTGTGCCACTAAATACATATTCTATCAGCCTAGTATTATTTTGAGGGTTGCACGACGAGCCACTCAGTGACCTCTTTATTGCATTAGCCAAATTCAGAAAAGCTGATCCTCCATCATTCTTGGGGGAGTTAGATACTGAGAAAGCCGAGAGATGGTTGATGCAACTGGAGAAAATCTTTGAGGTTATGACCTGCACTACAGAACAAAAGGCAAGGTTGGCCATCTACAAGTTGGAGGGTGAGGTTGAACATTAGTGGAGGAATGCCTCCAGATTGTTGGTTGCAAGAGAGATACCCTTGACCTGGGAAAGTTTTCAAACGGCTTTTGAGAGCAAATATTTCCCACCATCGGTGAGGGCGGACAAGGAAGCCGAGTTTAACTTCCTTGAGCAAGGAGACATGAATGTAGACTAATATGCAGCTAAATTCATCCAATTGTCTCGCTTCTCCTCTTACTTGAAGCGCTTTGATGATGAGCCATGGAAGGCTGAAAAGTTTGAAAGAGGTTTAAGGCCGGAGATTAAGGATAAGATTGTATCTCTACAGATCTGCAATTTTGATGAATTGGTGGATAAGTGTAGAGTGACGGAAAGGGTTATGATGGAGAGTGAGGCTAAGCGGAAGAAGACCTTGGAAGGTAAACATGACCGAGGCATGGAGCCCTTTAGGGGCGAAGGTAAGAAAGGAGCCAATAGTGGAAGTGGCTCTTGGGGAAGGAGACCACCCCCAAGGAATGTCCCTTAAAGAAGAAACATGGGACCACTAAGGAGTGCAATGAGTGCCCCACCTGCTTGTGCCAAGTGTGGGAAGAACCATGAGAATGGGCCATGCCCAGTGTGCTATAATTGTGGGAAGCCTGGAAACTATGCGCGAACTTGCACAGTGTCACGGGAGTCAGCCTTATCGGTTAAGCCACCTATCCAAGGAAGGGTATTTGCACTTACGCAGCAAGAGGCTAGTAGATCCCCTAGTCTGATCCGAGGTACTTTACTTGTCCATAATCATGTCGTAGATGCATTGTTTGACTCGGGTGTAACCCACTCATTCATCTCATATGACTGTGTTAAGCGTTTGGGTCTTAAAATTAGCCTGTTGCCATTTGAATTATCTGTGTCTACCCCTACTGGATATTCTATGATTACATCTGATGTATGCTTAAATTGTACTATACAATTGGATAGCCGTTGTACTGCCCTTGACTTGATTTGCATCTCTTTGTATGACTTTGATGTAATCATTGATATGGACTGGTTGTCGGCTAATAATGTGATACTTGATTGTAACCGTAAGACTATTTCCTTACCTGCAAATATACTTGAAACTGGTCCTGTGACTGAGCTTATTTGTGTGTCTGCCGCCCAAGCCGAGAAGTGCCTTAGGCATGGTTGCCAAGGGTTTCTAGTATTCTTTTCATTGCATGTTGAGGTTGATAATGGGTTGGAGGATATACCTATGATTAGGGAGTTTCCTGAGGTTTTTCCTAAGGAGTTTAGTGGTCTACCTCCAGAGAGAGAGCTAGAATTTTCTGTTGATTTGGTACCCGGTACGGGTCCGATCTCTAAGGCTCCGTATAGAATGGCGCCTGCTGAGTTGGTTAAGTTGAAAAGTCAACTAAAAGAGTTACTTGAGAAAGGGTTTATTAGGCTAAGTGTGTCTCCATGGGGAGCACCAGTATTGTTTGTCAAGAAGAAATATAGTAGTCTTAGGCTTTGCATTGACTATAGGCAATTGAACCAAGCAACTGTCAAGAATAAATACCCTTTGCCTAGAATTGATGACTTACTTAACTAATTAGTTAGAGCGTCGGTCTTTTCAAAGATTGACCTTAGATCGGGATATCACCAACTTAGAGTCAAGGCTGAGGATGTACCTAAAACTACCTTTAGGACTCGATACGGCCATTATGAATTCCTAGTTATGCCTTTTGGGTTAACCAATGCCCCTGCCATTTTCATGAATTACATAAATAGGATTTTTAGGCCTTATCTTGACCGGTTTAGGTTAGTGTTCATTGATGACATTCTTGTCTACTCTAAAAGTAGTGAGGAGCATGAAGAGCATCTTAGGATAGTTCTTCAAACCTTGAGAAAGCATCAATTGTATGCTAAGTTGAGCAAGTGTGAGTTTTGGTTGTGGGAGGTCAAATTCCTAGGTCATGTGATATCGGAACAAGGAGTAGTGGTAGACACTAGCAAGGTAGAAGCGGTACTGAATTGGGAGAGACCCAAAATGGTGACTGAAATCTGTAGTTTCTTAAGTTTAGCCGGCTACTACAAAAGATTTATTAAGGGATTTTCTCAGTTAGCCATGCCTTTGACAAAGTTGACTAGGAAGGACCAACCATTTGTGTAGGATGTTAAGTGTGAGAATGCCTTTCAGGAGCTTAAGGATAGGCTTACCACCGCACCTGTGTTAGTGATACCTGACCCTAAAGAGACATTCACAGTCTATAGTGACGCTTCTAAGAAAGGATTAGGGTGTGTCTTAATACAACAAGGTAGGGTGATAGCCTATGCCTCTAGACAACTTAGACCCCATGAGGAGAATTACCCCACCCATGACTTAGAGCTAGCGGTTGTGGTTTTTGCCCTTAAGATTTGGAGGCAATAGCTCTATGGTGCCCAATTTGAAGTGTATAGTGATCATAAAAGTTTGAAGTACTTGTTTGACCAAAAGGAGTTGAACATGAGGCAAAGGAGGTGGATGGAATTCCTTAAGGACTATGATTTCTCCTTAAAGTATCATCCAGGGAAGGAAAATGTGGTCGCCAATGCCTTGAGTAAGAAATCTATTCACATGGCAATGATGATGCTTAGGGAGCAAAGGTTGATTGAAGAGATGAGGGATTTGAATTTATCAATTTCAATGAACCCTAGTAGCATTCTTTTGGGAGAATTGAGGATAGAAAATGACCTTAGGAAGAGAATTAAAGAGGTTCAAAAGCTAGACGCTACTGGGGAGGAATTAGAGAGCAACTGGGGAGTGGTGAGGTCAAAGACTTTGACCTATCAAAAGATGGTTTGGTGAGGTACCAGGGAAGAGTGTGTATACCCAAGAATGAAGAGTTGAGGAACATAGTGTTGTCGGAAGCTCATAAGAGTAGGTACACCATCCATCCAGGCACTACTAAGATGTATAGGGATCTAAAGAAGAGCTTTTGGTGGCTTGGGATGAAGTCGGACATAGCAGAGTTTGTTGCTAGATGTCTAATTTGTCAACAGGTTAAGATTAAGCACTAAAGACCAGCAGGTTTGTTACACCCTTTAGAAATTCCTAAATGGAAATGGGATAGTATATCTATGGATTTTGTGATGGGTTTGCCTAGAACATCCTCGGGTTATGATGCTATTTGGGTGATCGTGGATAGATTGACGAAGTCTACCCACTTTCTACCTATTAGAGCCACTTATTCCCTAGATAGACTAACTCAACTGTATGTTCGTGAAATTTTAAGATTGCATGGTGTTCCTAATAACATTGTGTCGGATAGAGACCCAAGATTCACATCAAAATTTTGGCGATCTCTACAAGAAGCTTTAGGTACTAGTCTTAACTTTAGCACTGTGCATCACCCTCAGTCTGATGGACAGACTGAGAAGACCATTCAGACCCTTGAAGACATGCTGAGAGCGAGTGTACTAGAATTAAAAGGGAGTTGGGATGTGTACCTGCCTTTAGCTGAGTTTGCTTATAACAATAGTTACCATTCCAGTATCCAGATGGCACCATTTGAGGCACTTTATGGGAGGAAGTGTCGGTCGCCCTTGTGTTGGATAGAACTTAGTGAAAGAAGTCTTTTAGGTCCAGACATAGTGGACCAAACTACCCATCAAATAGAACTCATCAGAAAAAAGTTGTTGGCTGCCCAGAGTAGGCAAAAGAGTTATGCGGATAAGAGAAGGAGACCCTTAGAATTTGAGATAGGAGACCATGTGTTCCTTAAGGCTACTCCAGTGACGGGTGTAGGACGGTTTATTAAGACAAGAAAGCTCAGTCCTCGTTATCTTGGTCCTTTCCAAATCTTTGAAAGGATAGGACCCGTGGCCTATAGAGTTGCTTTACCTCCAAACTTGGCCAGATTGCATGATGTGTTCCATGTGTCCCAATTGAAAAAGTACCACCCGGACCCTTTGCATGTCATTGAGCATGAGAATGTGCATCTACAAGATGATTTGTCTTATGTGGTTGAGCCAGAAAGGATTGTGGACTCAAAAGTCAAACAGCTGTGTAATAAGGACATCCTCCTGGTAAAGGTAGTATGGAAAGGACTTACTCCAGATGAAGCAACTTGGGAAACAGAAGAAGTGATGAGAAAGGATTATCTTGCATTATTTGAGTAAGGTATGTCTAATTTTGAGGATAAATTTTCTAAAAAGAGGGGAGAATGTAACACCCCATAATTAATTAAGGTATTAATCATGGATTAGATTAATTAGGTGTAATTAATATGGGATAATTACACAAGTTAAGTAAATGAAGATTTTAGAAAGGTAAATTTATTAATATGGGTTTGAGATTTAATTGGGATAAAAATTCTATCTAGACTTAAATTAATAGATCATGAGAAGAGGCTAATGGAGGCCCAATGGGTTAGGTGTAGACCCAACCCAATTTAGTGTGATGGAGGCCCAATACCCACCTTATATAGGCTCTTATAATTAGCCCAATAACCCTTATGTAGATCCATATTCTTGAGCTCTTCAAACTTGGCCCAAACTTAATTAAACTTCAGCAACCCAATGCATATAAAACTGCCCCAGTAAAATTCTGCAGCCCAACACTTTAAAACTGGCCCAATAAGCTAAAATCTGAAGCCCAAATAAAGTTGAACCTTGGAGCAACCAATGACCCATCTTTGACCCAACTTAAACCCACCTAAAACCCTAATGCTTCAGCCACTTTCTCATTTGCTGAAACTCAAGAAGCAAAATTCGGAGGTTGAGAAGGAGGCTAGGGTTGGGGGCAAGAATTCTACATTTTCTCACATTTAAAGCAAGATTCAGCCAAGGTAATAGTTATACAACTTAATCCCCTCATCTTTCTCTTTAATTTAGTCCAATTAGTTTTTCATTTAGAGCATTTTCATCCTACCCAAAATCTGAAATGTGGGTGTTTGGGGATTTTCTTGGTGAAATTCGTAGGTTGAGGTTAGGGTTGACCTTGGGTGAGTTTAAACCCTCCATTTTGATGCTTTATTTGTTAATTTGAGACCCCCATAGCTAATTTATAAAATGGGTATTATTTCTATACGAATTTGCTTAGGATTTTAGGTGGAATATTGAGTTTTATGGTGAAAGACACTCTAATCCGAATTTGAGATTTGTGGTGGCTATTACAAAGTTGTCTACAAGTGAGGTAACTGGGTTATATCAATTCCATGTATATATTTGATTTAATTTCATATGTTGCTGTATATGAATGATTTGAAATGTTGAATGAATTGGTTGGCTATCTGTTGAATTGTGATTGGACCTTGTGAGTCCATGGTGGAGCTGTGGTGCGGCTGCCACCGGTGCATGTGCTTCGATCGAGCACCGGGTTATGATCAAACCCAGATGCACCGAGCCCTAGTTGTGCTTAATAGGGAGTAGGTGCCGTGGACGGGCCTCTCCCGGTGTTAATGGCCTTTAACATATGATAATATGATTGCTAGTATGGGATAGTAATCATGATAGCCTAATTGTTTCATTTGCTGATATGATGGATATGATTCTGATGTTAATTTTGATTCATGCATATATGCTAATTAAACTGGATATATAATGGAATTGCCTTGGTTACTGAGATTTATATCTCACCTCGTTTCATGGTATTAACATTTCAGGTGAAGGTTCTTCGAGTAAGGATAAAGGGAAGCAAGTGGATGAAAATCCATGAGCTTCAACATATGGGAGAAGGCTACACTTAGGCGGGCTTATTTAGTAGAGATGCAATTTTGTTATTAGTTTACATAGCATCGTCATGTATTCATGTTGCCAAGTGTAGGCGTTCATATTTTGTTTGATTGAAATGTAACCGTTAAGGATTTAAGTCTCATTATAGTTGAATATTATTGTATGAACTTATAGTATCATATATGTAATTTTGTTGAAATTGTGATATGGATTACCATATGGGAATTGTAGTCATATGATGCCTTGGATGTGGACATAATCTATTGTTGAATGGAATCTCTATGGAATGTGCATGGGATGTTAATTGATGCTAATGCATGTGTTCTTGTTGTCATATATTTATGAATTTGCTGATATGAGCTAGTTAGACAAGTAGGAAATAGTATTTAAGTTTTGCAATGGTAATGGACGGATTGATGGGTAAATAGGGTAGATAAACACCATTAGAATCACATAAAATAAGGGAAGGTGGACCTGGAGTGTTTCTAAGATGAGATTTGGAGTGTAGGGGGTGAAATTTGGGTAATGTAGTCACAGGAGTGAGTCTTGTTGCGGCTAAGAAGGCTTCGCCACGGCTAAATGAGAGACAGAGTTGAAGGGCGCCGTGGCGCAACCAATCCCGTCGCGGCTCAAGGGAAGAAAATTGGCCCAGGGAGTGACAGTGGCGAGGAGCACCACGGCCTGATAAATCTCGTCGCGGCGCGAAGTGAAAAAACTCGTCCAGGAGGGTAACAGAACCAAAACTAGCCGCGACGCGAGTCAAAGAAATAAAATAAGGGTTGGACATAAGCAAAACTTGCCACGGTGTAAATATATTGCGCCAAGGCGAGAATCGTGGGAGTTTAGAGCAGTAGTTCCAGGAGGTGTTTTCGCCGCGGCGCCACATAGGTTGGCCATGGCGAGATTTGTGAAATTTGTCCAGTGATTCCAGATAGCAACTTGGCCGCGGCGGGGAAGGAATAGGCCAAGACACAAGTCCCCAATCTACTATTTTTAACCTAGAAACCCCAATTTCTGCAACGATAATGGTAAGAGATGATATAGGAACACTTGTGAGAGGTTATTGGGTATTGAAACTGATGAACGGTTGAATCATAAACCTCTTATGGTAGTAGGATTTCTTTTATGCAAATTTTATTTTGTGTGGTGGTATGGTGATGACCCTAACATCAAGGTTTAAATTTTTCCCATACCTTTAACATGTGATAGATTGTAACCACTCAAACCTTGATAATTAATTATTAATCGTACATTTAACCATAATTACAATGATAAGAAGGTAGGGTTGTCACGATGGGTGCCAAAACCAAGCATAGTCTTGGTCTAGATGAGTTAGGGCACCTAGGGAGAGTTTTAATTTATTCCAAACCTATTTTTGAGTCATGTATGATGAGTGAAGATGAAGGGAAGTCTTGAAAACATTTAGAAACCATAGAAAGTGAGATGGCCTTATATGTTCTATAATATGACCTAAAGAAGCAATATGTAGTTAGGCTTTTTATTTTAATTGTGTGATAACTCCAAGAGGCTTAAAAGGAGTCAAGAATTATATATGAGAGGAAAGAATGGATCCTAGAACTCACTTGATGGGTGTTGATTCATTAGGTACATTCTTGGAACCATAAAGAGGTTAATAGACTAAGTCAGTGTTTAAGGAAGATGTGTGGCCTTAGAATTAATTCCATGAACCTAATTGGCTTCCATAAATTGTGTTTAGGCTAAGAGAAACCAATCCCACACCTTTGTGTATGTGAGGCCAAGGAAGGGAGAGCAAATTCAAGGAGAAAAGTGTGTGGTTGCATCTAAGGTAGCTCACTCTTCCTTCTCTCATGCATGAATGTGTGTTTGACTTGTCTTTAAATGTGTGTATGTATGTTTTAAGCTATGAAAAGTGTTCAAGCATGAGCTATCATTCCATGGTACCATGATGATGTATTATATTTTCAAATTATTTTTATTACGTATGCTTGGATTTGCTTGAGTATGGAGAAGCCAAGAACCCTTAGCCATGATGAGAATGAGCTAAGAACCCTTAAAGTTAGTTGAAACAAAGTAAAGAGTCTCCTAAGAGTGAGGTTGACTCCCAAGAGTAAGGTTGAGTTAAAAACCTTTTAAGGAAATGGGTGAGGCAAGTCCAAAATCTATAAGTGAATGGGTGAGGCAAATCTACTTACTTGGCAAGTCTATGTATGCTATGTATGACTTACTCACATGTCAAGATTGCTTCTTGAATATTCATGTTATTCAATATGCCCATGCATGCATTTGTAAGACATGGTTTGTATACTTTATGTATGGTTGAAGTAGGAGATGAGCTATTAGGACTATTTGAATCTCATTCCCTCCTCTTCAATGTTCTAACATGCTAGGTGAACTAAGTGGACAGGGTAATGGGAGCCAACACCTTGGAAGATAAGAGTTTGACAACAATTTGCATGAATTTTACTTCTTTATGGCCATATGAATGAAAAATGTTGTAATCTATTATTGTATATGTCCTATGATGTTATGAACATGTATAATTATGCTAATGTATCATGTACAAATAAGATTTAAGATTATATGTATGGAAATGTGCAATTTGGAAATGGAATGGTAAGACTAGCATTTTGGAAATGTGTGTATGACATGGGGTGAGAGTGTGAGTTTCCAAATTTTTGGTTTGTGCACCTTTGCGACAAGTTCAAAATGTCGTTTTGGTGTAATCCCAAGTGCTCCAGTGGCCACACAAGCTTGGGAAGCAAAATTGGACATTTTGATGCTTGTAGAGACCATAAAAATGACCAAACCGAAACCCTATGGCACAAACTAACCAAATGGATGAATTTTCTCATGCAATTTAGCAAAAATTTAGATCTTATCTAGAGGTTTTGGGAAGCTAAAGTGCATAAAAATCATAGCTCTATAGAATTAATTATGAATTTTTAAAATTTAAGATTTTTCTGCTATTTTGGTGCATGTACTGTTCATATGGTCAATTTTGTGTTCTATGTCATCCAATGGTTAAATAGTGTCCAATGCTTGTGAAATTTTAAAACATAAACTAGAGATTATAAACTTTCTGTGGCCACCAAGATCACCTCATTTGGAGGTCTGAGCATAGAGTTATAAATTTTTGAAATTTCATATTAGTATTAGCAGCGCCGCTTGACCTCTAGTACTATTCCATCATAATTCAGTTCTTAAATGAACTTTTCAAGGTCTAGATATTTTTTTTTTCTTAAAGTTAACATCTGTAGCTTCTCAGATTGACCAAGTTTGCATGATTTGGATTTTTTTAGAATTAGTTATGAATTTTCAAAGTTTATGACGGTAACCTGTGACAATAGCCTAGATAGTTGAAACCTTGAGTGCTTTTCAAATGTCAAACATCTTCTACTTGATGTTTCATGACCTGGAAATATTTTTAGTATAAATTAGACATCTGTAGCTTTCCATAATGATCAAGAATGTATGATTTTGATTTTTCTAGAATTAGTTATAATTTTTCAAAGTTTGTAACAGAAAGCATGCAATTCTAGCCGAGGCTACACTATGGAATTTTGTGTGTTTCTTGTATTCTCACGGGTTCTAGGCCACTTTTGGTGATGGATTTGAGTTGTATCTATGTAATTGAATATAAAAATATGATACATGAGCTCACATGGTTCACGAGTGATAAGCATAATTTATATACATTTTATTCTCCTTATTTTAAGTAATTTTAGTATCCAAATATGGCTTTAATGGTCTAATTAGATAAAGTTTTGTTTTAGAAGCCATTTCTATATCTTAGGAAATTATTTACAAGATTTTAGAATTTTAATGCATAAAGTTCTTTAAATGATTCTTGTGAATTTTTCTATTAAATTGTTTTTACTATTTGTGCAGAATTTTGTTGGGCAATGGGAATTTTAAGGATAAAAATTAATACAAAAAAATGATTGAAGCTTCAAGATTGAATCAAGAGCTAAACTACATAAAGGAAGCCACACTTTGCAATTAGAAAGAGGAATCACGTGGAAGACGCTGAACAACACTGGACAGCAATGTGGGAATATGAGCAAAACAGAAGAGGAAATGCATGAGGAAGCTTTGAGCTTGGCTGGAGAAAGAACATGCAGGAGCAATACGTGGCTGGAGTTCAAGCGAGAAAGGAGGAAGCTTCTTCATTCATTCGGGCTGGATGCATGAGAAAAGGAAGAAGAAATCACGTGGAAAATATATACGAAGAAGCTCTGCATGGATAACGTGAAGAAGCTGAGCTGATGAAATGCAGGAGCTAACATGATGGCAGCAGCTGGAAACGTGATATAAGAAGGAAAAAAGCATGCAGAAACGTAAGAAAAGCGAGCTGAATCACATGGAAGTTTGGGCAAACGCTGGAAGACACAAAAGTTACGTGAATGAGTAGAAAACAGAGTATGAAGCAAAGCAATGAGTTAAGCACGAGGAAAACGAGCTGAAGCTTGCATTAGTTGGAAAAGAATTAGCTACGAATTAGAGGAGAAGGTTGGAGCTAAATGATGGAAAGAAAAGAAGCGAGTTCAAACTGCACAAGCTGAATGGGAGCTGGAGAAAATTAACGAGCAAAACAGAGCATGCAGATAAGATGAAGATGCTGCTGAACAGGGCGGAGATTTACGTGATGAAGGCTTCAAACACCCATGCAAAGCTGACATGGAAACGAGGCACGAGCTGAAACAGAGAAGAAGCTCTTGAGCTGAACAACGCTGAATTGGAAAAAGGAAGCTACGAGCTTGTGGAAACCATGCTGAAATCCACATGAAGGAAGTTGTACATAAGCTAGAATAGAACTGCAGCAGAAATATGAGACTACACGAGAGGGATAAGATGCAGAAGAAGCAACGAGCTGGGCATAAGGTTTTTAAATGAAGAAGCTCACATGGAGAACATGCAAAAAGATATGGAAACACGAAGCATGCAGCTCGAGTCCAGGTAAAAATGCTGAAGAAGTGGATGGAGGAAGAGGCCACGGTTTTGAAGAAATAATGAAGGCAGAAAATGACGAGGGACTTGAGAAAAGCTACTGGAGCAACACAAATGAATGAAGCAGCAGAGATAGTGGGAAGGCTCTCGAGGAGAAAAAGATCGAATAAAAGAAGCTTAACATGATTTTGCATGAAGCAGAAAAACGTTAAAAGCTAGATGAAGAAGAGAAACGTACAAAACAGAGAAGCTGGACGTGGGATTGCTTGCATGAATATTGATACTATATTCAATATAAAAAGGAAGTGGGGCCCATCATATATTTATAAAATAAGTAAACATGAATGTAGAAGACGCTGAAACGTGAAGAAGAGCTGCAGAAACAGTAGAAGGAATTCAAGTATAATAAAATAACCAATGGGACCCACTCTCATACACACATCCATGCAGCGTAATACACATAACAGAAGCTGAGTTCAGTGAAGGAATAACACGTGAAGCAGAACAAAGAGAAGCACGTGATTTTTAATGAAGAAAGGAGTATAATTCTGCACGCCTCTTTCATGCAATTCATACTCTCATCCATTCACACAATACAAGTCATCCACGTCTCTAAAATCTTAGCAAACTCTTGCCTATTTATTCATCCATTCATTCGCTGCAAGGACCACTCCATCATCATCATCCACGCCATATACCATTCATCAACCATTCACACATCAATTCATCCATCCCATCCTCTTCTCATCTCCAATCCATTCCATCCATCTTCCATCTACATTCCATGAAGTTCTAATCTCCATCTTGAGGCTAGCTAGGAGGAGACTTTGGAGAAGCTTGAATCCATGGAGAAGACATAGAATATTTTGGCTAAGAATTTTCTATTTTTTTTTACACTTTTTCTCTTTCATTTATTTTCTTGGTTAAGATATATTTGATAAAGAAATTGTGTAATTGTAATTAGTGGCTGGTTAGACACTAATTAGGAAGTAATTTTTGTTGATTAATTGATTGCATTAGACATCAATATTATCTAAATTCCATGTATGCTTCGAAGGTGTTCGATAAAATACATGAATGAATTATGTGTTTAAATTGAGGATTCCTTAATGTTTAGTTGGATAATTAAATATTTAGGATGATTCAGATGTTAATCAATTAGTTAATCAATCAAATTGGATGTTCATTGATCCTAAAACAAGAATTGACAATTTAATTTGGATGTGAGGTTTCAATTCAACATTAGATCGTTAATTTCTTGTATCTTGAGTGGTTACTCAAGATAAATTGCTATGAACACGTTGAGGAACTCTTAGACCGAAATCAATTACAATTAGAATAGGATAAGGATAGTGGATACCAAGGGACGAATCCAAAACTAGTCACAAGTCTATCTTTCATTCATAATCCATACAATTAGGTAGAATTTAGAAATTTTAATTCAGTTTAGTTTAATTCAATTAAAACCCCCTTAATTTAGGAAATTTTAGAATCTTTTAATATTTGGAAAACTCAATTAAACATTGAACGCCAATTCCAAGGGAGATGACCTAGGTTGTGCCATTAACTGCATATTCTATCAGCCTAGTATTATTTTGAGGGTTGCACGACGAATCGCTCAACGAGATATCAAATGAAAAATTCATACACTACGCAATGCAATACAAAAATATTCACTTTTTATATGCCATTTTCCTTACTCCTTCATGAAATTCATGGCATGAGACATGAAGATAGCATGAGATAGCTAGAAATTTATGGCGTTACACTTAAAGTTTGGATTTAATTATTTTAGGTAATTTTTTAGATTTTTTATTTTACTTTTTTTTTTTTTGTGTGTTAAACAAGTTGGCTTGTTTAACCCACCTGGTGAATAGGTTATAGTTTTTGGTCCATTTGACCCACAATCCTTGGGGTGTAACATCCTCTTCATAGGACATGCTATATAATTATGATAATTTATGTGGCAAATGTATTCAAATTTAATTGTAGATACATGCTACATTATGTCTAAAATTATGCACTAATTTATATTATTGTAAAATTATGTAATGTGCTTAGTTCAAATCTAAGTAAATATATTAAAAGAATGCACTAATTAATTATGTAATCAAACATTAATTATTTAGTGAAATTAGAAATAACTTAATATTTTGCTAGCAAAATATAAGCTTGAGTGAAATTTTATGTGGGAGAAATGTTTCACTTTAGAAACATATTGTATAAGATAAATTTTCTAATAGAAAATTTTATACAAGAATTTACTTATAAAATTAATTTAGGCTAACTACCTAAATAAAATAGGAATAAAGAAATTAAAATTTAATTAAGGAATTCATAACTAAGTCATCAAAAACTTAATTATAAATTGAAAAAACTAAAATCTAATTAAATTATAACTAATTAACACACACATGCCTACCATTGTATCATATTATAATATGCTTAAGATGGTGCCACTTAGCTTCATGGCATCAACTAAATTAGCTCATTCTTTTGCATCATTAGGGCAACTTGTGAATGAAGAAAAAATAACCACTTTCTATTAAGCAAACACATGGCATAATCCTAGATGATTCCAATACATATATAAAGCCTTCAACTTCCTCCTCATTTGCATCAACTAAGTGAGAAAGTGAGTAAAAGAGAGAGATCAGGAAAAAAGTGAAAAAGTAGAAAGAAGAAAGAAAGAAGAGAATGAAAGCTATTCCAAATTGAAGTAGAAATAATAATAGCTTTTATTCTTCTTGTCGTGCGCATGTGAATTAGTAGAAAATAGCAACTACAGCTTTCACTTTTCTTTGCAAATTTATTCTTCAAATTTATATGTAGACTAAGGCAAAACTATTCTCGTCCATGCACAAGAAAAATTGATATACAAAGTTAGTTTTCTAACAGACTACCATATGCATAAAAGCTTTGGGTATTTTGGTTGATACTTCTTTTGCAAGAATTTCGTGATGCTAAGGAAGTTTTAGTTTGTGAAAGTAGCACTTTGATATATGTAGCCCTATTAAAAATTTTAGTTGTAATTTTATAAATAACTAGATTGCATATATATAATTAGTATAGGCATAAAAATATGTATGTATATGTTATGTGTGTGATGTGTGACAGAAAAAATTATTGTTTCTATGATAGAAAAATCAATATTTTTATGACATGATTTTTGTGATCCCTTTGTGAAAAGTGACAGTTATTATTCCAAGGTTGGATATGATGATATAATTTTCATAATGTATATGATTTTTTTTTCCTCTTAGATAAAATAATAATAATAATAATATGACAATAAAAAAGCCTTATTTATGTGGCATGATTTTCAGGATACATGTGACAAAGAAAGAAATTATTATAAATGTCATTATTGATGTGATTTTCTTCAAACTTAATGGAAGAAAAATAATGATGGGAAAAAGCAAATGAGGCAAGGTGATCTAAGAAAAGATCTTTAAAAGGGAAAAGGGAGGGGATCTGTACAAAATGAGGAATGATCTTTAAAAGGGAGGTGACTTTTTGTAACACCATAATTTCTAACTCATCTTTATCACATTTGCATGCTCATATAATACATTCCATGAGGGGAAATAAGAAAATCCATTAAAATAATACATTTCTTTACATTGCGTCACATATAAAAATTTCATTTAGTGTCACGTGGACCATGTGAGCTCTTACCATACATTCTTATATTTAAATACATGAATAAAACTCATTTGCATCATAAAATGTGGCTCACAACTCATGAAACTCAAAAGAAGGTTTAGAATATTCATGCATATTTTCGGCCAGAATTTGGCTCAATTCTACTACAACTTTGAAAAATCATAACTAATTCTAGAAAAATCAAAATCATGCATTCTTGGCCATTATAGAAAGCTACAGATGTATAATTCATATTAAGAATATGTTTAGACCATAACATCCATCATAAAGGATGTTTGACATTCGAAATGATCCAAACGTCAAATTGCCCATTGGTGCTGTCACAGATTTCTGTGGCAAATATAAAAAATGTCCTATTAATTCCACAAAAATCCAATCCATGCAAATGATACCAATCTAGAAAGATGTGGATGTTAGATAGAGGGTAAAAATAACTTTAGACCAGCTCAGGTACGTTCAGAGCTCAAAATTTAATCAAATATTAACTGAGGTCAGATGAAATTCCTAATACTAGACAGAACTTTTAAAAATTCATATCTCCCTCTCTAGACCTCCAAAGGAGGTGCTTCTAGTTGGCACAAGTCACTGAAAATGTCTAGTTTCTCTTATAAAATGTGGTGGCAATTGGACATCATTTGAGCCCTGTGTGACAGATTTCATTTTCGGACCAGTATGAACAGTGACATGACCAAAACCAAAAAATTTATCAACTTTGAAAATTCATCAAATATTCTGTAGACTTCCAAAAATTATGTTCTTTAGCTTCCCAAAAAGCTCCAAAAAAGATCTAGTTGTATGCCAAATTTTAGATCAAGAAAAGCTTATTTGGATAAAAAGTGACATAGGATTCCATTATGATCAATTTTGGCTCCATATGGGATACCAAAATGTCCAAATGGTTTTCCTTGGGGTTTGGCACCTCTTGGGCAAGTCTAAAAGTATAATTAAGACTTTTGTAAGTTACCCAAATGGTCCCAAACTCTATGTCTCTCATTTTAGCTATGCCACATGCAATCATACACACACACATCAAACTTTCAAGAAGCATATCTTGGCATTACATACCCAAATTACATTTTAGGGTTCACATGTCATATCCATTCATTTATATATCACATATTATCATAATTATACATATGAAAAAGGTCATAGACCATGTACATCAATGGATTACATCATTTGACATAATTATGGTCTTAAAGAACGAAAAGCTTTACATTATGTTGTCATCCTCTCATCCTCAAGGTGGTTGGCTTCTATTATCTTATCCATTTAGTCCACCTAGAATATTAGATCATTAGAGAGGATGGAATGAGATTCAAAGAAGCCCAATAGCTTATCTCCCATTCAATCATACATAATGGATGCAAAGTAAGCCTTGAAAAATGCATGCATGGATATAATTGATATTATGAACATTCAAGAAGCAAGCTTGGCATGTAAATAAGTCATTCAAGACATCCAAGAGCTTGCCAAGTGGATGGATTGGCCTCACCCTTTTCCTTATAGATTTTAGACTTGCCTCACCTATTCTTTTAAGAGATTCTTGGACTCAACCATACTCTTGGGAGCCCACTTTGCTTTTGGGAAACTCTTTGCTTTGTCTTAACTAATCTTAAGGGTTCTTAGCTCATTCTCACCATGGTTAAGAGTTCTTAGCCTCTCCATACTTAAGCAAACTTAAACAAACATCATAGCATCATTTAGAAATATAATATGTAATCATGAAATCATGGCATATAAAATCATGCTAGCATACTTTTAATGACTTGAAAATACACATACACACATTTTAAGACAAGCTAAGCACACATCCATGCATGAAAGAAGGTGGAGAAAGCTACCTTATACACAATCACGCACTTTTCTTCTTGAATCAAGGCTCCCTCTTTCGGCCACACACACACAAAAGTGTGGGGATAGTTTCTCTTGGCCTAAACAAAATTTATAGAAGCCAATTAGGTTCATGGAATTAATTCTAAGGCCACACAACTCACTTAGACCCTAACTTGCTATATAAACCTCATTATGGTTCCATAATTGCACCTAATGAAGCAACACCCTTCAAATAAATTATAGGCTCCATTCTTTTCTTTCAAATATGATTCTTGACTCCTTTTAAGCCTCTTGGAGTTATCACACAATTAAAACAAAGAGTCTAACTAATGTTACTTTTTTATGTCATAATATGGAACCTAAAACACCAACTCACTTTCTATGTGTTCTAAATTTTTCCTAAGACCTCCCCTCATTTTCATTCATCATATATGACTAAAAAATGGTCTTAGAAAAATTTGAAACTCTCCCTAGCTATGCCATCTCCTTTAGGCTAAGACAATGGAGGTTTTGGCTCTCCATAGACCTTGCTTTGTTTTCTACATGGAAGATGCATATGGGGAGACTCCTAGGGATCTTAGGAACTCATTTAAACATTCATTTAGGCCTAGGAATAATCATATCAAATCAGATTTTATAAGATGCACATGAAACCCTAGAAATTGCATCTTGAAATCTAATAGTTTTTTGTTAATTTCCTTTGTATATTCTTAATCTCCACACCCTTTTTCCTTAGAATCACCCTTGGTTCTGCCTAAAAATCAAATCCTCTTAGGTCTTCTCAAGTGGGGCGAAATGGTGGAGAAGGGGAGCAAGGGGTAGCTGTGACAACCTTACCTTCTAATCATTGTAATTATGGTTAAATACAAGATTATTAGTTAATGATCAAGGTTTGAGGTCATTATATTTTACCGCATTACGAAAATGTGAGGGAATTTGAACCTTGATGTTAGGGTCATCACCATGCCACCTTAACAAAATAAAATATGCATAAAAGAAATCTTACTACCATAAGAGGCTCATGATTTAATCATCCATTAATTTCAACACTCAATAACCTCCCGGCTTGTACTCTTAAATCATTCCCCAACTTTCACAAATCTATCACCGTGGCGAGTTGGACCTTCGCCGCAGCCAACCTATGTGGCGCCGTGGCGGAAATGCTTCCTAGAACTTCTACTCGACTCCCAAAATTCTCGCCTCGGCGCAATATATTCGCGCCGTGGCGAGTTTTTCTTCTGTCTAACACAAATTTTAATTTTTCGACTTGCGTCGCGGCGGGTTTTGGTTCTGTTACCCCCCTGGGTGAATTTTTTGCTTTGCGCCGCGGCGAGGTTAGTTGCGCCACGGCGCCTTTTGGCTCTATCTCTACTTTGGCCGCGGCGAAGCCTTCTTGGCGCGGTGGGATTCCCTTCTGTGACCATTTTACCTGAATTTCTCCCTCTACACTCCAATTCTCACCTTAGCAACACTCTAGGTCCACCTACCCTTGTTTTAAGTGATCCTAATGGTGTCTATCTACCCTATTTACCCATCAATCCATCCATTACCATTGTGAAACTCAAATGTCACTTCCTACTTGTTCCACTAACTCATACCAACAAATTCATAAATAAGTGGCAGCAAGATCACATACATTATCAGCAATCTACATCCCATGCAAATTTCATAAAGATTCCATTCAACAATAGCTTACCTCCAAGGCATCATATGACTACAATCCTCATATGGTAATCCATATCATAATTCCAGCAAAAACCACATACATATATATAATGCTATAAGTTCATACATTGATATTCCACTATGATGTACTCTAAATCCTTAACGGTTACATTTCAATCAAGCAAAATATAAACGCCTACACTTGGCAATATGATTACATGATGATGCTAGGTAACTAATAACAAAAATTGCATCTATCCTATTCTACTCAGACCAAGTGTAGCTCCCCACACCCGGCCTCAGCTCATGGATGTTCATCCACTTGCTTACCCTTATCCTTACCCGAGGAACTTTCACCTGAAACGTTAATCCCATAAAACGGGGTGAGATATGAATCTCAGTAACCAAGGCAATTCCATTATATATCCAGTTTAATTACCATATATGCATAAATCAAAATCAACATCAGAATCATATCTATTATAACAGCAAATGAAACAATTAGGCTATCATGATTACTATCCCATACTAGCAATCATATTATCACATGTTAAAGGCCATTAACATCGGAGAGGCCCGTCCACGGCACCTACTCCTCATTGAGCACAACCAGGGCTCAGTGCATCTGGGGTTTGATCATAACCTGGTGCTTGATCATAGCACATGCACGGGTGGCAGTCGCACCACAGCTCCACCATGGACTCACAAGGTCCAATCACAAATCAACAGATAGCCAACCAATTCATTCAGCATTTTTCAATCAATCATATATAGCAACATATGGAATTAAATCAAATATACACATGGAATTGATATAAACCCGGTTACCTCACTTGTAGACACTTGTAACAATCACCAATGGTGCAGAATTCCTCCTATAACCATAACATCACATAATTACTACTCTAATTCATCATTAATGATCATAATCAGTACCCAAGGAATTTAAAATACCAATGACTACCCATGAATCATTTACCCAGCCACAACAAGTCCCAATTTCGGATTTAAGTTTCCTCCACCAAAAAACTCAATATTCCACCCAAAATCCTAAGCAAATTCGTACATAATTAATATCCATTTTATAAATTAGCTATGGGGGTCTCAAATTAACCATTAAAGCATCAAAATGGAGGGTTTAAACTCACCCAAAGTCAATCCTAATCCTAACCTACGAATTTCATCAAGAAAACCCCCAAACAGTTACATTTCAGATTTTTGGGTAGGATGAAAATGCTCTAAATGAAAAACTAATCGGGCTAAATTAAAGAGAAAGATGAGGGGATTAAGTTGTATAACTATTACCTTGGCTGAATCTTGCTCTAAGTATGAGAAAATGCCCAATCTTTGCCTCAAACCCTTGCCTCCTCTCAACCTCCGAATTTCCCTCTCAAGTTTCAGAAAAATGTGAGAGTGGCTGAAACATTAGGGTTTCAAGTGGGCTTAAGTTGGGTCAAAGTGGGTCATGGGCTGCTCCAAGATCCATCTCCACTTGGGCTTCAGATTTTTTAAGTTTGTTGGGCCAGTTTAGAGGTGTTGGGCTGTAGAATTTACTGGGCCAGTTTTTATGCATTTGGGTTGCTGAAATTTAATTGAGTTTGGGCCAAGTTTGAAGAGCTCAAGAGTTTTAGGTCTGCACAAAGATTATTGGGCCACTTAGAAGAGTCTATACAAGATAAATCTTGGGCCTCCATCCCACTAAATTATGTTAGGTCTGCACATAATCCATTGGGCCTCTATTAACCTCTTCTCATGATCTATTAATTTAGGCCTAGATAGAATTTCTATCCCAATTAAATCTTAAACCCATATTAATAATTTATCTCTCTAAAGTCTCCATTCACTTAACTTGCCCAATGAGCCCATATTAATTACTCTTAATTAATTCTAATCCATGATTAATACCTTAATTAATTATGGGGTGTTACAGTAGCAACCTTGGAAGAAGAAAATACCTTGTTTTCATGACTTTTCTCACTTGAATGTTGTCTTCTTTGAGCTCCTCTCTTCAAATCCGAATTTTTCCCTCAATTTCTCCCTTAAAAAAATTATAAATTTATTATAATGATAGGAAACAAAGGAGAATGGAGGAGAAAAGGTTTGGAAGAGAAAGAGCATGAAAAACTATTAAATTTCTATACCTTAAGCCTTTGATTTCTCCTTCTTTTCTTCCTCCTCTTGTGCACTTCATCCCTTAAGGTTTTCCTCTAGTTTTAGGTAGAACTTGGTCTTGCAACATGAAGGGAGAAGAAGGGTGTATCATATATATAGGTGGGAGGAAGTTACACCTTTCAAAAATTCCTATTTTGCCATTCGTTTTTAGCATTTTCATTTCTCCTTCGTTTTAGCTCCTTTTTGAGAAACGTCTCTTCCATTATAAAATTTAGGTTCCCAATTTAGTAAAATGCCTTTGGAATCACTCAAATCAGAGCTAAAACCTTTCTAAATGAATTCGTCAAAGTTTAGGCACACTGACATTAGAAAACATCCATCGGAGGGGCTTTAGCTGTCTCGGGCCTTCCTATAGTTTTCAAGGCCTTCGATAACTTTGGAGTACTCAAAACTTTCATTTAAGAAACCTTCCTGTGTGAATTCCAAAATTTGCTCAAAATTACGAAAATGCCATTATGTTTCGTAAACTTTTTGTAAGAAATTGTTTTTTCATTCTAGCTCCGTTTTTCTTTCCGTCTGAGCTTGGGATTCTTATTTTTAGGAGTCTAAAATGCTTCTCAAAGTTTTTGGAACCTTAACTACATCATTTCGGGGGACTTCCTTTTGTATTCGATGAGTTTCGTTCGTTTACGGAGAAATTGTACGTTACGTTTCTCACGTTTTTTTCTTGTTTTCAGAGAACCAGATGTTACAGTTTTGATTGTATGATATTTTTGTAGATCTATTATAGGGGACACCCTAGTTAGAAAGTGATGTTGTCACTAGAAATTTTGTTTCATATTGCTTTTGAAGGTAACTAATGTGTTATTTTGGATATAAACAACAAAATGATAACCACTTTCTGAGACACTTTTGAATTGATAGAAGAGTGGAGTATGGATATTATAAAATATTACAAGCCTTATAGTTATTCTCTGTGTTTACATATAACTTACTTTGATTGGCTGAGTATAATCATGTATTCATATGAGAAGAATGAGCCAAAAAGAATATTTTTGCAATCTATACAGCTAAACTATTATATGAGATTTCCAAAATAATTGTTATTCTGTATTGGGAATATAACTTCTCATCACTTTTCTATAATGTATTTGGACTAGTGTATAGACAATATTAGTGCTACAAACACTCACTGAAGTTGAGTGGATATAGGCAGAAGTTCCACTAGTAAGTCCAGTTCAAGTGATCTAGACTGCAAAGATGGCTAACAAAGGGGGTAAAATCTACATTTGATTTAGGAATTTGTATTGATTATGATTTTACATTAGAATTAATTTCCGTCGTTTGTGTTTGTGAACAATATTGTGTCACATTGTTGTTTATGGCAACTATGTTATATCAATATAATATTATTCAGTGAAATTTAAGATTTATTCATTTATAATATTTGGAAATGATGACCAACAAAGAAAGAAAATTTTCATAGGGCTATAATCAGAACAATTTTTGTAATTAAGATTTCATATGACTTTATCTAAAAGTTCAATAATAATGTAATAAGTAAAATAATTATAGAAAATTAAGAAATAACAAAGGGGTGTTTCATGGTTGGCTGGGTTGGCCCACTCTAATTGCTCTAGCTATGACTTAATTTTTTTTGTTGTATGGCACTTTTTGTATTGGTTTATCTTTTCTACATATTACTTCCTTAATTCACAACAAAAAGCATCAAATCCTAGAAAGAAGATTCTAAGAATGTTATCACAACCCAAATAGGCATGTCATTAGCATAGGATAAAGTATTTCCTTGATCTCATAAACCTCATATTAGACAATAAAAAATATAATCACAACTTAAAACAAAATCATTGAATTAAGTTATATAATCATTTACAGAAGATTTAGCAGAGTTTGGCCATAAATTGGATAACTTCTAACTTTACAATATGTTTAAACTAACTAGACAATGAGAGCTTAACTCTCTATATACAAAGCACCAGAGTTTAGCTCTTCTAACAAACATAAAAAACATAGTTACTTCAAAATAAAAGACTAATAAGACATCTTATGTAATTAAAAATTTAGTCTATCTTATTGATCTTGCTTCCATGAGAATTACTTGTAGGCAAGCCTAGGGGTTAAGTATATGATGATTATTATGGTACTATAAAGTTAAAAAAATAAAAATGAAAAGGTTGAGTCATTAAGACTTGGTGAATGGATACAAATAAAACATACATAGTTAGCTACAAATTTAATAAGATAACTTGTAACGAATATGTATATAATTATAAAATAGATATACTTTGTGAGCATAGAAATATAAATACTTTATATGCCTTTAAACATTTCCTTCTTTCAAATCTTTATATTAATGAATCAAATATCAATCTTTCAAGATATACACAAACATAAATACCTATAACATTAAATATGCCATAGGTATACTTACAAAGCACTACAAAGATGTCTTGTAGTGGACAAATGCAATAGGTATATATACATAAACATAAATGTTTTGCCCGTTAAATATTCCAGCTGTGCACTACAAAATCACAAGGTCTTGGCAATAGTATCTTAACGATGATTATGTTAATCATGGTTAAGACAGATCCAAACATTGGATATTTTAACCATGATTAGGACTTTGATACATCCAAGCAATGGATATTTTAACCATGTCCTAACCACAGTTATTATAATTATAGCTAAGATAAAGTTGTCTTCACCACGATTTAGGTTAAGTTATGGTTTGGATGACTTTGTCTTACCATAGTTACAATAACTATTATTAAGATGTGTATCTATAATTATGGTTAAGCCTACTCTTTACAATCCTTTCTTTCTTCTGAAGCTTCATGAAACATATTCTAACTTTCTTCTCTAGCAGTCATCCCTAGTAGCTCTCTTCACTACCTTTGGCAACCAATAATAATAGGTGAGCTCCAACAATGTTGGGGAAGAAGACAACCTAGAAGAAGAAGAAGAAGAAGGAGGAGGAAGGAGGAGGAGGAGAAGAAGAAGTATTGAAATTGATTGCTTTGAGTTTGGAGGATGATTTGCTCCTTGCATTTTGGTTATTGAATTTTCGTGTCACATCCATTATTCTATATTAGAACAAACTCCCAGAAAGACTAATAGGAAGGATTAAAAGTGATTAGAAGCCTAAATAAGATAAAGGGTTGGGGCTAAGAATGAGAGAAAGGCCCAAAAAATGTAATAGCAAGAAGTTACAATGTAATATGAGAAATATTGGAAAAAATAAAAGAAGGCATATCCTGTATTGTAATACAATTATAGACCACTTAATAAGCCACAAGAATATGAGAAAAGGAGTAGAAGTCTAATTAAAGAAAGAAAATGAGGAGAAAAGTTAAGAAAGAAACCAAAACAGAGATACTTATATAGGGTAGTATAGCATAAAACTAAAAATACATGGAATTAAGTAAAAAAAATATAGTGAGATAAAGTCATTTCTCCATATATATGAGTTGAATGAGCTAATCAAAAAATCAAAGAAGTATAAAATAGGTCAAAAAATTGATGGTATGAAAAATAAGAAAACCTGGAGCATAGTGTTATTTTGAACTATTTTATATTGTTATAAACCTTTAAAGCATAGGGAAGTTAGCCTAAGGGTTTTAAAACCTTCTAAATAAGAATATGGAGTTTAAATCTATAGAAAAAATGAGCTAGAATGTAGAAAGTTGTTAAGTTAAAGAAACAAGGCCAAAATAGTCATAAAAAGTCAAAAAATCAATCATTTAATGCTAATTTCTTATATTTTTAAATGGCCCTTCATCTCTTTCAGCCTCTCCACCACCATTCTCATTAGAATTTCAGCTCCTTCAAGTGCAGCCATGGCATCATAGAGAGGATAAAAGAGAGAAACAAATCCAAGGCAAAATAAATATGAACTCTTCCTCTTTTCACCTCTTGATAGTTATAAAGGTTATTCCCCACCTTAAGAGCTATCTATTAATGACTTTAAATTTTGTTCTAGAGGAAGTTGAGATACCACTAAGGGAGAAAAGAGTTCACTTTTCAAAATTTTAATTAGGGAAAATCAGAGAGCATTGAACAAGTTTTGTTTTAAGGTAAAGCATGCTATGTTTCAAGATAAGATTCCTTGAGTTCTTAGTCTTCTTTATCATGCCTAGAGAGAGAAAATTTCTCTCTCTAGATTCCCTTATATGCAATTAATCATATGAAGCATGTAGAATTCACCTAGATTAAGGAAATGAAGAGAAATTGCCAAAAGAAGCAAACAAAAAAAAATTATGGTTGCTCAATGAATCTAGTATCTTGGCTACCCCTTACAAAATGTGATAAAATAAGGTTCCTTTTTAGAGTTCTAATGAATTTAGATGTCCTATAAAAAATTATAAAGGCTGGGGAAAGTATTGGTATGAATTTTGGAAGCCAATTATGAAAGTAAAAAATTTAGAGTTCAAGTAAAACCCTAGGTAGTCAAAGTATCCTTACATGGAAATGGCACCTCATTTGATACTACTAGCAAGTTATATGAGAGTCTAATAAGTCTTCTAAGAGATGAGAAGGAAGTCTAGATGCATAGAAGAATGGCTTAGACATAAATTAAACATGATTTAGTATGAGTCTGATGAAAATTAGCCAATTTAAGACCATATGAACTTTATATGTTCCATAAGCTAGCACAAAATGGAAAATGGTCATATGGCTGGTCTAACAAGTGTAAAATGACCTATGAATGATGTGCAGATCATGAGATTAGAGTTAGAATAAATGAAATGCAATATAGCCACTAAAGGTGTAAGATGACAAGATAGAAGTTTAAGCAAATTAAATAAGTGGCATATCTATATTTTGATGTAGGCTATGTTTTATATTAGAAACTAGTTATATGAGTTAGTTGTTAGTTAGAAACTTGCTCAAAAAAAGAAAATTTCATGAATAGTTAATATGACAAGTTTAAAATGATGAATAACTAAAGCAAACTCATAATGAATATGAAAATATATCTCTACCCATAAAGGCCTTAATGGATGAATTTAGGAATGATATGATTTTAGAGGACATCTTAAAGTTTCATATAAGTCAATGCTTGCAATTTCTGGTTTAGTACAAAATATGTTATAAATTTTCAAATTTGCCCTTGTAAAATTGCCTTATATCAGTTTTAGTCTCTGATATAGCCATAATTTTCATGTTCATTAAGGGGCCAAATGGATTCATTTTAATTTAAAATTTTTACAATAGCTAGGGCATAGTGGAAACTGCCTACTATTTTGCCCTTTTTAATGGACCATATGAGTTTAATTAATTCTAAGATTTTTACAATATTATAAGCTTTCCAAAGATATATTAATTGCCTAATTTGAAGGTCCCTAGTCAAAGTTATGCATTTTTAAATTTAATCTATAATATGTGATATATGAAGCAATTGAGGAGCATATGAGCAAGTTAGCTTAGATATGCATTAGTTACTTATTTTCCATGCTTGATATGATATTTTAGGCATGTGGAGATGGCTAGAGTAGTCACTAGACAAGAAAACCAAAAGTGAAGAATTAAGATAGTACATGACAAGTAAAAGAGACAAATGAAGAGAGTTAGACCAAGCAAAAGGCAATGTAAGAAGTTTAACATCTATTCTAATGTCCTTTCACTTTTTTGTATACATGCTTGTTGCCTTGAGTGTTTGGATGCTTGTATATTATGACATGTTATATGGTGTGTTTGCATGTTTGAACTATTTTGATGTAACGTGCTTTGTTTAGTATATGTTATAGTATTGATGATATATAGAGAGGAAATTGAGCATGATAGCTCTTTTCTAAGTGAAGCTCAGTTAATTTTTGTTTTGAGTGTTGTAACATCTTAAAATTTATTAAGGCATTAATCATGGGTTAGACATAATTAAGAATAATTATTACAGAATAATTGGGCAAGTTATGTGAATGAAAATTATAGATAGATAAATTATTAATATGAGTTTGAGATTTAATTGGGTTAAAAACCTTATCTAGGCCCAAATTAAATTAAGTAGGCTATGGTTTGAGACTAATGGAGGCCCAATGATTATAGGTGCAGACTCAATTTCTTATTGTGAGACTTGGGCCAAGAGAGAGACCACTTAGCATTGGCTCAATTGGGTTTAGTGAGGTAGAGGCCCAAGACCCTATTTACATAAACTCTTATAGTTAGCCCAACATTCCTTATGCAAGTCCAAACTAAATGAACTCTTGAAATTTAGCTTAACCCAACTACAACTTTGCAACCTAACTCATGATATTTAGCCCAACTCAACTCAAAGTTTGAAACCACTTGGAATTGGGCCTTTAGGTTAGCCCAAAACCCACCTAAAGCCCTAAACATATTTAGTCTTCCCCTCCTTTATACAGAAACACAAAACACATACACACAAATTCAAAGGTCTCTTGGAGGCTAAGGTTTCCACCACCTTCTTGGCCTTATTTCTCCTATCTAGACCAAGATTCAATGAAGGCGAGTGTTATATAACTTGACCCTCCTCTTCTTCTACATTTTGACCTAATTAGTTTTTCGTTTAGAGCATTTCACCCACACCTAAAATTTAAAACTTGTTGATTGGTGTTTTCATGGTGAAATTTCGGAGGTTGAGGTTATGAGTGTTGTTAGGTAAGTATAAACTCCTCATTTTGATGCTTTTTCTACTAATTAGAGACCCTTATAGTTGATTTATAGTACGAGAATTAATTTTGTGTGAAATTACAAGGAGATGAAGGTGAAACAATGAAATTTCTTGGCTTGATGACTTAAATCTAAATTTTGGAATGACCCATGGTGTGTTCTTAGTAGTTAAGGTTTAACTCAGTCCATTTGACCTCTTGGGTATATGGGTTAGTGTTCCCCTTTCTCTTGTATGGTATATATATTGAATTTCCATCATTTGGATAGACTTTTGGTGTATGGCTTTTTGCATGTACGAAAATAAAAGATATTAGGAGTGACCTATTGTGAGTTCTTGTTGTTGTGACCTTAAATTGGTGTAGTAGACCCTTAGGAAGCTTGGGCCTAATGTGCTTTGAATAATGATGGTAGCTAGCGGATGAGTAATTTGCTTCATTGAGGTAACCAGGGTTATTTTTCTTAATTCCATATATATACTCATGTTAATATGATATTTGTTACACATGCTTAATTTTGAAATGCTAAATGATTAGTTGACTATTTGAATTGTTATTGTGATTAAACCTGGTGAGTCCATGGTGGAGTTGTGGTGTGGCTGCCACCAGTGCGTGTGCTCTGATCGGGCACCAGGTTGTGATCAACCCTAGATGTATTGAGCTTTGGTTGTGCTCATTATGGAGTAGGTGCCTTGGATAGACCTCTCTCGATGTTATTAGCCATTAACATGTTGTGTGTGATTGCTGGTATGGGATAGTAGTCGTTGGTGGCTCAACTAGTTCATTTGCAAATTGAATTAATGATTCTGGTATTGATGATATGAAATTGCATTGTATTGATTAATCTGTACATATATATATGGAATTTATCTCTTGTTACTGAGATTATATATCTCACCCCGATTGTGGACTAACACTTTCAAGGACCGGGCCTCTTAGTGGCAAGGAGAAAATTAATGGAAGCTTACTATGTGATTTAGAAATAGGTAGGTTTAGAAACCTTGTCAGATTATATTTGTATAATTAGACTACTAATTTTATGTAATTGTCACATTGCATCATAAATTGCCAAGCATATGGACTGTAATCATTTGATACATCAGATGTTAATTTAAACTAATAACGTATGAAATTTCTACTGGGATTTATGTTTAAAGGGAAATGTGAGTAGTGTATGAACTCTTTGATGTCATTGATCTATGAACTCATTGGTTTATGGTGGCTAGAGGGTTAAAGATCCACATTTAAGTTTTGAATGGGTAATGATAGATGTGTTTGGTAGATTAGGTAAAAGAAAGACACTAAATCTTTACAAACTAAGTTAAAGTGGCCTAGAGTGTTACTAGAGGGAGAATTAGAGAGTATGAGATGAAATCTTAGGAGTTATAGGAATATGAGGGAGTTGGTTGTGGCCGAAATTGAGTTAGCCATGGCTAAAAGTGATGAAGTTACCCAAGGAAGGAAATAGAGAGAAATTGGCCACAGTGAAAGGTGGAGTTGGTCGCGGCGAATTGTGTAAGGCAAATCTGGTGGTGTTCTAGAGAGTAATTCACCGTGGCAAAATGTGCGAAATTTGTAAAGGTGCTCAATTTCTTATATTTACCTAGAAATCTTAGTTTCTCTTATGGCAAGGCTAAGGAATGATGTAGAAAAACTAGTAGGATATTTTTGTGAGTTGGAATTGATGGGTGGAGGAATTAAAGGCTCCTCATTGATAATTAAATTCACTTGCATATTTGAATAGTTGTGGTTGTTTAGTTAATGACCTTAATAACATTAAGGTTCAAATTTTTCTGCATTTTCCAAATGTAATTAGTTGTAATAACTTTCAACCTTGATTTATGATTATTAATCGCGTATTTAACCTTGATTACGATGAATAGAAATTAGGAACGTTACAAGCGTTATGGCTATTGATTGATTAAGTATGTATATGCTAGTTTAAGTATTTCATCAGTTATGTTGTATGTGCACTTATTTTCCTTGTACTTGCTTGACTTGATATATACATTTGATGTAGAGTATGCTATTGAGATTCTCCTCAGAATCTCATTCTTTTATTCACTAACCCCCTTACAAGGTGAAAGTAATAAACTAGGCCAAGGAAAATCTATAGTTCTATGGAGGCATTGTCATTGATAATGTATCTTTTTATATATTTTGCTAGATTATGCTTTAAGATCAATATGTATTTAGCAATGATTATGTATACATTATAAGCCTAGACGTGATTGTATAGAGATAGATTAGAAAGTGTATAGCTATTTTCCAGTAATGTAGATGTTATTTAATGTGTTTATGACTATTTAATATTCTTAACTATTTGAGTAGTTTGGGTCCAAAGGGGACTAACTGATAATTGAGCCCTAAGATCTCTAAAACTGAACATATTGAACTTGAGTTATTTATAGATAATTGATTTATTAAAAGCAAGGGCTATAGTGCCTAGGTAGCATAGAGTTTCTAGCTGGTATGCTACCAAATTTTTTTAGTAAATTAGAATGATTGACCATATAATTTAAGTACTAATATGAATTTGTAATGTGTCATATAATTGTGTAATAATTAGGAAATGGTTTAGGAACCCAAAAGTAGATCTAGACTATTATGATTCACCTTTGGCATTGACTCTAATCTAAAATACCATTTGGGCCTATATTGAGAGAGCGAAATGCAAATATAAAGTTTAGATAGTACTCAAAGAGTATTTAAAAAAATTCCAAGTATCTTCAACTATTATATTTCTTTAATCAATGATTCATTATGATGTTGAGCTTAAATGTACAAGTTGAAAGTTAGTAAAACTAGCTTTGATACGAATTTTGGTATTAGAGCAATGGCTTAGGCAACCAAAAAGGGCTCAAGAAGATAGATTAAGAGTAGAACATGAGTAAGCAATGTGTCAAATACCTAAGAAAAGACAATTACCCATAGATGAGGGATAAGAAGAAATGTCTAAGGATTCAAAAGGGTATGATATGTTTTAAAATAACAACCATAAATTTACCTACAAATTTAGGGGATGATGTTTGGAATTTGGGTATAGACACTTGAGAATAGTGTTTATGCTTAAAGGTCTTAGATAGAGGTATTATTGATTGTAACAACATACTTCTAGGACTTAATTTATGCAATTCCCATACCTCATCTTATATTTGTTCTATAGAAATAATATAGTAACATAGGGAGTTATGAATTAAAATGCATTTCTCTACGGGTAAAGTTTTTCTTTCAGAGTTCCATGGGCCATATGAATACATCTATCACATTCTCATACTTAAACATATGAATATAACTCATTTCCATCATCAAATTTGGCCTACAACTCGTGGAAAGAAAAGGAACACATAAAATCCATGTTTGCATTTTTGGCCAGAATTTCCTCTTATCTATCACAAATTTTGAAAAATCATAACTAATTCTAGAAAAATTGAAATCATGTGTTCTTTGCCATTCTGGGAAGCTACACATGTATAATTTATACTAAAAACATGAGCAGACCATGAAACATCACAAAAAAGATGTTTGACATTCAAAAAGGGAAGGAGGTCTGGCTGGCTACTGGTACTATCACAAGCTTCTGCAGCAAACTTCAAAAATGTCCAATTAATTTCACAAAAATACAATGCACATGAATGATAGTCATATTGAAAGCTAAAGATTTTAACTAGAGGATAAAAATAACTTCATACCATTCCATGCATGTCTAGGCATAAAAAACAAATCAAATAGTACCCTGGATCAGTTTGGATGCCTAATGCTGGACAGAAACTTCAAAAATGCATATCTCCCCCTCTAGACATCCAAATGGAGTGCTTCTAGTTGTCACAGGTCACTGGGAGTGTCTAGTTTCTTCCTATAAAATTTTGTGGCAATTGGACATCATTTGCAGCTTGAGTGACAAATTTCATTTTCAGACCTGAGTGAATAGTACACCAGACCAAAACCAGAAAATTTCTCAATTTTGAAAATTTATCAAATATTCTATAGACCTCCGATAATTCTTTACTTTAGCTTCCCAAAAATCTCTTAACAAGCTCTAGATGTATGTCAAATCTCAGATCAAGAAGAGCTCATTTAGGCAAAAAGTAGTATAGGTTTCCAATATGGTCAATTTTGATCCATATTAGAGACCAAGTGTGCCCAAATGGTCTTGCTTGGTGTTTGGCACCTCTTGGGCAAATTTTAAAGCATAAATAGGACTTGTATGAACTGCCCAAGTGGTCCCAAACCTCATGTATCTAAATTTGGCCATACCACTTCCATTATTACACTAATCTATCTAGCCATTCAAGAACTAAACTTGCCATTCAATACCCAAAACATGCTATCTCATACATTTGGCATCAAATTTCATTCATACATTGTACATTTAAGTATTTACATATGTCCATATGGTTACATAACAATTTCTCATAAGATTACATCATATGCCATGTATATGGCTAAAAAGAAGGAAAAACTAGGCATATTCATATACTTTGATGCCCATCTTCTTCTTCTAAGCTTGGTTTTCTCCAATACCTTGCTCAATTATTTCACCTAACATGTTAAGACATTGGAGAGGAGGAGAGGAGATTCAAAGAATCCCAATAGCTCATCTCTCATTTAATCATACATAATATGTGTAAAGCAAGCTTTACAAATGCATGCATGGAGAAAATGGAAGTCATAGACATTTTAAAAGAAAACTTAGCATATGAACAAATCATACAAGATATTCAAGATCTCACCAAGTGTTTGGAATGGCCTCACACTTCTCCTCATGGGTTTTAGACTTGCCTCACCCATTCTTTAAGAGCTTTGGACTCAACCATACTCTTGGGAGCCCACTTTGCTTTTGGGAGACTCTTTGCTATGTCTCAACTAAGCTCAAGGGTTCTTGGCTCATCCTCACCGAAGGGAAGAGTTCTTGGCCTCTCCACACTTAAGCAAATTCATACAAACATCATGTAGTCATTTGAAAACATAACATGGCATCAAGAATCATGGCATATGAAATCATGTTATCACACTTTTCATGACTTGAAAATACCTATATACACATTCCAAGACAAGCTAAGCATACATCTGTGCATGAAAGAAAATGGAGAGAGCTACTTTGCTTGCATTTGTATACTTTTTCCTTAAGTCTTGAATCCTCTCCCTTGACTTCACACACCTAAGAAGGTGGAGATCATTCCTCTTGTCCAAGACACATCATATGGAAGCTAATTACACTCTTGAAACAAAGTCTAAGGCCACACCTTCACTAAAAAAGCTAGGTGACTCATAAAACTCTTTCATGGTTCCATAATGCACTTAATGAAGCAACCTTAGGAAAACATTATCTTGGCTCCATTCTATCTATTCATTCATGATTCTTGACTCCATTTAAATCTCTTGGGGTCATCACATAATCAATTCTAGGAGCCTTGCTAGGTGTTGCTTCTTTAAGTCATATTATGGAACATATAAGGCTATCTTACTTTTTATAGTTTCTAAAATTTTCCTAAGGCTTCCTTTCATACTCTCCCATCATACATAATGCAAAACTAAGCTTGGAAGGAATTAAAACACTCCCTAGGTGCATAGACTATCCTTGGCCGAAACTATGCTTCCATAAAGCACCAATGGAGTTTCTTTGCTTCTTTTAATGGAAGAATTATGTAGGAAGCTCTCTAGATGTCTTAGGAACTCATATGAATCCTTGAACATCATAAAATATGGCTAGGGTTCATGATAGAGTTTAAGGTGCAATCAAAACCCTAACTTTTCTATCTTACAAAATCATGGTTTTTACTTAGATTTCTTTGCATATTCTTACTCTCCTCCCTCAAATTCATAGAATTCACCCTTGGTTCTCCTCAAAATTCTAGCCCTCTTACATCTACATATATAGGGCGAAATAGGGAGAAGAAGGGGGAGGAAGTATCTACCATGGATTGAAAGATTGACCTTGTTTTTCTTGTTTTTTTACTTCTTTGGGTTCCTCTCTTCAAATCTGAGTTTTCCCCTCTTGGTCTGACCCTAAAATAGCACCAAAAACTCTAAGAAAGCTATAGGGAGAAAGCGGAGAAGGAGGAGAAGAGATTTCCTAAGGAAAAGACTAGGAAATTCTAACAAATTCTTACCTTTTTCTTGAAAATTTCCCTTCTCCTTTGCCTTAGTCTTGTATGCCTCCTTCCTTTGAGCTTTCTTTGGTTTTTGGGCAGAGTTTGGTCGATCTAAATGAGGGGAACAGAAGGACGCTTCATATATATATAGGTTTAAGAAGGATTTTTTCAAAAATTCCTATTATGTCCTTTGTTCTTGGTAGTTTCGTTTCTAACTCGTTTTAGCTCCTTTTTTAGAACGGTCTTTTCTATTATAAATTTTAGGTTCCCAATTTAGTAAAATGCCTTTGGAATCACTTGAATTAGAGCTAAAAGCTTCTTGAATGAATCTGTCAAAATTTGGGTACACTGACTTTGAAAAATGTCCACCTGAGGGGCTTTAGTTGTCCTAGGGCTTCCCATAGTTTTTAGGGCTTCTGAGAACCCCAGAGAACTCAAAACTTTCATTTAAAGAGCCCTTCATACTCAATTCCAAACCCCACAAGTTTTAACACATTATACAAGAAGACCTTGTACTTGCTGGCGAAAATCTTGTCGATAAGGTCTTAGAAATTGCACTATAGATTACAGGTTCTTGTCGACAAGATCTTCGACCCAGGTGATGAGATGTTATCTCAGCCCTTAAATTAACTTGGTCCACTGCCATACTTCATGCTCAATATACATTCTAATGGTCGCATAACATAATCCCTTGTTTTCAAAGAATCGGATATTACATTGATCCCCTGCAAGAAAGAAAACAAGGACAAAATAGAGTGGGCTTAAAGCAAGAGTTTATGCTAAGGAGCCCAAGTACATGAAATTAAAGCGTAACACTAAGTAATGGATCAAGTATAAAGGAGTAGCATGATTGTAGAGACCACCCTTAAGGCAGTGACTCTAATCTAAATTGTTACCTTGTGTAACAATAAAGGTGTACACAAAAAAGGGTGTACCCTAGAAAGAATGTGATTAGCTCAGTGTCAAATATTTAAGGATCTAGATACCTTATGAAACATTGAAGTTGTTAAGATTTATAGTTAGATTTAGAGAAAAGATTAAGATTAGAAAAGGAAAACCTAAGAGATCTAATGACAGCGATGTTATAAGTTGATATAAGCTGGCTGGATTTATAGTAAGTAGTTATTAGAAGATTTCAAGAAATCTTAGCATAAGTAGTATCTTAGGTTAATTTACCTACTAAAGTGTAAGAAGAGTAAGGAGTAGTGGCCAGATTCAATGTAACCTAGGCATAAGATTAATGAGCCAAAAAAAGAAACCTAGTTTAGAAGGGAAGTAGTCTAGAGAGTTAGTAAAAGAATAATCCCCTTAGTTTAATAAGAAGTTAGAACATGGTAAGTTTGAAAAATCAGATTCCACCTCTACATCAGATGAGCTTCCCTAGCATGAAGCATGTGCAGGGTAAAAGGCACATTAGCAATAAAGCTAGTAGGTTAGAGCATAGAGTTATTAGTAAATCAGAGCTAGGTTACATTTGAATTGTGACCTAAATGGGTTTGATATGACCCTAACAATAGTGAGGTATGCTCCTAAAGGTAAAAGCCTAAAAGCTCAAGTATAAGGGGACTATACCTTTAGTAAGAATGTAGAGGGAATCGAGGCAGGTAGTTAGCGTGTCCATACTTCTAGGAAAGTTATAGAAAGTTAAGAGCTAACTTAATTGGTGAATTTTAGAATGTAAAAGAGTAATTAGGTAAGTTTAAGAGATTTAAAGAAAGATAAACTATAAAGTTCATTAGGATAGAAGCCTCTTTCAAGAGGATGAGTTTAATAAGAAATTACAGAATGGAACTGAAAAGGATGAGACCCCTTCATTCTTTATAGAGAGTAACTAAACTAAGGTAAACCCATATGAAGTATAAGAATGCTTTTGAGTAAAGATAAGCAAAATAGTAAAGAGGAGTTAGATAAGTAAGATGGATAACCTTATGATATGAGTAAAAGAAATAATAGACGTAAAAGAGTAAGAAAGTGGCAACATCCGAGCCAAGGACTTAACAAAGTTAATGATTGATGAAAGGTAGTGTAGATTAGTGCCATAGTTCTTGGTATGGTTGTCAATAAAGTATTACATAGTGCCTTAAGAAGATGTAATTAGGTAGACTAAGATAGCTATGGGGTTTTGTGGGAACTAATAAGAAGACTAAAAAGAGTCTTCTATTTTTTCTGATAATTGTCATATAGCATAGAGGAAGGTTTTCAAGAAATAAGCCAAAGAAGAAGTTAAGGAATTCCAATAATGCTAAAACTTAAAAAAAAGACTATTAAAAAGGAATCCCAGATATAGTGACGCAAACTAAAAATGCCTAGGGCTTTAAGATTTAATCAGCATGGGTTTAGTAAGCTTAGCATGAAACCTTTATGAAAATGAAATAACAAGGATGAAATGTAAAAAAAGACCAGCATACGATACTTATCCTAAGAGAGAAATTACACACACATTGATGTGTGAGATGCCCTATGAAGTATAGAGTACACTAGTGCTAAAGGCACTTATGGGTGTAAGATATGGGCATAACCAGAGATTGTAGGATAAGAGAGAGAAGTCAGCGTGAATACATATAAAGCATAAGTCTATTTTACATCACTTTGTGAAGAAAGTAAAGCTAAGTAAGGTAAGTTAGTAAGAGAGTAAGAGTACAGGAAGAAAGAAAGACATAACAAAGTTATAGGTGAGTAATGATAATCCCATAGTAAGGAATGAGCAAAAGTTAATTATCCAAGGATAACATCATTATGGGATGTTTAAGAGATGATAATGTTTTACAAAACCCATTTAACATAAAAAGCATTCAGAAAAGCATAAGAAGCATTTGACCTTAACCTTGGAGACTTTGAGCGATAGTTACTGGACTTAGTAAATATGAGTTTTATTTATAAAGACAGTATTCTTAGGCTTGAAATCTCCTAAAAATAGATTGCCATAGATCCTAACATAGTATGGTGGGTCACAATAGACCCTAGTAGGGCTTAAAAAGGGTCACAGTAGACTTCAAGGTCGCAATAGATCCTATAAAGCTATAGAAAGCCTAGAGTTACAGTTGTAGCAGTTTTCTTAGGAAATGGAGATCTATGACAATTTCTTTTAAATCAGTTTAATTTTAGAGATTAATATAGTTTCAAATAGTTCTAGTCTTGGAGATTAGATATCTTCTAGGTTTGTCAGATTGTTATAAAAGTGTTATCATGCCTTTTCTTAGATAGCCAAGCCATTGACTAGACTCCCTCGATCGATAAGTGTAGCATGTGGGATAAGAAAAGCAAGAGAGTAGCTTTTTAGAGTTATAGTGACATGAACCATTACCTTACTATTTAGTAGACCTAACCAAGGAAAAAATAGATCCCTATACACTAGAGTAGTGTATTCAAAAAGGGATCAAGTGTAGTTCTTTATGATAGGATAAATGATAGTGATGCCTTTAGTAGTTGAGGCTACGAGAGAATGGTAGCCTACATGAATAGTATTAGTCAGTGGTAATTACTTTTTAATGCTAGCATAGAGCAGTTTAAGGATCATGATAAGTTAATAATAAAGTTAAGCACTAGCACAGTAAATACTCTCATGTGGATAAAGAGAGTAAAAGAAAATTTTAGACCTAGATGACATAGTGAGGGCAAGTACATTAATAGGTAAAGAAACTAGGACATCTAGTATTCTTGATAAAGTATGTGGGAGAAGATACTGACCCCTTGTGGAATGAGCTAGTAAGAAAGTATATGTAATACCTGAGTGGCTCGTCGCACAACCCTCAAAATAATACTAGGTTGATAAAATATGTAGCGAATGGCACAACTTAGGTCATCTCCCTTGGAATTGGCGTTCGATGTTTAATTGAGTTTTCTAAATATTAAAAGACTCTAAAAATTCCTAAACTAAGGGGGTTTTGATTTACTTAAAATAAAATTGACTTAAAATTCCTAATTACTATATAATTGAGTGAATTTATAGTCTTATGACTAGCTTTGGATTCATCCCTTGGTATCCACTATCCTTATCCTAATCCAATTATGATTAATTCTGGCCTAAGAGTCCCTAATTGTGTTCATAACAAATTATCTTGGGTAACCACTCAAAATTCAAGAGATTAACGATCTAACGTTGAATTGAGACCTCAATCCCGCATTAAATTGTTAATTCTTGTTTCTAAGATCAATGAACATCCAATTTGATTGATTAACTAATTGATTAGCCTCTGAATCATCCTAAATATTTAATTAACCAACTAAACATTAAGGAATCTTCAAATTAAACAATTAAGCACATAATCTCACTCATGTATTTTATCGAACACCTTCGAAGCATACATGGGAAATTCAGATAATATTGAAATTAATCAGATCAATTAATCAACAAAAATACTTCCTAATTAGTGTCTAACCAGCCACTAATTACAATTACACAAATTCCCTATCAAATACAACTTAACCAAGACAATAAATGAAAGAGAAAAAGTGTAGGAAAAATAAAGAAATCATTAGCCAAAATTCTGAATTTTCTCTATGGATTCAAGCTTCTCCAAGGATTCCTCCTAGCTAGCCTCAAGGTGGATTAGAGTTTCATGAAATGTAGATGGAAGATGGAATGAATGGGAATGGATGGAATGAGAAGGCGTGGTGGTGGAATGAATGAATGGCTTGATGGATGGATGGTTGAATGGTGTGGATGGTTTCTAGTCTCTTGCGTATGAATGAATAAATAGGCGAATGAATGGAGTTGTATGAATGGACTAGGATATCTAAATATGTGGAGGCGTGACAGACTTGGAGAGACATAAATAAAGTGTAGAGGCGTGAATGAAATATACTCCTTTCTTCATTAAAAATCACGTGCCAAAGCTGATTCTCTTTCGTGTGTATTATGCTTGGTTTCTTCATGCTCAGCTTCTCTATACTATTCACGTGCTTCTTCTAATGCACCTTCATATCAGTTTTACGTGGATTCTCTTCATATATATATAAGGTGGAGCTGCATGGATGTGTGTATGAGGGTGGGCCCCGCTGGTTATTTTATTTTATTGAATTCCTTCTACTGTTCCTTTATTCATTCATCTCACATTAACCCCGTAGCTCACGTTCTGCCCAGTTTAGCATCTTCATGCGTTTTTTTTTCACGTGTTTTCCTTCTTATCATGCAGCTTCATCATTTTTCTCAAGTAAGGACTGCCTCTTCTTCGAGCTTCTGTTGCATGTTCTCTAGCTCTCTTCTTGCATGCACATAAACTCAAGCTGCCCACGTTGTTTTCTAAACTCAAAGCTCAGGCTTCTGCATGCTTTCTTCGTTTAGCTACTGTGCTTCCAGCTTCTTTTCACAGCACCTAAACTCGAGCTTCTTTTTATGTTTTTGCCTTGCAACCCATTACTTCCAGCCTCTTCACGTTAACTCCTCAGTTCAGCATTTTATTTTCCACGTGATATGCTCAAGTGTTTCTGCATGTGTGTGAGCTCAGCTGGTGCTTCCTCATTTAGCTCGTTGCTTACAAGCTTCTTCCTCGTGGTTTTTCACGTTGAACTGCAGCTTCTTTTCTACGTAGAACCCCTTCTGCGTCTCATCCCTTTCTTCTTTCTTCCTGCAGCTTTTCCATGTAGATTTCAGCATGGTTTCCACAAGCTCCCAGCTTCCTCTGCCCAGTAGCTTCCATATAAAACCCATAGAAACATGCAGTAGCTTCAGTCACTCATGTTGCTTCCACATTGGCTGCCTTTTCTTTAAGCTCCAGCTTACGCTTCTTCTCATATCACATGTGCTTGTTTTGTTGCTGCCACGTTGAGAAGTCCAGCCTATAGCTTTTTCTTTTCATTCATTTTGTAGCTTCTCACATGTTGTTTAGCTCTCAACTCTAAGAACCCATAGCTTTTCCAGCTGAACTTCTTTTCCATGAGTTCCTTCAACCCGTGGCAAGCTTCTTCTTGAGTCATGCATGTATGTGATGATCACATGGCTTCATGTAAGTGTGTGGGTTGCATGGAAAAGTTCATTCAAGCTTTAATTCCCATTGAAATTCTTGAAGCTCTTGAGATTGCACACTAACACACTTAAGACCCATCTCTTCTCTTGTTTTTCTTCAATTTAATTTTCTATTCAAAACTCCAATTACATATTAAAATTCTGCACAAAGAAGTGAGAAAAATCAAATAGGAATATTCACAAAAATTATTTAAGATAAATTTAAGCATTAAAAACCAATAATTTATAAATAAATTCCTAAAATATAGAAATGACCACTTAAGATAAAATCTTATCTAATTGAAGTCTTAGAGCCATATTTAATCATTAAAATGTCCAAGTTAAGGAGAATAAAGTATATATAAATTATGCTTATCAATACCTTAACCTCTTTACCCTTATACAATGGTTCCATGGTCTATCCTAATCTATTTCAAGCATATTGGACAACATTTACAAGAAAAATATGTTTTCATACATGAAAAATTGCATGATTAGGAGGCCATATTCATGATTCATGGCTTTAGGGACCATGTGAACTCATCCATATCATTTCCTATGCATAACATATCCATTCAAGTCATAAACATAATCATTTGACTCGTGCATCATGGGTTTGGAAGCCATGCACCTAAAAATTGAAGTTTGCTCTCGGGTTCACTATTTCAGTTTTCTAATATGAACTTTGAAAATTCATAACTAATTCTAAAAAAATTGAAATCATGCATATGATAGATTTATGGAAAGCTATGGATATTAACTAATGATTGAAAATAATTTTAAACCAATGCAATGGCCTTTAGCCTATAAAAAAATAATAGAACAGTACTAGAAGTTAGGCTACATTACTGGTACTATCATGCAACTTCAAAAATTTTGTTCTCCCTTTACAGAGTTCCAAATGAGATGATCGTGGTGGATATGGAAATCTTATGATGTCTAGTTTATGATTGTAAAATTTCATAAGTATTAGACTTCATTTGGCCCATGTGTGACATAAAGAAGTAAACTGACCATATGAATAGTGTATATATCATTTCTACATAATTTGACTAATTTTAAAAAATTATAATAAATTCTCTACAGCTCCAAATTAAGTGCTCTTTACCTCTATGAAAAGCTCTTTATAAGACCTACTTTCTGGCCAAATTTCATGAAAAAAATCACTCATTTGGTTAGACTTTGGTTCAGCTTAAGATTTGGGCTAATTTCAAGTCCATAATAGGTTCCATATGTACCAAATGCTCTTCTCATCTTTCCACAACCACTTGAGCATGTCCAAAAGCATAAATGATAAATGCCAATTTTAGACATATTAATCCTCCTAAACTTAGGCATTTTGATGAGCAAATATAGCTTTAGGGGTTTAATTAGATAAGATTTTATTTTAATAGCCATTTCTGCACTCAAGGAATTTATTTACAAAATTCTTGAATTTTAATGCTTAATTTTCTTCTAAATAATTGTGTGAATTTTTCCTACTAAATTTTTCTTATTTTTGTGTGTAGACTTTTCAATTGGCAATTGGAGCTTCAATAGGAGGTTGGTTTGGAGAAGAGGTAGCATGCATGGGTTCTTTGTTTTTCCAACGTGTTGGCATTATTACAACTCATTCCACAGTTTTCACACACTCTACATAATTAAAAGAAGTGCACATGGGATGAGAAGAAGTCTTGTGGAATAAAGGATTTAAGAAAGAGATAGCAATGGGTTTTAGCTAAGTAGCTACTTGAAGCAGGGTTGTAGACAAAAGCAAGCAAGCAACTTAGCTAAAACAAGAAGCCACGACCACATGAAGAATGAAGAGAAGAACACACCAGCAATAAAGCATAGAAGCCACGGGTTTGGAGAGCTGAAGATTCAGAACCATATAAGAAGGAAGGCTACGGGCAAAGTAAGAAGCTCATAGAGCATAACAAAGAAGAAACATGTAAAGTAGCTTAAGAGCACGAATGAAAACCATGTGAACACTAAGAAGATGAAGCATGGAAGAGAGAAACACGTGGGAAGTAAATGAAGAAGCTCACGTGGAGACAAGTGCAGAAACACATTTGGCTAAGAAGAAGATGAAAAAGAACCACGTGATTAAAGGAACACACGAATGCATAACTGCACGTGGAATGAGAAGAGAGGAAGGTTTTCAAGCTAAAGCTAAGGATGAGGAAGTAGCTTACAGGTTGAATGGGCTGGGAACTGATGCAGAACCATTTACTCATACAGTAGCTAAAGAAGAGACATCCATGTAGCTTGTTTGCTCGATTTACACGTCCAACAGCTCACAACAGACACAAGTTTAGCATAAAATGCCATGATCTAGCTACTACATAATAACTACTAAGAGACTCAAGTCTTACATGGCTGTGAACAGAAGTGTAGAGGAATCACGTGGAGAAGAGGCAGAACATGTATTAAAGAGAAGAAGCCTCAAGCACACTCATATAAAAAAATGAAGGAACATATAAGGAGGATTAAAAAATACACTTGGGCAGCAGATTCATGGTTCATTATTGATGCATAGTTGACATGGAGGAAGAATAAGTCCAGCTGGTTATTTAAAGAGAAGAGACTACGGGTTTTGGTACTTTTTGAGGAAGAGAAACACAAAAGTTACATCAAGAAGCAAGCTCAAGCTTGAGAAGAGAAGATTACATGGAAAATCTATGGAGCAATGAATGAAAGAGAAGTCTATGTAAGGTGAAGCATGAGCTGGAGATTGGAAGAAAAAGAGAACATAAAAATAAGGCGAGCTGAATCACATGGAAGTTATGTGGAATGAGAAGAAGAATAAGCTACATTTAGGATTCAAAGATAGCATGAAGCATGGATGAATTTTTAATATTACATTCTGGCAAGTCAGCATCATGTTGAGGCCTACAAATTTTCAGCATGTAAGACACATATGCATACATGAAGGAAGCTGCAGGCAATTGGAATAGGGGGCTGAGCACATGAAAAATAAAAAGAAACATGTGAGGAAGGCTGGAGGAGAACGCTATTGACCCATCCATCAAATAAAAGATGCACATATTCATCGTCATTGATTCCATCATGCCATCGGAGCCACATTTCATGTACACATTCATCGTCTCATCCTTTGTCCACTCAACACTTGTAGCCTCTCATCCTCCCTTCCTATTCCATCTCCACCCAAATGAAGCTCTAATTCCCCTTGTGGCTAGCTAGGAGGAAGACCCTTGGTGCAAGCTTCAATCCATGGATGAGCAACATATTTTTGGTTAAGATTCATATCTCTTTCTACACTTTTCTATTTTCTTGCACATGCTTGCTTGAGATGTATTAGAGTAGGATTGGTGTAGTTTATAATTAATGACTAGTTAGACACTAATTGGGAGAGCAATTAATGTTTTAATTTATTAATTTTAATGTTGGATTTTCATTTTCCTACTATTTTTCAAGTGTGCAATCAAGATGTTTGATGAAATGCTTGTTAAAATTGGTATACTTAATTGTCTAATTTGAGGATTCATTAGAGTTTAATTGGTTAATTGAATCTCCTAGGATGTTAATTCAGAGGCTAATTGGTCAAGTAATCATTCAATTCAAATGTTCATAGATCTTAATCACAAAAATTAGTAATTTAAGGGTAGTTAAGGTCTCAATTAATATCAAATTACTAGGTTCTTGAATCTTAAGTGGTAATTCAAGATCATTTGCCAATGGACATAATTAGGGATTCTTAGACTAGAATTAATTACAATTAAATTAGGATAAGGATAGTGGATACCAAGGAACGAATCCAAAGCTAGTCACAAGTCCATCATTCATTCATAATTCATACAATTAGGTAGTTAGTCATTTTAATTCAATTTCATTCTAATTAGTTTAAGTCAATTAAACCCCTTTTAGTTAGGAAATTTTTAGAGTCTTTTAACACTTAAAAAATCTAATTGAACATTGAATTCCATTTCCAAGAGAGATGACCTAGGTTGCACCACTAGCTATATATTTTATCAATCTAGTTTTATTTTAAAGGTTGCGTGATATGACTTGTTAATAAATATAGCCTAGGAAAGCATGTCGAATGGTTCAAATCATCATAGAGCTCAATCTCACCATACCACATGCATTTATACACATGCATATAAAGGCTCATGGGTGGCAAAAACTTATGTAAGCATACATTTGGTTCCAACTTTCATTCATACATGATATTCACATACTTTTACACATGCTACAATGGTTTACATGTCATAAACTACTCATATATACATAATTTGATATTACATTACATTAGAAACTATTATATTGTCAAAGTATTGCACATCATGCTTCTTGGCTTCCATTTTTGCTTCCTTGAGCTTCACCTATGAATGGTTAGATAGAAAATGGGGAAGAGTGAGATTCAAAGAATCCTAACAGCTCTTTATCATTTCAAATATATATAATGGATGCATATACATGTCAAAGAATGCATGCATGTCAAACAAGCCTCTCATGAACATACATAAAATATTTTTTTGGTTATGTGAACTCATACATGTTAAACATAGGCTTTCAAGAACATTGGTCTAGTCTCACCTAACTTTCTAGGGACTTTTGTATTTGCTTCACTCATTTTCAAGGGACTTTTAACTAAGCCTCACTCTTTTTGAGACTTTTGGCCTTGTCTTTCCTAATCTTAGGGGCTTTTGGCTCATCCTCATCCATTTTAAGAGACTTTTGGCATCATCATACCCATTCAAGCCAAAATACATTCATAAATTCATTTCAAGATGCATAATGGTACCATAGCAAGTAGGCAATAACTAAAGACATGTTTTATAGTTCAAACGTACACACAAGCATTCAAAGACAAACAAACATCCAAGCTATGTATGCGAGAATGGTTAGAGAGCTACCTTTAAGTAAAATCACAACACTTTTCTTTTGAATTCTTCTTCCCCTTTTTAGCCAAGATCATGTAATTAGGTGGCACAACATTCTCTTAGCGTAAACACATCAAATGAGACATGAATCATTCATGGGTATAAGCTTAAGCTTTATACAACTTTATGGAAGCTTACTTTGTTCTAAGATTCAATTATGGTTCCACATAAGACCTAATGAAGCAACTATGGGAATTCACTATCTTAGCTCTATTTTTTTCCATCAATCTAAGTCTCTTGACTCTATTTAGACTCCTTGGAGTCATCACAATTTCATTTTAAAGAACCTAGCTATAAGTTGCTTCTTTATATCTCATTATGGAGCTTACACCTCCATCTCACAACCTATGGTTTCTAAATTTATTTCAAGGCTTCCTTTGATATTCATTTATCATATTTAGTCGCTTTCTAGCCTTAGAACAATTTAAAACACTCCCTAGGTACATGGTTTTGTTTTGGCTGAGATACCCCCTATCTTGTGCACCTATGGAGTTTGCTTTATTTCCTTTAGGAAAATGGAATATGTGAGGCTTCCTAAGTGTCTTGAGAACTCATTCATACTCTTCAACAACTTAAATTATCATTAGGAAGTTTCATATTTGCCAAGGTGCAACCAATTCTACAACTTCTATTTTAAAGCTTCCTTTTCAATTTTAGTTGTATATTCTTAATCCTTACACTCCATAACCCTTGATTCCATCAAGAACACATGAAGAAAAACTCTCCTCCTCACTTTCTCTCTCTAGGCCAAAGCTTAAATGGCTTGGAAACACAAGATTTTACAAGTATTTAAGTAAAGTCTTACCTTAAAATGAAGCTCTCTTCGTATAGATTATTTCTCACTGATTGGTTTCTTGAAAAGATTTCCTTTTTGGCTTGGATCAGAATTGAATCTTCAAGTTTTTAAGGAAAAAAACCACCATTAGAGAGCTCTTAGAGAGAGGAACACCTTTCCTAACTAGCACGGGATGAAACGTGGCTATTTACTTATCTAAACAGGAGCTTAAACTTCTTCTTTCTCCTTTCCCTTAATGTCATGCCATGGTTTCAAAATAGAAGCTTGGAGAAGGTGATGAAGTGTAATCTTACTTAAGAAGCTTTTTTTATAATTTTTCAAAATGACTATTTTGCCTCTACGTGCCTGTTTACTTTGTTTATGCTCATTTCAATGTTTTTAGAACTGTCTTTTTCATCATAAAATTTAAGTCCCTTAATTCATAAAATATCCTTGGTTTCACCCAAATTAGATTTAATACCTTCCAAAACAAATCAGTCAAAGTTCAAGTCAACTAACACTCTAAAATGTAAATTAGGGGGGTTTGAACCATTTTAAGGGTTCTTATAGATTTTAGGACCTCTGAGAACCCCAAGAAACTTTATTTTTCCATTTAAATATCTTTCCTTTGAGTTCTCTAAGAGTGCCTAAAATTACAAAAATGTCATTGGTTTTCATCAGATTTCATTTAGCTACTCCGACACCGGTTTCTAGGTATTTTAAGCCTTGTATCTTCATTTTTTATTATTTAGAATTTTATTTTAATTTTATTTGGCCTCAAATTTTCCTCTTTTAGGGACTCCCTTTTATAAGTGGTTCGTTTCTAATGTTTTCATAAAAACCAAATGTTATAGTATACAAGCTTAAATAGTAGACTGGACATTTAGGAAAGCTAAGCTAACTTAGAAAGAACTCCTTAATGGCTCAGAATAAGTCGAGAAAGATGAAGAAATAAAGTATAAAGCTAGGAGAATAAGATATTGGAGACTCTATACCTAGTAAAATGTCTCTAATCACATATGCTAGCAAGTTCACTAATTAAAGGAGCTTAATTCCAAATGGCTTGGTTTTAGACCAATTATATAAAGAATAGTATGATCTCCTAATGTTAGGCCAGATTTATGAGAATGTTATGCTTCGATATCAGAAGCAACCCCTTACATGTCAAGGGCTAAGAGAATAAATAGTAAGAAGATAATATGCATTGTAGAATATCACTAAACAAGAAATAACTTACAATAATTTTAGTGATTGTTAGTGAGAGTAATTCTCTAGTGGAAAAGGTCTGGAAAGGATTAGTTTATGAGAAAAGTAAATAGAGATAGTTAAATAAAATAACAAAATACCAGCTAAAGGAAATATAGGAAAAGTAAGATTATAACTACACCCTTAAATTTCAAGGATGAAATTTTTATTTAAGAGGAAGAAATGTCACATTTGGTATTCTTTACTGGCCATACTCCTAGAAATGAGTAAGAAGAATTAAAAGTGATTAGAAACCCAAATAAGATGAAGGATTCGGGCTAGGAATGAGAGAAAGGCCTAAAAGAGTAAACTATAAGAGGTTGTAGTGCAGTAAGAGAAACACCAAAAAAATAAAATGTCATATCTAACTTTATTTAGCTCATTCATACCATTCATGGAATTAGAAATAAGATTCATGACAATTGTTATGATGTTAAACACCAAAATCGGTCTACGTACATTTAAAACATAACTATAGTGATCCAAATTCAGTTCTTTCTTTTCCTTTATTCACCTTTATCATAAACAAACTTGTTTTAGTTCATTTGTTAAGGAATTACACATGAGACACTCAAGGAGTAGCCTTAGCCCAAATTGACATGGAAGCCATAATTTTGCACAAACTTTGAAAATTCATCTCTCGGGCTACAAAACTCTGATTCATACAAATTAAGTGTTTACAGAAAGTTTATGATGTGAACTATATGTTATAAAAATTTCAAATGCAAATGAACCTATTTGGCCCTATAAAAACCATGAAGAACAGAATTTATCCAAGTTGTACAGCATTAAACCAATATAACCAGGCCCCAAATTTAAAAAATGTATAATTTTGGCTACACAACTCCGATTTATATGAACTTAGTGGCTACAGAAAGTTTATGATGCACTTTATGCCTCTAAAAATTTCATGAGCAATGGAGTTCATGGCCCTTCAAAGATATAAAAAACCAGAACTGGATAGTATGAACAATATCAATGACCAAATTGCATAATTTTCTAAATTTTAGAAATTCATGAAATATTCTATAGAGTTTCAAAAATTCTCATTCTTAACTTATTAGAAAGATCTATTCAGGGTCTAATTGGATTTAACCCCAATTTAGGTCATTTGGGACACTTTTGACATAGATGCAGCTTAGGCCATTTTTAAAACCAATTTTTGGTTCCAAGAGACCCAAATGGTATCCAAATTGGATTCTTCCACTTGGAGCAAATTTCAATCATTCTAAACATTATTTCCATCCATTTCATTACATGCAAAGAGGCTTTGTTTCAAAATATGACTATCTAACACCCAAATTACATATAGGCTTTATTACATTACATAGGCCAAATTAAGAACTAATAACTATTTTATACATCCAAATCACTAGTGTACATATTCTCATACTCATACACATTATTCTAACATAAAACATGGCATAACTACATCATTTTATATCATAGGACATTCAGGGTACAAATGGATGTCATACTAATACATTCATTACATATTGATATACATAATGCTTTTAATACATCATTCCTAGTGTCTAAGTCTCTCCAACTTCCTTGCTTTGGCTTGGTGACCCTGAAATGGTTAGTAAGAAGACCTGGATAAGGCTCTGGGAAGAATCTTAGTAGCCAATCTTAACCAATCAATGCACATGTCACACCATCACATATCATATGTTACAACTTGCTATGTTAAGAACCGTTGTATTACTGATAGAAAACCTTGTTAATAAGGTCTCAGATTTCATAGTGTAGAATACAATATCTTATTGATGAGATCCTGAACCTTGTTAACAAGATATTATCTCAACTTTTAAATTTATTGATTTGATGCTAACTTATCCTTAATATGCTTGCTCAACTAGAAACATCATAAAAGAAGCATGGAAATCGGGTTTAAGGTCAAACTTCATAAGTTAGCACAAGTACACCATCCCATGTAATTCCATAATTCTGCCACTAGTTTCAAAAATTCATAACCTGAGTTAGAGAACTCCAAATCATGTGAATTAGGACTTTTTGGAAAGCTTTGAACATGATCTAATTACTATAAAAAGTTTAGGTCAAAACAAGATCATTTGTCCTACATAAACTAGTGGAACAGTAACCGGCATCTGTTTCTTATACTACAGCAAACATGCAACTTTAAAAATTTATATCTCACTGTACAGAGCTCTAAATTGAGTGCTCTTAATGGCTCTGGAAATTCTATGATGCCAACTACATGTCTATAAAATTTCATGAGCATCAAACTTCATTCGGCCCTTTGAAGGCACTGAAAACCAAACTATCTAAAAGAATAATATCATGATAGTTTCTGCATAATTTGGCCAACTTTAAAAAATTATTAAATATTCTATAGAGCTCCAAAAATTATAATATTTAGCTTTATGAAACACTCTTAATTAGAACTATATGCCTGCAAAGTTCATGCCAAAACTCATTCATTTCTTCTGATTTTGGTTCAAGGGCAAAACATAGCTTAAAATAGTAACCATATGGCTCTAGATGATACCAAATGACCTCTTAAATGAACCATGACCATTTGAACAAGTCCAAAAGTTCAAATACAGTATATAGAAGCATCATAACAAGTCCAAATCCTCATGGAACTCAAATTCACCATCCTACATGCTTTTATGCATAAGCACACTATAGGTTAAGGATGTCAAAATCATACATTCTAATACATTTGGCTCCAAATTCATTACATATAACATATTCATATACTTTTACATATGTTTAAAAGATTACATCTTATATATAACTTGTACATACATACTTTGATATTAATTTACATAAAAATTTATACTATTGTCAAAGTATTACAAATTATGCTCTTTGGCTCCCATTCTTTGCTTCATAAACTTCACCTAAACAAAGTTAGATAGAAAGTGGCGGAGAATGAGATTCAAAGAATCCTAATAGCTCTTTTACTCTTTCAACTAATCATAAATGGCATATTATCATGTTAAAGAACACAAGCATGCACCAAAAGCTTCCAAAAATCAAACATAAACATGTTTTCAAGATTACATAAATATGTCATGATCAAAATCAAGCTATAGGAACTTTTAGTTTAGCCTCACCCAACTATTTGAGACTTTTAGATTAGCCTCACGCATTTTTTAGGAATTTTTAACTTAGCCTCACTCATTCAAAGAGACTTTTTGCCTTGTCTCACCCATTCCAATGGACTTTTGTCATCACCTTACCCATTAAGAGCAAAATCACATTCCAAACACAATTTAAGAAGCGTAATAGTATCATAGCATTTAACCAATAGCTAGAAGCATGTTTCTTGATTCAAACATACATACAAGGATTCGATAACAATCTAACAACTAAGAGATGAATATGAGAAATGATGGAGAGTTACCTTGAATAAAGAAGTACAACTTTTCCTTTGATTCCTTTAGGTTCTTGGTTTGGTCTCACATACACACTTGTCAGAGGCTTGGTTTGCTTGGCCTAAACACATCAAACAAGACTCAAACACGTCTATAGTATGTAACACCATAATTCTAAGACTTAATTCATGCAATTTCCATGCCTCATCTCATGCTAATTCCATAGGACGCAACATAATGGCATTGGAAATCATGAATAAAGTGGTATTATATCACCAAAAAAAAATTATTTAGTGTCTCGTGGGCCATATGGACTTATCCATCTCATTCTCACATTTAAATACACAAATTCAACTCATAACAAGCTCAAGAAGTGGCTTAGAACTTGAGCAAAGGGAGTAGACACATAAAATACAATGGTGCAACCTTGGACTAATTTTCCAGATTCTATGCTTGAACTTGAAAAAATCATAACTAATTCTAGAAAAATTACAATTAGGCACACTATACCATTCTACAAAGATACAGATGTCTAGTTTATGCTAAAAATTAATTAGACCACAACAGAGGCTGCTAACCATCAGAAATTTATGGAATAGTACTAGAGGTCGACTATCATCCCTAGTACTAATCTCCAACTTTAAAAATTCATATCTCCTTGTTTAGAGGTCCAATTGGGGTGATATCTATGGCCATGGAAATTTTATCATGTCTAGTTTATGTCTATAACATTTCATAAGCATTGGACATCATGTGGCTTATGAATGGTATAGCCCAAATTTCTGACCATATGAACAATGTTTGCATCAGTTCAGTAGAAAAATGCCAATTTTAGAAATTCATAATTAATTCCATAGAGCTCCAAATAATATGATCTTTGGCTTCACAAAAAGTTCTAGATAAGATCTATAATTGCGCTAAATTTTGTAATATCCAATTTTCATTAAACAACGAAAACGGGCACGTTTTCAAAGTAAGTCCCCTGAAATAAATTAGCTAAGGTCCCAAAAAATTTGAGTAACATTCTAGCCTCCTAAAAATGAGAATCCTAACCTCAGATGGAAGGAAAAATGGAGCTAGAATGAAGAAACAAATTTTAATGAAAATCTTACAAAACGTAATGACATTTTTGTAATTTTGAGCAATTTTTGGAATTCACACAAAAGGGCTTTTTAAATCCAAGTTTTTGAGTTCTTCGGGGTTCTTAGAGGCCTTGAAAACCATGGGAAGCCCTGTGACAATTAAATCCCCTCCTGTAGATATTTTTCAATGTCGGTGTGCCTAAACTTTGATGAGTTCGTTTAGGAAGGTTTTAGCTTTGATTTGAGTGATTCCAAAGGTATTTTTCTTAATTGGGAACCTAAATTTTATAATGGAAAAGACGGTTCTAAAAAAAGAGCTAAAACAAAGGAGAAACGAAAATGTAAAGTATGAAGGGAAAAATTAGAATTTTTGAAAAAGGCCTTTTACCCTAGTTATATATAGGTGGCACCTCACACTTGCCCTCATTTCACTTTAGATTTTCTAGGCCCAAATCAGAAGCAAAACCTTAAGGGCGAGGCGCCTAAGAAAGGAAGAAGAAGGAGGAAGAAATCTAAGTTTAAGGTATGTTTTCATGGTGTTTTTCCTTGCTTTTCTTCATCCGCACCTCATCTCCTCCCTTCTCCTTTGTTTCCTTGGATTAAAATGAAGTTTATAAATCTGATTCAAGGGAGAAAGTCAAGGGAAATTTCAATTTTGAAGAGAGGAGCTTGGAGAGAGCAAGATTCAAGCCAAACTAAGTAAGGAAATAAGGTAAAAATGCATCCTATGATAGCTACATTGAACTCCCTTTCTTCTCCATGATTTTGATTTTTCTAGAATTAGTTACAATTTTCCAAAATTTGGTTAGAAACTGGAGCAAATCTGGCTAAAATTAAATAAGCCCATTTCATGCTTCATTTCGATTTTTATTAGTTATGGACATGATATTGTGATGCAAATTAGTTGTTTTGATGTAATTAAATATGAGGATGTATAGTATGAGCTCACACAGTCCAAGTGACACCGATTGAAATTTTTAAGTATGATGCAACGCAAATAAACCCATTATTTTTAGTCCTTTTTTCATGTGCTCTTATGGAAATGATGATGTGAAGCTTATGAATGTTATGAAATGAGCTAGAATTTATGGTGTTACAAATTTCATGGTCAAATTCGTTCATTTGGTCAAATCTTGACATTGGATTGCAAAATGGCTCATTTTGTATCATCAAAGGGGTCCAAATGGTCCATTTCAAGTTCTAAGGCAACCATGACCACTTGAGCACATGGGAATGCACCAAAATGGCTCTCTAAACTTGTCTCAAAGGTGTATAAACCCATATTTCTCAAACTCACTCTCTCACCCTGCAATATCTGGTTCTTTGAAAATGAAAAAAAACGTGAAAAACGTAATGTACGATTTCTCCATAAACGAATAAAATTCACCGGATACAAAAGTAAGTCCCCCAAAATGACTTAGTTAAGGTCTCAAAAAATTTAGGAAGCATTCTAGACTCCTAAAAATGAGAATCCCAGGCTTAGACGGAAAGAAAAAAGAAGCTAGGATGAAGAAATGAAATTTAACGAAAAACTTGTGAAACATAATGGTATTTTTGTAATTTTGAGCAAATTCAGGAATTCACGTAGGAGGGATTTTTAAATGAAAATTTTAAGTTCTCTGGGGTTTTCAAAGGCCCTAAAAACTATGGGAAGCCCTGGGACAGTTAAAACCCCTATGATGGACATTTTCCAATGTTGGTGTACCCGAACTTTGATGGATTCCTTCGAAAAGGTTTTAGCTCCAATTTGAGTGATTCTAAAGGCATTTTACTAAATTGGGAACCTAAATTTCATAATGGAAAATACGGTTCTAAAAAAGGAGCTAAAACAAGTTAGAAACTAAAATGCCAAAAATGAAGGGCAAAATTGAAATTTTTAAGAAAATGGAAGCTTCTTGAACACTCTTTAAGTTTTTTATTTCTTCTCCCTTTCATTTGCACGACTTATTCTATCCAAAAACTAGAGAAAACACTAGCTCTCTTAGGTACACTATGGAGGAGAAGAAAGGAGGAGAAAAAGCACGGAAAAGGTAAGGAATTTCATGAATTTTTATGCTCCTTCTTCCAAACTTGTTCCTCTCCTCTTGAGCTTTCTTCCTATGGTTTTATTGAAGTTTTTGGATTTGTTTTAAGGGAAGAATAGAGGGAAAATTTTGGATTTGAAGAGAGGAGGGCAAGGAAAGTGAAAATCAAGCAAGAAAACAAGGAAAAACAAGGTAAATCTTCGTTCAAATTCATTTCTTCATTGTATCTCCATTTTTTTTTCGTCTAAGCCTAGGATTCTCATTTTTAGGAGTCTAGAATGCTATATAAATTTTTCAGGACCTCAAATCACTCTATCTAGAGGACTTACTTTTGTATCCAGTGACTTTCATTTATTTAAGGAGAAATCATACGTTACATTTCTCGCATTTTCTTTCATTTTCAGAGAACTGGACATTACATTTCTCACCCCTTAAATAAATTTTATCCTCAAAATTTAGGGTATACTTTTCTCTTACTTTTATATACTGGCTAACTGTTTCTTTCTTTCCTTTCTTCTTGGCTCTATACGCTTCTCTCAGCGCTTTCACTCTTTTGAGTTTCTCTTGGCCAGGGAATTTTTTCATTACTAGCACTTAATGAAGGCTCTATTATTATAGAGTACTAGCTAGTTCTTCTCATAAGGGAAAGAAATTCTTGACTTTGGAGGCCTATTTTGGGAGAGCTTACTAATCATATCAACTTAGTCTTAACCCATTCGCTGGAGTTAACATTCTTTTTAGTGGACTCTTTTACACATCTTAGGAGGTAACTTATTTCATATTAAATCTCCCGTATTCTCTCCTAATGGCTTCTTATAAAGTCTCATAATCTTTTTTTGATCATTACAGTTATTAGAGATTTTTATCTATTTGCTTACTTATTTATATGTATCGTCCACTATTTATCTATGTGTTCTTTCTTACTAGCTCATCCCATGATTACAATTCATATTTCTTTCTATCATAGGCCTCATTTCTTAATTGCTTACTGGGATTATAGCTCTTTTGAGGAGTTTCCACTCTTAATGATCCCAGTTTTTTAGTTTACTACTACATCTGTCTCTTTAGGCCGGGATTTTTCCTTACTCTTTTTGCTCACTTATAGTGGCCTTTTATAGTCCCTCATCTCTAAACTGTTAGGCTAACTTATATTCCTCATACTGGCATCGAAGAGCAACTACCATTGACTAATGCTGGATTCTAGTAGGATGCTAACTATACTCATAGTTTTGATCACTGGAGACATACTGTACCACTTACCTCATTTAGAATTGCACTTGACCCCTTTTTGTATACATAGTCTAGCATGTAAGGGTCTCTCTATCCCTTAGTCGGGACTAATATCTATTGGATAGTGTCTCATCTGACTCTAACTTTAAAAAGCTACTTTTTTGCTTTCCTCTTCCCATCCTATACTCATCTCTTAAGAGATCTAGTCAGTGGTCTGACTGTCTGAGTAAAGCCTTCATATCTCTGTGGCAACGGTCTACTAGACTCAGGAGGTCTCTAGTCTCTGAGACAAAACTATCTATGAATATACTAGTCTCTGAGATTAACTAATCTAAAAAAACTATCTCAAGTTGTCATCTCACCAGAGAATTATCATATTGTAATTGGGGGCTTTTTGTAACTCTGTAGGATCTATTATGACTCATAGGTTTCATGTGACCTCTCAGAGCCCTGCTAGGGTCTACTGTAACCCGCTGTGCTATGTTAGGATCTACTATGATCCATCTTTGGGAGACATTAAAGTCTATGATCACTGTATCTGATAGTAGAATACATGCTCACTAAGTCCGATAACCATCGCTCATAATGGCTAAGACTAAACTCAGATATCTACTATGCTCTTCTTATGAAGTGGGTTTTGTGTCATCTGATTCTTTATGATCCCATCATATTGATACTTTGGAGCATTTTAATTTTTTATTTGTCGCTCTTCATGGGACCCTCATGTTCCCACTTCAACTCCTTTTTTTCTTGGGCTTTCTTTTCTTACTCAAATTATACTCGGCTATCTCTCCTCTCACATCCTATAATTTCTGACTATGCCCATGTTTTGCTTTTGAATGTCTTAACACCCAGGCATTTCATACACTGAGTGTGGTTAATATCTCTGGCAGGAGAGAGACTATGCACTAGTCCCTTCTCATTTTATTTACTTATACTATAAGGGACTCAGGCTATGCATACTAAACTCGTGCTATCTGAATCTAAACATTCCTTACTATTAGCACATTTTTTTCTATGTTACTATTTTTACTGGAGATTCTTTTCTACATGCTTTCTTACTATTCTAATATTCTTGGAATCCCTTTACCTCTCTTTTCTGACTCATCTCGTTATTTAACTAACTAGAATACATTTCGATTATCAAGACACTTTGGTGATTGATGTCATCGTTTGCTACACACTCAAGTCACATAACTACTAGGTTGGCCAGACCCAATATCATGTAACCCTTGTTGCAAGCAAACTATAATATTAAACACTAATACACTGGCACCTCATGATTGAACTCAGTGCCACTATCACCAGTATATTACAAGTTTCTTAATAATCTAAAGTATCCCTCTTTTACTTTTCTTTATCTGCCCTATTCTCGTAGGATACTCGAGGAAAACAGGACTCTTCCTCTACTTCATCTCAAGATCACTTTACATTGCCCGACTATTTTTATTTTGAGCACTATCATACTAAAAGGGCATCTATGCCAAGGACAATATACTTTCTTAAGTACTCAAGCACATCAACTCAATATTTGTTCTCAATCTACTATATTCTCGGCTTGAACACTGTCATATTTTCTCTTTTTTTTACCTTTGCTATCCTTTTACTTAGGTAAAAGGATGTTCTACTATTGGCTATCTCTGTTGCCAGTTCGTGTTTCCGTACACTTAGGAGCATCTGCATTTGTCCTGGGTTCCTCTACTTGTTCACTCTTTATAACGTCAAGGGGGTCTACTTTTTCTCATACTCTTACTTTTCTCTTAACTAGATTGTCCATCTATAAGAAGAATTCTATTTCATATAATCCTAAGAATTACATTCTATAGCACTCTTGACTTACACTCTTTCTCTACATAAGGCAAGACTCTCCTTCTTAGGCAGTCTCTGGCTCCCATGAGCTTTTCTGAGGGCATTAAGGCACTAACTGTTTCTCTTTACTCATTTCTATGTTCAGATTAGAGCTAGGCTTTCTCTTTGCTTAATCTCTTACTCTCATCCCCAGGAGCATAGTATACTAATTTTAGAGTTTTACTAACCCAATCCAGGACACGTAGCCTCAATGTCTTGATTCTACTTTACTAAAAGTTTATGCTTTACTGGGTACTCTGATTACTCACATGCTTTAACCCTATATTATTCTCATAATAGGGAGCTAGTCTAACTACTATTAAACCCATATCTATTTATCTTTCTATACTCAGTCTACTCATTTAGTCATTACTAAAATGAGGACATCTCTTCTGTAGCTAGTTTCTCAACTTTTCCTTACTTCCCTTATCACTGTACTCTACAATTCAGGGGGTCTATCTAGGGGAATTTGCTAACCACTACTGAGTGGCCTCTCCAACTTAGGATGCCTTATCTTTCCTTTCTTAATCTGAAGGGAGCTTTTACTAAGCCTTTAGTCAGATTAATGTCTCTTTTTACACTTCTCACTTGGACGATGCTATTGGTCACTTCCCTTATGCTTTAGCTTATACTTAGCTTAGGCTACTCGTCTCATTAGACCTATAGCTTACAATAATTTAGTGCTTGCTGAACTATCCTTATTCTCTTATAAGCCTCTGTCACTAGGCTTATCATACTCACCTTGAGGTGTTGCCTATAAGGTACACTCTTTTAGAGTGCTCATTATATTTCTTACTATTGGTAGCCTTACCTTATGTTAATTTCAAGGCTACATTAACATCCTATCATTTAGCGTTTCACAGGGTAGCATTCTAAGTTAGAGTCAATGCCTTAAAGGCGGGTCTCAATAACTTACGTCCCTGTGTCTAACTTTCTCTAATGCTGAGCTCTTCTCAGTCTCAACTACTAGGCCCACTGATCACATATTACTTACTGATCTTCTGTGACCATTTAGTACTCTCTTTATTTGCTTATACTACGAGTTCCCACTCTCTATGGGTTGACTAATCCTTTAGTAGCTCATTTCTCAAGTTGACTTGAATATGACCAACAAGGCATTTTATACTGCCATTTGCTGCGGCTAGCATATCATTCATCATGGCTAATTAGCTTCAGGTTTACCCTAGTTTCCTGTCTAAGTATTGGCAGCGGCAAGGAATTCTTTAGATTGCCTTACTGCTTCATGAAATAATTGGCTGCGACTAACTTCCTCTAATTGACTTGCTTCTTCATGAATTGAAACTTCATTTTTAGCTACAAAATTTGAGCCTTATTGCCTCTATATCCAGCCCATTATCAAGCTAGAGGGTTCCACCTCTTGCTTCATTCGTGCATAACTAATTATCACCTTTAGGTTGTTAAGGCTCTATGGAATATAGCTTATAACTCAAACCTCTAGTATGAGGGAATTAACCTTTCAAGTTCTAAAACTTATCTAGATATTTGGGTGTTGTGACTAGGGGGTAACTCTTTCTCTCACTTCCCCTTTAACTAGTCCTGTGCAGTCGCAGTTTCATCTCATATTGTGCTACATCACTACTTGTCTCTACATTAAGCAAGACATCTTGGAATAGTTTAAGTGTGACCACCAAGGTGAATTAGGCCTCATATACTTTCTCTAGTAAGCCTCATCATATCAACAAGATCATTTCTCATTATTCATATGTAAGGCTTGCTATTGATCCTAGCAAGCTATCATAATTCATAAAGCTCTAACCGTCGGATCACTTTGCTTTGGTCAAGCTATTCTAGAGGCTAGCCTTCCCTAATGTTCACTATCTACTCCAAGACCATTATATCACTTACTTGTTATAAACATAGCCATAAACTACCATTACATACCCAAAATGTCTCATACAAGGCTTTACATAAATATACAAACCTTTACATAGCTTTGTTGCCACATCCTCAAGCCAAATCCAATCTTAAAGAGCCTAGAACTTTGCTTTGATATCAACAAATGTAACACCACAAATCTAATACTTAACTCATGCAATTTTCATGCCTCATCTCATGCTAATTCTATAAGAAGCAACATAATGGCATTGGAAATCATAAATAAAGTCACATTACATCACACAATTTTTTTTTCATTCAACATCCTGTGGGCCATATGGAATCATAGATCTCATTTTCACATTTAAATACACAAATGAAACTCATAAAAAGCTCAAGAAGTGGCCTAGACCTCGAGCAAAGGGAGTAGATAGATAAAATACAATGGTGCAGCCTCGAACTAATTTTCCAGATTTTGTATCTAAAATTTGAAAAATCATAACTAATTCTAGAAATATTGAAATCAGACACCCTATACCATTCTGGAAAGCTAAAGATGTCTAGTTTATTTTAAAAATAAATTCAGACCACAACAGAGGCCACTAGCTACCAAAAAATTATGGAATAGTACCAGAGGTCAACTATCATCCCTGGTATTGATCTCCAACTTTAAAAATTAATATCTCCCTGCTTAGAGGTCAAATTGGGGTGATCTTAGTGGCTGTGGAAATCTTATCATATCTAGTTTATATCTATAAAAGTTCATAAGCATTGGATATCATTTAACCCACGAATGACACAACCAAAATTTCTGACCATATGAACAGTGTCTTTATGAGTTTAGCAATAAAATGCCAATTTTAGAAATTCATAATCAATTCCACAAAGCTTCAAAAAAATATGCTCTTTAGCTTCTTAAAAATATCTGGATAAGATATATATTCGTGCTAAATTTCATGGGCAAATTCGTTCATTTGGTCATATCTTGACATTGGATTGCAAAATGGCTCATTTTGTGTCATCAAAGGGATCCAAATGGTCCATTTCAAGTTCTAAGGCAACCATGAACACTTATGTAACAACATATCTTTCTATCCTTCCTCATGCAATTAACATGCTCCATGACATGCATTGCTTAGGAGTTGTAAGAAAATGGGATATAAATAATGGATTAAATTTACGTTGTGCTACATATGAAAATTTCATTCTATGTCATGTGAGCCGTGTGAACACATACTATACATTCTCATATTTAATTACATAAAAAAACTCATTTTCATCACAATATCATGTCCACAACTCTTAGAAACTAAAATGAAGCATGAAATGAGCTTGTTTAACTTCGGCCAGATTTTCCCCCTATTCTGCCCAAACTTTGAAAAATCATAACTAAATCTAGAAAAATAGAAATCATACAATCTTAGTCATTATGGGAAGATATGGATGTATAATTTATACTAAAAATATTATAGACCATAACATTCATCACAGAGGATGTTTGATATCTAAAATGGTCCAAAGGTTAGACTACGTCCTGGAACTGATATAGAATTCTGCAGAAGAGTTTGAAAATATCAAATTAATTCCACAAAAATATAATCCATACAAATGATACCAATATTGAAGTCTGTGGATGTTAACTAGAGAGAAAAAATATCTCCAGACCAGTCCATTAAGCCTAGGCCTCAGAATTTAATGGAACAGTACCTCTGGTCGAGCAAAGTTTTTTATATTAGATAGAATGTTCAAAAATTCATATATCCCTTTTTAGACCTCTAAATTAGGTGCTTCTAGTTGGTACGAGTCACTGTGATTGTATAGTTTCTCTGTATAAAATTTCATGGCAATTGGACATCGTTTGGGCCTCATGTGATAGAATTCATTTTCAGACCAAATGAATAGTGCAATAGACCAAAACCATAAAAATTGCCAACTTTGAAAAATTATCAAATATTCTGTAGACCTCCAAAAATTATGATCTTTAGCTTTCCAAAAAGATCTTAATAAGACCTATTTACATGCAAAATATCAGATCAAGACTAACTCATTTGTCTAAAAATTAACATAGAGTTCCATTATGGTCAATTTTGGCTCCATATAAGGTACCAAAGTTGCCAAATGGATTTCCCTTGGTCTTGGCACCTTTGGGCAAGTCTAAAAGTATATTTAAGACTTATATGAGCTGCCCAAATGGTCCTAAACCTCATGCATCTCATTTTGGCCATTCAACCCACACTTATGCACATTTACATCAAACTTCCAAATTGCATACTTGGGCATTACGTACTTAAAATATATGCTAGAACTCATGCATCATATCCATACATTTAAACATCACATGATGTCATATTTACACATGTCTCAAGAGTCATAGACCATTTACAATATCATATACATTGTGAAGCATCATTATAGATTCAAAAAGAATTAAACTAGGCATATGATTGTCAATCTTCCTTTTTCATTGTTGTTAGCTCCCATTGCCATAGCCACTTTGTCCACCTAACATATTAGATCATTGGAGAGGAGGGAATGAGATTCAAAGAATCCCAATAGCTCATCTCCCATTCAATCATATATAATATATGCAAAGCAAGCTTTACAAATGCATGCATGGAGAAAATAGAAGTCATGGACATTTAAAAAGCAAGCTTGGCATATGAACACATCATACAAGATATTCAAGAGCTCACCAAGTGTTGAGATTGGCCTTACACTTCTCCTTATGGATTTTAGACTTGCCTCACCTATTCTTTAAGAGCTTTGGACTCAACCATACTCTTGGGAGCCCACTTTGCTTTTGGGAGACTCTTTACTTTATCTCAACCAAGTTCAAGGGTTCTTGGCTCATCCTCACCATAGTGAAGAGTTCTTGGCCTCTCCACACTCAAGCAAACTCAAGGAAATATCATACATTCATTTGAAAACATAACATGACATCATGAAATCATGGCATATAAAATCATGTTGGCATACTTTTCATGGCTTGAAAATAGACATACACACATTCTAAGACAAGCTAAACACATATCCATGCATGAGAGAAGGTGAAGAGAGCTACCTTGCACACAATTACACATTTTCCCTTTGGATTCAAGCCATCACTTTCGGCCACACACCCACAAATTGGTGGAGATGGTTTCTCTTGGCTTAGATACAATTTATAGGAGCCAATTAGATTCATGAAACAAACTTTAAGGTCATACAACTTGCTTAGATACTAGATTGCTCTATAGGCTCTATTATGGTCCATAAATGTGCCTAATGAAGCAACACTCCTCAAATGATTTTGAAGCTCCATTCTTTCCATTCAAATATGATTCTTGACTCCTTTTAAGCCTCTTGGAGTCATCACACAATTAAAACAGGGAGCCTAATATCATGTTGCTTCTTTAGGTCATAATATGAAACCTAAGGCACCAAATCACTTTCTATGAGTTTTAAATTTTTTCCAAGGCCTCCCTTCATTTTCATTCATCAAATATGACTCAAGAATGGCCTTAGAAAAATTTAAAACTCTCTTTAGCTATAAGAGCATGGTTTGGTCGAGACTATACATGGTTTAAGGTTATTTGGAGTGTGCTTTGTTTTCTTGAAGAAGGAAGCTTGTGAGGAGCATCTTATGGATCTTAAGAACTCATTTAAACTCTTAATTAAACCTAGAAATCATCACATAAGGTCAGATTTTACAAGGTGCACACAAAACCCTAGAATTTGCATCTTGAAATTTAATAGTTTTTTTATAATTCCCTTTGCATATTCTTAATCTCCACACCCTTTTTTCTTAGATTTATGCTTGTTTCTGCCTAAAAATCATCTCCTCCTAGGGTTTTCTCAAGTGGGGCGAAATGGAGGAGGAGGGAACCAAAGATGACAACCATAGGAAGAGAAATTACCTTGTTTTCTTGTTTTTTCTCACTTGAATCTTGTGTTCTTTGAGCTCCTCTCTTCAAATCCGAATTTTCCCCTCAATTTCTCCTTTAAAACAGATCCATATACTTCATTATAATCATAGGAAATAAAGGAGAATGAAGGAGAAGAGGTTTGAAAAAGAAAGAGCATGAAAAACCATAAAAATTTATACCTTTCTACCTTGAATTTCTCCTCCTTTTTTTCCTCCTCTTATGTGCCTCATCCCCTAGGGTTTTATTCTGGTTTTGGGCAAAACATGGTCATGCATAATGAAGGGAGAAGAAGGGTGCATCATATATATAGGTGGGAATAAGTTACACTTTTCAAAAATTTCCATTTTGCCCTTCGTTCTTGGCATTTTTGTTTTTCCTTCGTTTTAGCTCCTTTTTGAGAACCATCTTTTTCATTATAAAATTTAGATTCCCAATTAAATAAAATGCCTTTGGAATCACTCAAATCGGAACTAAAACCTTCCCGAACGAACCCATCAAAGTTTAGGCGCACCAACATTAGAAAACGTCCACCAGAGGGGATTTAACTGTCTTGGGGCTTTTCATAGTTTTTAGGGCCTCTGAGAACCCCGGTAAACTCAACTTTCATTTAAAAAGCCCTCCTGTGTGAATTCCAAAATTTGCTCAAAATTACGAAAGTGCCATTACGTTTTGTAAGCTTTTCGTAAGAAATTATTTCTTCATTCTAGCTCTGTTTTTCTTTCCATATGAGCCTTGGATTCTCATATTTAGGAGTCTAGAATGCTTCCCAAATTTTTTGTGGCCTTAACTACTTCATTTCGGGAGACTTCCTTTTGTATCTGATGAGTTCCGTTCGTTGATGGAGAAATTGTACGTTACGTTTCTCACATGTTCTCTCATTTTTAGAGGATCGGATATTACAACTTGAGCATGTGGGAATGCACCAAAATGGCTCTTTAAACTTGTCTCAAAGGTGCATAAACCCAGATTTCTCAAACTCACTCTCTCACCCCATGCCATACACAAGCATATATACACTTTCTCTTGCCATTCAATACCCAAAAACTATATTATCATTTATTTGGCATCAAACCTCATTCATACATCAACTATATGGGTATTTACACATGTTCATATGATTATATAACAATTTCATCAAGGTATTACATCATATGCCATGTGTATGGCTACAAAAGAGACAAAACTAGACATTTTCATACACTTTTATGTCAATCTCCTTCTCCTTGGCTTAGTGGCTTCCATTTCCTTACTCAATTGGTTCACCTAGCATGTTAAGACATTAGAAAGGAGGGGATGAGGTTCAAAGAATCCCAATAGCTCATCTCCCTTTCAATCACACATAAAGTATATAATACAAGCTTGAAAATACATGCATGGGCATATTGAAATGCATGAGCATTCAAGAAACATCCTTGGCATTTGAACAAGTCATGCATGACATACATAGGCTTGCCAAGTAAATGGGTTAGCCACACTCATTCACTTATAGATTTTAGACTTTCCTCACCTATTTTCTCTAAGAGGTTTTGACTTAACCTTACTCTTGGGAGTTAACCTCACTTTTGGGAGACTCTTTACTTTGTCTCAACCAATTTTAAGGGTTCTTGGCTTATCCTCATCATTGCTAGAGGGTTCTTGGCTTCTCCACACTCACGTAAACTAAGGAAAGCATATAAAACATCATTTATGTGCATAAAACATCATCATGGTACCATGGCATATGAAATCATGCTAGAATACTTTTCATGGCTTAAAATACACATACACACATTCAAAGACAATGTAAGTACACATTCATGCATGAGAGAAGGTGGAGAAAGCTATCATTGCCACACAAGCACACTTTTTCCTTGAGCCTTGAGTCCTCTCCCTTGACCTCACACATTCTCTTAGCCTAGACACATCATATGGAAGCCAATTATACTCTTGGATCAAATTCTAAAGCCATATATTCACTAGAAAAGTTAAGTGGTTCATATAGCTCTTTTATGATTCCATAATGCACCTAATGAAGCAACCTTAAGAAAACATCATCTTGGCTCCATTCTCTTCATTCATTTATAATTCTTGACTCCATTTAAACCTCTTGGAGTCATCACACAATCAAATCTAGGAGTCTAACTAGATGTTACTTCTTTAAGCAATAATATAGAACCTATGACACCATCTCACTATCCATGGCTTCTAAAATTTTTCCATGGCTACCTCTCATCCTCTTCCATCATATATGACTCAAAAATAAGCTTGGAACAAATTAAAACTACCCCTTGGTGTTTCATCTAGCCTAGGCCGAAACTATGTACTATATGAGCACCAAGTGAGTTTGCTTCATTTTCTTGATGGAAGATACATATGAGGAGCCTTCTAAGGATCTCAAGAACTCATCCAAACACTCATTTAGGCCTAGGAATAATTACATCAAATCATATTTTTAAGGGAGTACTTAAATCCCTAAGTGGTGCATCTTGTTCTTTAATGCTTTTTACTTGATTCCAATTTTATATTCTTAATCCTTGCACTCTAAAACCCTTAGTTCCTCTTTGGTTTGGATAGAAATCATCCCCTAGGGATTGGGTTCCATGGTGTTTGAACCATACAAGAGAGGGGGGAGGAAGAAGCTACCATAAAAGTGAGATTTTACCTTGTTTCCTTGATTCTTCTTGCTTATTTTTCACCTTTATTGGCTTCCTCACCTCAAACACAAAATTCCTCTCTCAGTTCTGCCCCCAAAATAGCACCAAAACTTCATTAAAACCATGGAAAGGAAGCTTGAGAGGAGAGGAACAAGTTTGGAAGAAGAAGGAGCATGAAATTCATGGAATTCCTTACATTTTTCTTACTTTTTCTCCTCCTTTCTCCTCCTCCTTGGTGAACTTAAGAGAGGTGGTATTTTTCTAGTTTTTGGGCAGAACAAGTAGCACAAATAATGGGGAGAAGAAACAAGAAACTTAAAGAGTGTTCAGGAAGCTTTCACTTTCTTAAAAATTCTAATCTTGCCCCTTCATATTGGCATTTTTGTTTCTAGTTCATTTTAGCTCCTTACCATCTAATGCATCACATAATTATATTTCTAATAGTACACCATACCATAAATTTAGTAAAATCTATACATCAGGTGTTATAGGTTCATACATCGAGTACCAAGCTAAGATAAGGCCTAACTCCTCAATAGATACATCCTAAGTAATCAAAATATAAGAGCCTACACTTGGCAACATGATTGCATGATGATGCTATACAAAAAGGAATACAAAATTTAGCATCTAGTCTAAATAAAACTAGTCTAAGTATAGCCTTCTCCCCACATGGTTAGAGCTCATGGATTTTTATCCACTTGCTTCCCCTTATCCTTATCCGAAGAGCCTTCACCTAAAAGTATGATCCCATGAAATGGGGTGAGATGTGAATCTCAGTAACCAAGGAAATTTCCATTCATAATATCTAATTTAATTAACATATATGCATAAATCAAAATTAACATCAGAATCATATCAGCCATATCAACAAAGGAAATGGTTAAGCTACTATGATTACCATCCCATACTAGCAATCATAATTCCACATGTTAAAGGCTAATAACACTGGGAGAGACCCGTCCACAGCACCCACTCCCCAATGAGCACAACCAGGGCTCAGTGCATCTGGGGTTTAATTATAACCCAGTGCCCGATCGAAGCACATACACGGGTGGCAGTTACACCACAGCTTCACCATAGACTCACAAGGTCCAAACATAATACAATAAAATAGCCAACCAATTCATTTAGCATGTCAAATCATTTATGTACAGCAAATATGAAATTAAAGCAGAGTATGCATGGAATTAATATAGTCCCGATTACCTCACTTGTAGACAAATTCGTAAAAGCCACCAATGGTACAAAATTCTCCCCATACTACAAAGTCCCAAAATTCAAAATGGAGGTGTCCTCTACCAGAAATTTCAATATATCACCCTAAATCCTAAGCAAATTCGTGAAAAATTAATACCCATACTATAATCCAATCATTGGGGTCTTAAACCAACAGAAATACCTAAAAAAGAAGAGTTTATACTTACCTAATATCAGCCCTAGCCTCAACCTACAAAATTTCACCATGGAAACATCAAATCGTAAGTTTCAGATTTTGGGTGTTAGTGAAAGTGCTCTAATTGGAACATTAATTAACTCAAATTAAAGAGAAAGATGAGAGGGTTAAGTTATATAATTATTACTTTGGCTGAATCTTGCTCTAGAAGTGGGAAATGATGGATTTCTTGCACCAAACCCTAGCCTCCTTTCAAACCTCCAAAAATAAGTTATGTGTGTATGTTTTAGCAAAATGTGGAGGGGCTGAAGTGTTTAGGGTTTAAGTTGGGTCTAAGGTGGGTCATGGGCTGACCCAAGGGTCCAATTGCAAGTGGGTTCTAATTTAAGCCTTGTTGGGCCAGCTTCAAGGTGTTGGGTTGCAGAAATTTAATTGGGCTAGACCAAGTTTGAAGAACTCAATTGATTTGGGTCTGCACAAGGGTTATTGGGGCATCACTAGGTGCTCTCTCTTGGGCCAAGTCTCACAATAAAAGGTTGGGTCTGCACCTAAAATTATTGGGCCTCCATTAATCTCTAACATTGGCCTACTTAATTTAATTTGCCTAGATGGGGTTTATAACTCAGTTAAATTTTAAACTTATATTAATAATTTATCTTTCTAAAATTCCCATTCACTTAGCTTACCCAATTATTCCATATTAATTATTCTTAATTACCCCAAATCCATGATTAATACTTTAATTAATTTTGGGATGTTATAGTTTCCTTTCCTTTTGCTCCCTCTTTGGTGCGCCACTTATGGTTGGTTCTATTTCTGTTCCAAAGTGAAAATGAGTCAATTAAGATGAAAGGTAGAAATGGGACGTTATTTAAGAGGTGGAGGACCATTTATAACAATTCTCAAAATTCCAACTATGTTCTTAAATTTTGTTTTCTCCTTTCAAACTCATTTAACATCCTTTTATAGTACCATCTTTCATCATGAAATTTAGGTCCTCTAATTCATAAAATATCTTTAGTTTCACCCAAATTGGACTTAAAACCTTATCGAATGGTTTAATTAAAGTTTTAGTCAACTGATACTCTAAAATGCAAACCAAAGAGGTTTTGACTATTCTAGGGGTTCTTATGGTTTTTAGGGCTCTAACAACTCTAGAAAACTCAATTTTTTCATTTAAAAATTCCTCCTTTGTATTTTTTAAAAGTAACCAAAATTACAAAAATGCCACTGGCTTTTGTAACTCTCTGTTTGGCCATTTTAGCTCCGGTTTTGGGCTAACCTTAGGCTCTAAACCACATTTTAGATGCTTTAATCAACATTCTAATGCTTATTAGCCTCAATTTGCTCTGCTTTAAGGTATTCCAATATCAGTTCATTGGGTTCAGTTCAGTTTCTGAATTACTATATATTATAGCACACATGGAACATAATGAGGAAATGCCATGCATGTGATGCAAGAATGATAACTATGTCTCATGTTACTAAAATTCAACTTTTAATAGAAAAACTCATTCATTCTCAAGCCATGGCATTGACATAAATTAGCTAAGCTCAACCAAACTCAACCTAGAACAAAGGAAGAGCTATTATGCTCAATTCCAAGTCTTAGGAAGTTAGGAGCTGAAAAGCATGTGAATCTCATACATAAAGTTCATTATCGAAGTCATACTAAAACATATCACATGAATAAATCAAGCAACAACATATACACGCATTTTAACTCATTCAAGTGTTCCACAAGTATGCAAGAGAGGGAGATAAACCTATCTTAGAACTTGTAAAAGCTCAAAATGCCACTAACCCACTTCTTGGTTGACTTATCTTGGTTCTTATTGGCTTAACACTCATCATTTGGTAGGTTTGTACTAGCTTAGTCTACAAACATCAATTCATAGGGCAAATTGATCTATTAGAGTCTATTCTAAGTCCCATTATCTTTATTGAAAATCATTATAGTTTAACATGGAATTTATGGCTATTTTAGGTTCAACAAGAAGCAACCTTGGTTTTTCATTTTCCAAACCCTAAACTTTTGTTTGCTTTAAGTCTTATAACTCTAAGAAAATTCATTTGAATCATCATATGTATGATTAAAGGGTTTAAAGTCATCTTGCTTTTTTAACCCAATTTAGCCCTAAAAAATAAACTTTCAATCTAAGGCTCCTAAATTCAATTTAAGGGTTTCATAATTGTTTATTCATCATATCTAAGTCTCTAAATTCATTAGAACTAAGAAAAAAAAAAAAAGAAAAGTCCCTAAGTTCTCTATCATTGCCTTGGCTAAGACCATACTTGTATAGGGGCTATATGAAATTTTATTGCTTCCCTCTTGGATTCTAATGCATATTTATATTCCTTGGCTTCTCTTTGGTCTAATTATACTTTTATATGGCTTAAACTAGGCTCCTAGGGTTCCATAGCTCCTTAGGTGCAATTAAAATCCTAATTTCACTATCTTGAATTCTAATGCTTTTCAATTGGTTCTAATGGCATAATCTAATTCCTCATGCCTCAAAACCCTTATTTCTATCTTGTTATAGCTGAAATCCATCTCCCCCTATATAGCTCGATCTTTGGCCAAACATAAAGAGATGAAGGAAAGCAAGGAGAAGCAACCATTCTATTAAGATACATACCTTATATGAATCCTTGCTAGATGGAGATTCTTATGGTGCTAATGGTTCCTTCAAACTCTCTCCTCTTTTTAAAAGTTTAGTTACAAAAACACCTCTTTGAAGAAACTAAAACCATCAAGAGAGAGAGCTTAAGGAGGAGAATAAAGTTGGTGAAGGTAAGACCATGAAAAAAAGAAAATTTTCTTAGCTAGAATAACTTCTTTTGTAATGTCTAGTTTTCATAAAAACGACAAAAACATATATGTTTTAAGAGCAAGTCTTCTAAAATGAATTGGTTAAGGCCCAAACAAATTAGAATAATAATCTAGACATTAGGTAATGAAAATAGAAGGCCAGAGGTGACCTGAAACAGAAGCTGAAATAACCATACGAAATTTAACAAAATAGCTACGTAACATAATGACATTTTCATAATTTTGGATAATTTTTAGAATACTCATATGAGGGATTTTTAAATGGAAAATTTGAGTTCTCTGGGGTTCTCAGAGGCCCTGAAAATCATAGGAAGTCCTGAGACAATTAAAACCCTTCTAGTATATATTTTTCAATGTTGGTTGACCTAAACTTTAACCCTTTCATTCAAGAAGGTTTTAACTCCAAATTGAATGATTTCAAAGGAATTTTATAAGATTGAGAACTTGAATTTTATGATGGAAAAGATGGCTCTAAAAAAAGAGCTAAAATAAATTAGAAATGAAAATGCCAAGTTTACGAGACATAAATGGAATTTTTTTTAAATAATTTTATTCCTTCTTCCTATATATATGGACACCCCATTCTTCCCTTCATATGACTAACTTTACTTTAGCCAAAAATTAAGAGGGAGACCTAGAAGAAAGGCACACAAGGAAAGAGGAAAAAGGAGAAGAAAAACTAAGTGAAAGGATGGAAATTTATAAATTTTCTTAGTTTCTCTTTAGCAAACTTTCCCCCTCCTTTTTCTCTTCCTTCCCATGGATTTATTGAAGCTTTTGAGTCTATTTTGATCTTAGACCAAATGGGACGAGTTCATGTTTCAAGAAAGGAACACAAGCCAAAAGAAGAGCTCTTGAAAAAACCTAAAAACACTAAGGTAAATGCTAATTCCATGCTTCTTCTTCTTTGTTCTTGGACGTGTATGGTTCAGCCAACCTAGGGACAGCTAAGAGGGCTTAAGTTTTGAACCAAACCAAAGGTGAATCTTAAGAAAATGAGTGAGAAGAATAAGAATATGCAAAGGAAACAAAGAAAGAACTATGAATTTGCAAGATAGAAAAGCTAGGGTTCTAATTACACCTTAGTTTGTAAGATGAGTTCTAGCCATAAATTAAGATGTTTAAGAGTTTATATGAGTTTCTAAGATGTCAAGAGAGCCTTCCACATGCATCTCCCATCAAAAAAACAAAGAAAACTCCTTAGACTCCCTTAAAGTGCATAGCCTCAGCCTAGGGCATAACTAATGCCTAAGGGTAGTTTTAATTTCTTCCAAGCTTGGTTTTGTATCATATATGATGGGAGAGTATGAGAGGAAGCCTTAGAAAAAAAATTAGGAAGCCTAGGGAGTGAGATGGTAACATGGGTTCCATATTGTGACTTAAAGAAACAATATATAGTTAGGCTCTTTAAATTAATTGTGTGATGGCTCCAAGAGGCTTAAATGGAGTCAAGAACCATAAATGGATAGAACGAATGCAGCTAAGGTCATGAATTATTGGTGTTGCTTCATTAGGTGCCTTATGGAACTATAATTGAACTATATGAGCCATCTAATTTTTCAAGTGCATGTGTAGCTTTAGAAATTGTTCCAAGAGTGTAATTGGCTTCCATATAATGTGTTTATGTAATGTCTAATTTTCGTAAAAATAATGAAAATAGACACGTTTTAAAAGTAAGTCTCCTGAAATGAATGGGTTAAGGTTTAGAAAAATTAGAATAATTATATAGATATTAAGAAATGAAAATAGGATGTCAGAGGTGCCCTGAAACAGAAGCTAAAATAACTAAATAAAATTTAACGAAATTGTTATATAACATAATGACATTTTTGTAATTTCGAAAAAATTTTGGAATACTCATAGAAAGACTTTTTAAATAAAAAATTTAAGTTCTCTAGGGTTCTTAGAGGCCCTGAAAATTATGGAAAACCTCGGGACAGTTTAAAACCTCTCCGGCGTATGTTTTCTAATGTTGATTAATTCAAAATTTGACCCTTTCATTTAAGAAGGTTTAGCTCCAATTTGAGTGATTCCAAAAGTATTTTATAAGATTTAAAATTTAAATTTTATGATGAAAAAGATAGTTATAAAAAAGGAGTTAAAACGAACCAGAAATGAAAATGCCAAGTTTACGAGACATAAATGGAATTTTCTTAAAACAATTTCTAAACCCTACCTATATATATGGTGCGCCCTACTCTTCTCCTCATTTGGCTGGTTTTATTTCTACCCTAAAATAGAGAAGAGACCTAGGGAGAGTGGCACACAAGAGAAGGGAAGAGGAAGAGCAAAAATAAGGTAAGAAATGTATGTTTTCCATGGAATTTCCTAGTCTTCTTTTTAGCAAACTTGCTCTCCTCCTTCTCCTCCTTCTTTCTATGGATTTATTGATGTGTTTAGGTCTATTTTGAGGTCAGATCAAGGGGGAAATTTTTGAATTTCAAGAGGAGAATTCAAGTAAAGGAGGAAGCATCCAAGAAAGGCTAGGAAAACAAGGTATTTTGCTACTTTCATACTTGATCCTCCTTGTTCCTCTTCTTGAGTTTTTTGCCCCATATATGGATATCCAAGAGGAGTTGAAATTTTAACCAAACCAAGGATGAATCTTAGGAAAATGAGTGAGGAGAATAAGAATATGCAAAGAAAATAAAGAAAGAACCATGAATTTGCAAGATAGAAAAGTTAAGGTTTTAGTTGTACCTTGGTTTGTAAGATGAGTTTTAGCCATAAATTAATGTGTTTAAGAGTTCATATGAGTTTCTAAGACACCAAGAGAGCCTCCCACATGCTTCTCCCACCAAGGAAATAAAAACAACTCCATTGGTGCCATATTGGAGTATAGTCTCGGCCTAGCTTGGAAGGAGCACCAAGGGAGTGTTTTAATTTCTTCCAAGTTTGGTTTTGTATCATATATGACGGGAGAAGATGAGAGGAAGCCTTGGAAAAATTTAAGGAAGCCTAGGGACTGAGATAGTATTATAGGTTCCATATTGTAACTTAAAGAAGCAACATGTAGTTAGACTCCTTAAATTAATCGTGTGATGGCTCCAAGAGGCTTAAATGAAGTCAAGAATCATAAATTGATGGAAAGAATGGAGCCAAAATTATAAATTATTAGTGTTGCTTCATTAGGTGCCTTATGGAATCATAATTGAACCTTAGAAGCAAGCTAGCTTTTCTAGTGCATGTGTAGCTTTAGAAATTGTTCCAAGAGTATAATTAGCTTCCATATAATGTTTCTAGGCCAAAGGAATCAAGTCTCACATCCTTGTGAGTGTATGGCCAAGGGAGAGGAAGCACTTTTAAAAGAAAAAGTGTGCAATTGTAACCAAGGTAGCTTTCTCTTCTTTCTCTAATGCATGAGTGAATGTTTATCTTGTCTTTGAATGTATGTGTGTATGTTTTAAGCCATGAAAAATGTTTTAGCATGTATCTATATGCCATGGTACCATGATGCTTTGATATGCACTTAAATGATGCTTTATGAACATGTTTTGGTTTGCTCGAGTGTGGTGAAGCCAAAAGTCCTCTAGCAAGGGTGAGGATGAGCCAAAAGCCCACAAGAATGGATGAGACAAAGCCAAAAGTCTCTAAAGAGTAAGGCTTAGTCAAAAGTCCCTTAAAAAAATAGTTGAGGCTAAACCATTTGCTTAGTAAACCTATGTATGTTTTATATGACTTCTTGAGTATAAGAAATGTTCCATGTATGATTATGCACTCCATGATATCCATGCACGTTTTTTTAGACTTGAATTTGCATCCTTTATGTATGGTTGAAAGGGAGAAGAACTATTGGAACTCCTAGAATTTGATTCCTTCCTCCCCATTGCCTAACATGTCTAGGTAGACCAAGTGAACTAAGGAATAGAAGCTACCAAGCTTGAAGGAGAAAGATTAATAAGAAAATGTGTTATTTTGTTCATTTTGTAATCATTTTGATAGCATATGATGTAATCCTTTGATGAATATGTTGTATAACCATTTGAACATGTTAATTACATAGATAATTGATGTATATCTGAGATTTGATGCCATGTGAATGATATAGCAACTTTTTGACATTGAATGGCAAAATGAAGCTTATAGGATCTTATGTATACCTTAGGATGAGAGAGTGAGTTTGTGAAATATGGGTTTGTGCATCTTTAAAGCATGTTTAATAGACCATTTTGGTGCTTTCCCACATACTCAAGTGGCCATGAATGTCTTAGAAGTTAATTTAGACCATTTGAGACTCTTAAAAAGTACAAAATTGACCATTTTGAAACCCAATGTCAATATTTGACCAAATGATTGAATTTCCTCATGAAATTTGGCATGCATATAAATCTCATCTAAATATTTTTGGAAAGCTAAAGACTAGAGTATTTGGAGATTTATGGAATTAATTATGAATTTTCAAAGTTGCCAAATTTTAGCTGTTCTAGTATAGTTATTGTTCATATGGTTAGTTTCTTCTCCTATATCATTTGAGGACCAAATGGTGTCCAATGCTCATGAAAGTTTACAAGAATACACTAGACATGATAAGATTTCTATGGCCATTAAGATCATCCCAATTGGATGTCTGAGCAAAAAGATATAAATTTTTGAAGTTTTGCATTAGTACTAGAAGTGCCAGATGAGTTTGGGTACTATTCCATCCATTTCTAGTAACTAGACATTCCTTTTTTGGTCTAAAATTATTTTTAACATAAAGTAGACATTTGTAGCTTCCCAGAATGATATGCTGTGCTTAATTTCAATTTTTCTAGAATTACTTATGATTTTTCAAAGTTCATGACAGAAACTTGGTACACCAATCAGAGGCTAAACATGTGATTTTTATGTATATGGTTCATGAGCTCGAGTTTTTGGCCACATATTGAGATGGTTTTGAGTTTTATGTGCATAATTAAATAGGAGAATGCAATGGATAGGTTCATATGATCTATGGGATATGAAATGAAAAATTTATCTGCAACATAACACAAAAATAATCTATTATTTTAAATGGTATTTTCTTGAGAAATTGAGCTTAGCCAAGGTAATGAGCTTAGAATGAGATTAGATGAGTTAAATAAATATGGTGTTACAGTTTAGGCCAAAGAAATCAAGTCTCACATCCTTGTGAGTGTGTGGCCAAGGGAGAGGAAGCATTTTCAAAGGGAAAAGTGTGTTGTTGTGCACCAAGATAGCTCTCTCTTCTTTCTTTCATGCATGATTGAGTGTTTTTCTTATCTTTGAATGTATGTGTATATGTTTAAGTCATGAAAGATGTTTCTAGCATATATTTATATGCCATGGTACATGATGCTTTGTTATGCACTTAAATGATATTTTATTAACATGTTTTGGATTGCTTGAGTGTGGTGAAGCCAAAAGTCCTTTAGCTAGGGTGAGAATGAGTCAAAAGCCCTTAAGAATGGGTGAGACAAAGCCAAAAGTCTCTAAAAAGTGAGGATTAGTCAAAAGTCTCTTAAGAAAATAGGTGAGGCAAGTCCAAAATCCCAAAGAGAATGGGTGAGGCTAAACCATTTTTTTGGCAAGCTCATGTATGTTTTATATGACTTCTTGAATGCAAGAAATGTTCCAAGTATAAGTATGCATTCCATGATATCCATGCACGTATTTTTAGGCTTAAATTTGCATCCTTTATGTATGGTTAAAAGGGAAAAGAGCAATTGGGATTCCTAGAATCTCATTCCTTCCTCTTCATTTCCTAACATGTCTAGGTGGACCAAGTGAGCAAAGGAATGGAAGCCACCAAGCTTGAAGGAGAAAGATTGACAAAGAAATGTGTTAATTTGTTCACTTTATAACCATTTTGATGGCATATGATGTAATCTAAATGATGTATATGATATATAACCCTTTGAACATGTATGAATATATAGATACTTGATGTATATATGAGAATTGATGCCATGTGAATGATATAACAAGTTCTTGACATTGAATGGCAAGATAAAGCTTGTATGTTCTTGTCTATCCCTTGGAGTGGGAGAGTGAGTTTGTAAAATCTGGGTTTGTAGACCTTTGAGACATGTTTAATAAACTATTTTGATACTTTTCCACATGCTCAAGTGGCCTTGGAAGCCTTGGAAGTAAATTTGGATCCTTTTATGACCCTTAAGAAGCACAAAAATAGCGATTTTGGAACCATATAGCATAATCTAACCAAATGAACAAATTTCCTCATGAAATTTGGCAGGCATATAGATCTCATCTAAATATTTTTGGAAAGATAAAGATCATATTATTTGGAGCTTTTTATAATTAATTATGAATTTCTAAAATTGCCAAATTTCTGATGTTTTGATATGGTTACTATTCATATGGTCAGTTTCTTCTCCTATATCATTCAAGAGCCAAATGGTATCCAATTCTCATAAAATTTTTCAAGAATAAATGAGATATGATAAATTTTCTATGGCCACTGAGATCACCCCCAATTAGATATCTGAGCAGGGAGATATGAATTTTTGAAATTTGATGTCAGGACTAGTAATGCTAGTTGAGTTTATATACTGTTCCATCAATTTCTAATAGCTAAACATTCCTATTTTGGTCTAGACTTATTTTTACCATAAATTAGACATCTTTAGCTTTCCATAATGGTATATTATGCATGATTTCATTTTTTTAAAATTTAGTTATGATTTTTTAAAATTGACACTCAGAACTTGGCATCAAAACCTGAGACAACTATGTAATATTTTGTATATATATATGTTATGAGCTCGAGTTGTTGGCCACATTTTGAGATGATTTTGAGTTGTATGTATGTGTTTAAATAGGAGAATGAGATGGATGAGTTCATATGGTCTATAGGACATGAAATGAAATTTTTATCCGTGACATAACACAAAATAATCTATTATTTTAATGGACTTTTCCTTAAAAAATTGTGCTATCTAAGGAAGTATGACTAGAAAGGAGATGAGATAGGGTAAATAAATATGGTGTTACATCTTTTCCTCTTCCTTCTTCCTCCTTTTTGGATGACTTCAACTACTAGTTTAGGGGCTTCAAAGTCAGTTCTAGTCTTATGGGAGATGGCGTGGCTTAAATAAAAATGAAGGAGGATGATTTAAGAAAATTTCCATAATTTCCATTTTGCCCTTTTGTTTCTATTCCTCTGTGTAGGCTTGTTTTATCTTCTTTTTGATAACTATTTTTTTCATATAAAAATTTAGGTTCTCTAGTTTATTAAAAATATTTATATTTAATTTTATGAGATTCGAAACTATCCCGAATCGATGGGTTAAAGTTTGGGTTAACTGACAGCTTAAAACGTACATCGAAAGGATTTTGGTCATTTTGAAGATTTCTATGGTTTTTAGGGCTATTGAGAACTTTGGGGAACTTAGTTTTACTATTCAAAAGTTCCTCCTTTGAATTTCTAAAAAATTGCTTAAAATTATGATTTTGTCATTGCTTTTCGATTTAAATTTTTTAGCTATTTTGCCTCTAGTTTCGGGTCATTTTTAGCCTCATAATCTCATTTCTGGATGCTTAGATTATTGTTCTAACCTTACTTAACCTCAATTCATTTTATTCTAGGGTCTTTCTTTATTATTTGAGTGGTTTTGGTTTAATTTAGGGAAATCATATATTATATAAAAGAAGGCATATCTTGCATTTTAATTCAAGTATAGACCTCCTAATATGCCATAAGAACATGAGAAAAGGAGTAGAAGGCCAACTAAAGAAAGAAAATGAGAAGAAAAGTTAAGAAAGAAACCGAAACAAGGATACTTGTATAGGGTAGTACATTGTAAAACTAAAAATATATGAAGTTAAATAAAAAGTAAAACAAAGTGAGATAAAGTTATTTCTCCCTATATATGAGTTGAGAGCTAACTAAGAAACCTAAAAAGCATAAAATAGGCACACAACACGAATGGCACGAAAAATGAGAAAGCCTGTAGCATAGTGCCATTTTGAGTTGTTTTATGCTGTTATAAGCCTTTGAAGTTTAGGAAAATTGCCCTAAGGGTTTTAAGCCTTGCAAATAAGAATATGAGGTGTTAACACCTGCTTATTCTTGTTATTTTGCATTTTTTTTGGGCTACGGAAGAGGTATTTAAATTATTAATTTATAAATAAAATAGTTAATTTTTTGGCAAAGTGTGCATTGTAATGTAATTAACTTCATATTTAAGCTTTAACACTTTAAATGGTATATTTTGGATTAATTTCACTATGAATAAGAATTAATAATGCTTCGATCACTTTTGTAAGTGAAAAATGCAAGGAATTATGAACCAAAGTTATATTAGAGTTGAAACCATGAAAGCTGAGAGTTAAGATGCTAAATATAAGACATATATAATAACCAATTTTTCAAGAACTAATCGAAAATCAATAGGATGATATAAGAAGACCCTAAAACAAAGCAAATTGAAGATTATAAAGAATAAAATATTAATTAAAGCCTTTAAAATTGGAAATTTGAAACCAAGGATGGCTTAGAATTAGAGCTAAAATAGCTAAATGAATTAAAGGATGGCAAAATTATAATTTTGAAAAAAAAATGAAAACTCAAAAGAGAGAGCTTTAAATGATAAAATTGAGCTCACATGGTTTTTAGAGGTCTAAAAAACTATAGGAATCATTAGAATGATAAAATGCTTCCGATTTATAATTTAGGTTGTCAGTTGACTTAAACTTTGATCGGATCGTTTAGGGTTATTCAAAATCCTATACATTTGAGGTTAAGGGTTTTTAATAAACTAGGGAATCTATATTTTATGATAGAAAAGATGATTCCTAAAAATGATTTAAAATGAGCTCAAATCATAGAAGCAGAAAATAAAGGCAAAATTGGAAATCTATTTTTTAAGAAACCCTAGTTACCCCTTATAAAAGGCCCCCATCATCTTCTCCTCACTTTGGCCAAACTTCAGCACCTCCAACCAGACCAAGAAAGGCATCCAAGGAAGCTCTAAAGCCAAGGGAAGTTGAAGCCACTTAAGGTAACAAAACTCAAGGAATTTGCCTATGATATTCTTTTTCCTTAGTTTTCAATCTTTTTCTCCATGGTTTTGGCTTCCAAAAAGGCAAGTTTCTTGGTTGAAACTTGGGAGGAAATGACTCTTTCAAGGAAATCAAATATACCATGTTAATCACTATTAAGTGTAATGAATGTAATTTTCATAAAACGACGAAATGAGCCATATAAAGGTAAGTCCTCTGAAATAACCTAGATAATGTCTCAAAAAAATTTGGGTTAAGTCCTAGACTCCTAAAAATGATAATTCTAGGCTTAGAAGAAAAGAAAAATGGAGTTAGGATGAAGAAATAATTTACGACGGAAACTGAGGAAACATAATGGCATTTTCGTAAATAAGTGTAAATTTTGGAAAACCACATAGGAGGGCTTTTTAAATGAAAATTTTAAATTGCCCAAGGTTCTTAGAGGCCCCAAAGACTATAAGAAGCCCCGGGACTGGTGAAACCCCTCTAGTGTATGTTTTTCAATGTCAGTTTGCTATTACGAAAGGACAAACTTGAAATTTTTGGAAAAGTATGCTTCTAGAAACTCCCACACACTTCTCCTTTCTTCTTCCACCTTCTTAAGCACGAAATTTTCTACCCAAAATATAGAAGTTGATCTGCTCTCTTAGGTGCATCAAAAAGGGGAAGAAAAGGAGGAGAAAAATCAAGGAAAAGGTAAGAAAACTTGTAGATTTTCATGCTCCATCTTCCTCCAATCTTGTTCCTCTCCTTTCCTCCTCTCTCTCTATGGTTTAGTTGAGCTTTTTGGTTCTGTTTTAGGTCTAGAACCAAGGGGAGAATTTCGAATTTGCCAAGGAAAAGAGAACTAAGGAGAAAGACACTTGAAAGCTCACTTGAATCCTAAGTAGTCCTTGTTTTTTGTTGCATCTTCTCTTCCCGCTCCCTTTGTGTGTATTTCAGCCAAGAACAAAACTAAAGGAGGGGAGGATGTTTGTCCAAATACAAGGAAGGAACAAGGGTTTTAGGCCATGGGGAGATGGAATATGGCAAGAAATTCTAAGAAAAATCAATAGAAAACAAGTTAGAAAAGTGTAGTGTTTTCTAGGGTTTTGCAAAAGCTGATTTTGTGTGAATGTTTTCTTGGCTATTTGAATGTTCCCTTGAGCTCTTAAGACTTTAGAAAGCCTCCCAAGTGACTCTCCCATCAAGGAAAAATCACAAAGTTCACGAACCTTCATTATGGTGCATATTTTAGCCAAGCTAGGTTTATTAGGCTAGGGGATGTTTTAATTTGTTCTAGTCTTGGTTTGGACCTTTATATGATGTTAGAAGATGGGAAAAACCATTAGAAAAAATTTAGGAGCCATAGATTGGGAGATGGAGCAATGATGTCCATAATGGTGCTTGGTGAAGCAACTTAGTTTTCCAATTGTGCAATTGAATGTGTGATGGCTTTAAGGACCTTAAATGAGTCCAAGAAGCCTAGAAATAATAAGAGAATGGAGCCTAGAACTTGAAATGCAAGAGTTGATTAGGCCAATTATGAAACCATAATGCCAAGTATGAAACCAAGTGTGTGTTTAAGCTTTAGTTTAATGTCTTGACTTGCTTCAATTATGTGATTGTGTACTCCTTGTAATGTCTAGGCCAAGAGAACAATCAACCACCTAAGTGCTCTTATGAAATCAAGGAGGGGAAGGAATTAGCAAAGTAAAGCTTGCATTAATTGAAAGGCAGCTCTTCACTTTATTCTCTTGTATTCTTGCGTGCATATGTATATGTTGTGTGCTTGTATATGCTCTTGTGATTTGAGAACATGCCACTTGATGTCTTGAGGTTGCATTGGTACCAATGTATTGTCTTGAATGCCATTGATTGTGAGAATGGCTCTCAAGGGTGAGGTGATGCCAAAAGTCCCTTTAAAGTGGGTGAGGATGTGCCAAAAGTCTCAAAGCATGGGTGAGACTAAACCAAAAGTCCCTTGGATGGGTAAGGCTAGGTTAAAAGTCCCAAGACTAAGAGTGAGGCAAATCCAAAAGTCTTAGAAATGGGGTGAGGCAAAACCAAAAGTCCCTAGAGTATGAAAATGGCTTGATGTAGAAATGTGGCATGGAAATATAGTATTATACACTTTATGTTTACACACTTGAGATTTTGATATATGTGTGTTTTGAATGTATGTGTGAATGGGTGTGTGAGCTATTGAGATTCTAGGAATCTCACTCCCCTTCCCTCCATTATCTTGAAATGCCTAGGTAATGTTCAAGAAACAAGGAGTACAAGCCAAAGACCTTGAGAAATTGCATTTTGTATATTATGTAACCTTATTTGTATTTGAATGTCAAAGTGAGCTTGTACATATTATTTTTGTGATGTAAGACCATGAACAAATGTAGAATGATGTATGAATATGATGTAGACCTTATGTGACACTAAATCCATGGAATTATGCAAATCGGCTCTTGGATGGCTTGATGTAACTATGTATTCTTAGATGTGGAATGACCAAATTTAGATGCATGAGGTTTGGGACCATTTGGATAGCTCCCAAAAGTCATAATTATGCTTTTAAACTTGCCCAAGAAGTGCCAAACTCAAGAGGAGTCCATTTGGACCAAAGTGACTCTTCATAGGGAGCAAAAATGACCATTTCATGAGGCTATATCACTTTTTATCCAAATGACCTCTTCTTGGTCTAAAATTTGGTATGAATCTAGATATTATTAAGAGATTTTTGAGAAGCTAAAGTTGGTAATTTTTAGAGGTCTATGGAATATTTGGCAAATTGTTGAAGTTGGGAGTTTTTCTAGTTGTGGTCCTTGGGACTATAGCACTGGTCCAAAATTAAATTCTATCACTCATGGGGAAAATGATGTCCAATTGCCATGATATTTTATAAAAAGAAACTAGACATTCCCAGTGACGTTTTCCAACTAGAAGCACCTCATTTGGAGGTCTGGAGAGGGAGATATGAATTTTTCAACATTCTATCCAGTATCAGGAGTTTTGCCCGACCTAAGTTATTGTTCTATTAAATTCCGAGGCCTGGGCATGATGACCTGTTCTAGAGATATTTTTCCTCTCTATTTAACATTCGCATACTTCTAGATTAGTATCATTTACATAGATTGTATTTTTTTGGAATTAATTGGACATTTTCAAAGTTTGTTGCAAAATTTTGTGACAGTTCCAGAATGCAGTTTGACCTCTGGACATTTTTGGATGTCAAACGTCCTCTGTGATAGATGTTATGGTCTAGACATATTTTTATTATGAATTAGACATTATTATCTTTCCAGAATGACCAAGAATGCATATTTTTTATTTTTATAAAATTAGTTATAATTTTCCAAAGTTTGGACAGAAAAGAGGCAAAATCTGTCTGAAAATAAACACCCATATTTTATGCTTCATTTCGGTTTTCTTGAGTCGTGGGCCACATTTTATGATGCAAATAAGTTGTATCCATGTAATTAAATATGAGAATGCATTTTATGAGCTCACACGGTTCACATGACATCGAACAGAATTTTTGTATGCAACGCAACGCAAAAATAATCAATATTTTAATGTCATTTTCTTGCCTCTCATATGAATTGATTGATATGAGGTATAAAGATAGCATGACATGAGCTAATAAATTATGGTATTACATTAAGAGCCTTTCAATTTGATATATAACTCATGGCATAGGAATGGCATTTCCTTGGTTCTCCATACCTCTATGAGTTTGGCCAACCAAGGGGGGATGTGGAAGGAGTTGGCTTTTGATTGAACCATGATGGGGATTGGGGTTTTGCAGTCTGGAGATTAAGATTTTCCATTAGAACAAATTAAGAAGCCATAGAATGCATAAATGGTAACCTAGGGTTTTGATTGCACCTTAGGAAATGTAAGAGTCTAACAGATCTATGAAGAGGCTATGAGACTTATATAAATGCCAATCTCTCAAAGGATGAAACAAAAATTCCATGGAGGCCATATATATGCATAGGTTTAGCCAAGCCCCATTTAAGGTACTTAGGAAGAGTTTTCTTTAATTTTAAGGTTAAAAATAATCTAGATATGAATTATAAACACCAAAGGAACCATTGGTTTGAATTTAGAAGCATTGTTTTGAAAGGTGAAAGTATATGGTTCCATTATGCATAAAGAAGTAACTTGGTGTTAGGCTCATTGAATTGAGTTTGTGATGACTCTAATGAGTTTAAATAGAGTCATATGATTTACATTGGATGAGATTTTGGAGCCAAAACATTGATTGGTAAGGATTGCTTCATTATGCCATTAAATGAAGCCATATGGAAATCTATAGCTAAAGTTAGTTTATGTAAGGCTTACTTGAGTCCAAATATAGTTCCATTGATATAATTGTGCCTTGTTTGATGCATCTAGGCCAAACAAGTAAAACTCTCCTGTAACACCATATTCAATAAACTCATCTCACACTGTTTTTAGACTCACTTCCTTGAATCATACAAGTTTCTCAAAGAAAAGCCATTAAAATATTCAATTAAATTGTGTTATGTGGTAGATAAATTTTTTATTTCATGTCTCGTGGATCATATAAACTCATTGACCTCATTATCATATTTAAATACACAAATAAGACTTAAAACCATCTCAATAAGTGGCCAAAAACTCGAGCTCATGAACCATATACACAAAAATTACATGTGCAGCCTTAGGTTAGTGCGTTAGCTTTCTGTCATGAACTTTGAAAAATCATAACTAATTCTAAAAAAAATCAAAATCAAGCACACTATGCTATTCTAAAAAGCTACAGATGTCTAATTTATGGTAAAAATAAGTTCCAACCAAAATAGGGACATCTAGTTATTGAAAATTGATGGAATAGTAACCAAGGTCTCCTAACACTACTGGTATTGTCACAGAACTTTAAAAATTCATATCTCCCTACTCAGACATCCAATTGGGGTGATCTTAGTGACTATAGAAATTTTATCAAGTATAGTTTATACCTGTAAAATTTCAAGAGCATTGGACACCATTTGTCCCTCAAATGACATAGGAGAAGAAACTAACTATATAAATAGTAACCATACCAAAACAATTGAAATTTGGAAACTTTGAAAAATCATAATTAATTCCAAAGAGATCCAAATAATCTTGTCTTTAGCTTTCCAAAAAGCTATAGATGAGATCTATATGTAGGCCAAATTTCATGGGTAAATTCGTTCATTTGGTCAGATTTTGATATTAGGTTCCAAAATGGTCATTTTTTGTGTCTTCAATAGGTCTCAAATGGTCCAAAACAACTTCTAAGACATCCATAGACACTTGAGCACATGGTAAAATACCAAAATGGTCAACTAAAAATGTCTCAAAGGTGCAAAAATCTAGATTTCACAAACTCACTCTCCCACCCGAAGACATACACAAGGATACATAAGCTAGCTCTTGCCAGTCAATGTCAAGAAGTGGTTACAACATCCATATGGCATCAAATTTCATACATATACAATGTATTCATATATTTACAAATGTTCATGTGCTCATACATCATATACAACATTGGATTACATCATATGCCATTAATATGGTTATAAAAATGACAAAACCACACACTTTGTTGTCAATCTCCTTCCTTTATGCTTGGTGGCTTCTATTTCTTAGCTCACTTGGTCCACCTAGTCATGTTAGACAAATGCGGAGGAAGGGATGGAATTCTAGGAATACCAATAGCTCTTCTCCCTTTCAACTACACATAAAGAATGCAATCCAAGTCTAAAAATACATGCATGGATATCATGGAACAGGTAGTCATTCATGGAATATTTCTAGCATTCAAGAAGTAATATGAAACATATATAGGCTTGTCAAGTAAGTGGTTTAGCCTCACACACTCTCTTTGGGAATTTTGGACTTGTCTCACCCATTTTCTTAAAGGCCTTTAACTAAGCTTTATTCTTGGGAGACTTTTGGCTTTGTTTCAACTATTTTTAGAGACTTTTGGCTCATCCTCACCCTAGCTAGGGGACTTTTAGCTTCACCACACTTAAGCAAACTAAAGCAATTTCACAAAGCATCATTTGAATGTATAACATAACATCATCATACCATGGCATTTAAACACTTGCTAGAACATTTTTCATGACTCAAAACATACATACACACATTCAAAGACAAGATAAACATCCACTCATGCATGAGAGAAAGAAGATAGAGCTACCTTTATCACAAATGCACACTTTCTTCCTTGAACTTGGATCCTCTCCCACGATCACACACTCACAAGAAGGTGGGGCTTGTTTCCTTCGGGCTAGACACATAGTGTGGAAGCCAATTACACTCTTGGAACAAATTCTAAAGCTACATATTCATTTTAAAAACTAGGTGGCTCTTATGGCTTTTTTATGGTTCCATAATGCACCTAATGAACCAACCTTAGGAAAATATATTCTTGGCTCCATTCTTTCAATCCATCTAAGGTTCTTGACTCCATTGAAGTCAATTGAAGCCATCATACCTTTATTTCAAGAAGTCTAACTAGGTGTTACTTTTTTAAGCCATAATACGAAACCTATGATACCATCTCACTATCTATGGCTTCTAAAATTTTTTCAAGGCTTCCTCTCATCCTCTCCCATCATATATGACTCAAAATCAAGCTTAGAATGAATTAAAACTACCCCTTGGTGCTCCAACCTCTCTAGGCCATGGCTATGCATCAAAGAGGCACCAAGTGAGTTTGTTTTGTTTTCTTGATGGGATATACATGTGAGGAGCTTCGTAGGGATCTCTAGAGCTCATTCAAGCACTCATTTTGGCCTAGGAACTCTTGCATCAAAATAGAATTTTAAAGGAATACTTGAAACCCTAACTTTACTATCTTGAAATCTAATGGCTATTTGATTATTTCCTTTGCATATTCTTGTTTTTCTCCTTCATTTTTCTAAGATTCACTCTTGTTTGGGTTAGAAATTTAAATCCTTAGAGCTGGTCTTATATGGGGAGAAAATCACACAAGAGAATGAACAAGAAGAATCATGCATAAAGCGACAAAATACCTTGGTTTCTTAGCTTTCTTTTGCTTGTTCTTCTCTTTGGTTAGCTTCTCCTCTCCAAACTGAAAAATTTCCTCCTCGGTCTGACCTGAAAATAGAACCAAGGGCTTCACTAAAACCATAGGAAAGAAGGAAAGATGGAGGAAAAGGATTTTGCTAAAGAGAAACTAAGAAAATCCATGAAAAATCATACCTTTTCCTTGCTTTTTCTATTCTGTTTCTCCTCTCCCTTGTGTGCCTCACTCCCTTGCTTCTTTCTTTGGTTTAAGGCAGAAATAAAATGAGCTAAGTGAAGGGAAGAGTAGGGCGTGGGGTATATATAGGTAGGTTTAAGAAGTTGTTTCCAAAAATTTCAATTATGTCCCTTAATCTTGGCATTTTCTTTTCTGATTTGTTTTAGCTCCTTTTTGAGAACTGTCTTTTCCATCATAAAATTTAGATCCTTAATCTTATAAAATACCTTTGGAATCACTTAAATTTGAGCTAAAACCTTTCTGAATAAAAGGGTTAAAGTTCAGGTCAACTGGCATTAACGTACACCGAAGGAGTTTTAACTGTCTCAGGGCTTCCCATTGTTTTCAAGGCCTCTGAGAATCCCAGAAACTCAAATTTGCCACTTAAAAAGTCTTCCTATGAGAATTTCAAAATTTACCCAATATTACAAAAATGCCATTACATTACGTAGCTATTTCATTAATTTTCATCTGGTTATTTTAGTCTCTATTTTAGGGTACCTCTGGTCTCCTAAATTCATTACTTAATGTCTAGATCATTATTCTAGTTTTTTTGGACCTTGACCAATTCATTTCAGAAGACCTACTATAACACCATAATTTCCTAACTCATCTCATACCATTCTCATGCTTTGAACTATGCATCTCACATAAGGAGTAAGAAAATTGTATTAAAATAATAAATATTTTAGCGTTCTGTAATATATAAATTTTTTATTTAGTGTCCTGTGGACCATATGAGCTTATGTATCACATTCTCATATTTAATTATATAGATACAACTTAATTCCATCACCAAAAGTGGCCTAGAACTCGTGTAAGTACAAGATACACATAAAATTCATAGTTGCAACCTCGGCCAGAATTTCCCACTTTCTGTTACAAACTTTGAAAAATTATCACTAATTCTAGAAAAATCAGAATCATGCATTCTTTATCATTTTGGAAATCTATAGAGGTATAATTTATGTAAAAATATGTCTAGATCATGAAAAATTAAGTAGAAGACATTTGACATTCAAAAAGAACTCAAGGTCGTAGCTGCCTAGGCTACTGTCACAACTTACTGTCATAAATTTTAGAAATTCATAACTAATTTTACAAAAATTCAAATCATGCAAATTTAGTCAATCTAAGAAGATAAAGATGTTAACTTCAAGAGAAAAATATATCCAGATCATGCTAAGTCCAATTAGGAACTGAATTATGATAGAACAATACTAGAGGTCCAATGGCATTACTAGTACTAATATGAAATTTCAAAAATTCATAACTCTCTACTCAGACCTCCAAATGAGGTGATCTTGGTGGCCATAGAAAGCTTATAACCTCTAGTTTATGCTTGTAAATTTTTAAAAAGCATTAGACACCATTTGACCATCAGATGGCATAGAACACAAAACTGACCATATGAATAGTGCACTGAACCAAAACCAGAAAATTCCCCAACTTTAAAAATTCATAATTAATTCTATAGAGCTATAATTTTTATACAATTTGGATTTCCATAAATCTCTCAATTATCCCTACATGTTCAAAAAAATTCATGGAAAAATTCATCCATTTGGTCAGTTTGTGCTATAGGGTTCTAATTTGGTCAATTTCATGGTCTTTATGAGCAACAAAGTGTCCAAATTTGCTTCCTAAGCTTGTGTGGCCACTTGAGCACGTCGGATTGCACCAAAATGAAAATTTAAACTTGTCTCAAAGGTGCACAAATCCATAATTCAGAAACTCACACTTTCACCCCATGCCATACACACATTTCCATAATACTAGTCTTGCCATTACATGTCCAAAATACACATTTCTATACATATAACCTTAAACCTCATTTGTAGATGATACATTAACATAATTATACGTGTTCATAATATTATAGCACATATACAACAATGGATTATAACATTTGCTACTCATATGGCCTTAAAGACACAAAATCCATGCACTTTGATGTCATACTCTAGTCTTTCAAGTGGTTGGCTCCCATTTCCTTGTTCTCTTGGTCCACCTAGCATGTTAGAATATTAGAGAGGAGGAAATGAGATACAAAGAATTCCAATAGCTCATCTCCTATTTCAACCACACATAAAGTATGCAACCATGTCTTACAAATGCATGCATAAGCATATTAAATAACATGAACATTCAAGAAGCAATCTTGGCATGTGAGTAAGTCATACAAAGCATCCATAGGCTTGCTAAGTAAGTGAATTAGCCTCACTCATTCACTTGTGGATTTTGGACTTGCCTCACCCATTTCTTTAAGAGGTTTTTAACTTAACCTTGCTCTTAGGAGTCAAGCTTGCTCTTGGGAGTCAAGCTCACTCTTGGGAGACTCTTTACTTTGTCTCAACCAATTCTAAGGATTTTTAGCTCATCTTCACTATAGCTAAGGGTTCTTAGCTTCTCCACACTCAAGAAAATCCAAGTAAACATTATGAACATCATATGAAAACATAATGCGTTATCATGGCACCATGGAATAAGAGCTCATACTAGAACATTTTTTATAGCTTAAAACACACATACACACATTCAAAGACAAGTCAAGCATACATTCATGCATGAGAGAAGGAGGTGTGGGCTACCTTGGATCCAACCACACACTTTTCTCCTTGAATTTACTCTCCTTTCCTCAGCCTCACACACATAAAGGTGTGGGATTGGTTTCTCTTGTCCTAAACACAATTTATGGAATCTAATTAGGTTTGTGAAATTAATTCTAAGGCCACACATCTTCCTAAAACCCTAACTTGGTCTATAAACCCCTCTATGGTTCCAAGAATACACCTAATGAAGCAACGCCCATCAATTAAATTCTAGGCTCCATTCTTTCCTTTCATATATGATTCTTGACTCCTTTTAAGCCTCTTGGAGTCATCACATAATTATAACAAAGAGCCTAACTACATGTTGCTTCTTTAGGCTATATTATGGAACATATAAGGCCAATTCACTTTCTATGTTTCTAAATTTTTTCCAAGGCTTCCGCTCATGTTCACTCATCATATATGACTCAAAAACGGGTTTGGAAAAATTTAAAACTCTCCCTAGGTATGCTAACCCTTCTTGGCCGAGACAATGAAGCATAATAACATCCACAGACTTTGCTTTATTTTCTTGATGAAGGACGCACATGGGGAGACTTCTAGAGATCTTAGGAGCTCATTCAAACACTTATTTAGGCATAGGAGTCATTGTACAAAATCAGATTTTGCAAGAAACACTTGAAACCCTAGATTTGCTATCTTAAAATCTAATGGCTAGTTTATTATTTTTGTTGTTCTCCCTCAAATTCCTAAGATTCACCTTTGGTTTGGTTGAAAAGTCAACTCCTTAGGGCTGTCCATACATAGGTCAAAATGCTCACAAGAGAAGGGAGGAAGAAGATCAAGTGGAGAAATAGCAAAATACCTTGATTTCCTTGGTTTTCTTGCTTGTTCTTCACCTTCCTTGGCTTTCTCATCTCAATTTCGAAATTTCCCCTTTATTCTTCCCTCAAAATAGACCCAAAAACTTCAACAAAACCATAGGAAAGAAGGGGGAAAAGGAGGAGAAGAGATTGGCTAAGAAAAAGCATGAAAAACCAAGAATTTCCATACCTTTCACCTTGTTTTTCTCCTTCTCTTCTTCTTCCTCTTGTGCTCATCTCCCTTAGGGTTTCTCCTCTAGTTTAGGGCAGAACCAAAATGAGCTAAGTGAGTGAAGAGGTGGGGCGTGACACTTATATATAGGGAGGCTAAGAAAGACTTTTCAAAAATTTTAATTTTGTCTTTTCATTTTTGCATTTTTTTTTTCATTTATTTTAGCTCCTTTTTGAGAACCATCTTTTCTATTATAAAATTCAAGTTCCCAACTTAGTAAAATGCCTTTAGAATCACTCAAATCAGAGCTAAAACCTTCTCGAACGAATCCATTAAAGTTTGGGTACACCGACGTTGGAAAATATCCACTTAAGGGGTTTTTAATTGTCTTAAGGCTTCCCATGGTTTTCAGGGCCTCTGAAAAGCCTGGAGAACTCAAAATTTTCATTTATAAAGCCCTCCTATGTGAATTCCAAAAATTACTCAAAATTACAAAAATACTATTACGTTTCGTAAATCTTTCGTCAAATTTTGTTTTTTCATTGTAGCTCTATTTTTTTCCATCTGAGTTTGGGATTCTCATTTTTAAGAGTCTAAAATGCTACTTAAATTTTTTGAGAGCTTAACTAATTTATTTCGGGGGACTTACTTTGAAAACATACCCGTTTCTATCTTTTAACAAAAATCAGATATTACAATTCTCCCCCCTAAAAAAAAATTTTGTCCTCAAAATTTAGATAACATATCTTATAGGAAGAGCTATGGATATTTCTTTCTCATTTCTTCCTCTAGCTCCTAGGTAACTTCTTCGGGAGATAACTCCTTCCAAACCACTTTTACTAGCGATATTATCTTATTCCGTAATTGTTTGAGTCTAACATCCACGATTCGATCTGGTGATACTATGTATGATAGATCATCCTGTAATTGCATATTCTCATATTTTATGACATGTGAGGGGTCAAGCTGGCACTTTTTGAGCTGTAAAATATGGAATACATTGTGTACTTGGCTTAGGTTTGGGGGAAGGACAAGTCTGTAGGCCATAGGTCTTACTTTATTAAGAATCTAAAAAGGACTTATATACTTTGGACTGAGCTTTTTACTCTTTATGGATCGACCTATCCCTGTAACTGGAGACACTCTAATGAAGACATGGTCTTTAATCTCAAACCCTAACGGCCGTCTATGTTTATCTGCGTAACTCTTCTGTCTACTCTGGGCTGTCAGCAATTTCTTTCTAATGGTCTCAATTTGTCTAGATGTCTAGTCTACTAACTCTAGGCCTATATGGCTCTGCTCTCCTAGCTCAACCCAACACATTAGAGACCTACATTTCCTCCCATACAATGCCTCATATAGTGCTATCTGTATAGTTGCATGATAGCTATTATTATAGGCAAACTCTGCTAGAGGCAAGTATGTATCCTAGTTTCCTTTAATTTCTAAGATGCACACCCTCAGCATGTCTTCTAAGGTTTGGATGGTTCTTTTCGTCTGACCATCTGTCTATGGGTGATAGGCTGTGTTAAATCTAAGCCTAGTACTTAGAGAATCCTATAATGATCTCTAGAAATTTGAAGTGAATTTAGGATCTCTATCTGAAACTATGCTCCTAGGCACGCCATGTAATCTAACTATCTCCTTAATGTACAGCTGGGCTATTTTGTCCAGGGTATAAGTGGCTTTCATAGCTAAAAAGTGTGCTGACTTTGTTAATCTATCCACTATTACCCATATTGCATCATGCCCCAATGATGTCCTGGGTAAACTCATAACAAAATCCATTGCTGTACTATCCCATTTTCACTTCGGCATATCTAAGGGCTAAAGTAACCCAGTTGATTTTTGGTGTTCTATCTTAATTCTCTGACATACCAAATATCGGGAGACATATTCTTCTAAGTCTGTTTTCATTCCAGGCCACTAGAACATTTTCTTTAAGTCTTAATACATTTTATTACTACCTGGATGAATGGTGTATTTACTCTTATATGCCTTATCTAATGTTCTCTCTCTGATTTCTGTATTTCTAGGCACATATAACCTATCCCTATATCTCACCATATCATCCTCAGAAAGATTAAACTTCTGAATACTACCCTAGGTTATCTGGACTCTAATCTTACTTATATGATCATCTATCTGCTGAGCATCTCTTATCTGATCCCTCAAGTCATTTTCTATTCGGGTTTCACTCATCAATAACTTCCCCCGAATGCATCTCACATGAGAGACTCATATCTCTGAATCTCTTAATTAATTCCTATTCTCGAATTATCATGCAAGTCATGTGTATGGATTTTCTACTCAAGGCATCAACTACCATATTAGCCTTACCAGGATTGTATTTCAAAGTGAAATCATAATCTTTCAAAAATTCTAATCATCTCCGTTGTCTCATATTCAACTCTTTCTGTTCAAATAAATATTTAAAGCTCTTGTGGTCGCTGTAAATTTTTATAGCTGCCTCATATAAGTAGTGTCTCCATATTTCAAAGTAAACACCATTGTGGCTAACTATAAGTCGTGTGTGGAGTAATTTTCTTCGTGTGGTTTTAGCTGTCTAGAAGCATAAGCTACCACTCATCCTTTCTACATAAGCACACATCCTGACCTTTCTTAGAGGCATCACTATAGACTACAAAAGTCCCTCTAGGGTTAAAGAGTACTAAAACTGAGGCTGTGGTTAACTTGTGCTTTAACTCCTAAAACTCTTTTCACGTTTCTCATCCTCTACAAATGGCACATTCTTTCTAGTAAGCTAAGTCAGTGGCATGGCTATCTAAGAGAAGCCCTGAATGAACCTTCTATAATAGCCTGCTAAATGTTGGAAGCTCCTGATCTTTGTCACTGTCCTAGGTTTCTTCCACTGTAACACTTCCTCTACCTTATGGGGATCTACTGTGGCCTCTGCCTGGGAGATCATATGGCCTAGGAATTGAATTTCAGTGAGCCAAAACTCACATTTACTGAGTTTAGCATACAACTATTTCTCTCTCAGGGTTTCTAAGGCTAATCTTAGATGCTGTGCATGTTCTTCTCTACTTTTTGAGTAGATGAGAATGTCACCTATGAAGATAACTATAAATCTATCTAAATATGGCCTGAAGACTCTGTTCATATAATCCATGAACACTGTGGGTGCATTCGTCAACCCGAAAGGTATAACTAAAAATTCATAATGCTCATATCTAGTTCTAAACACTATTTTAGGAATATCCTCAACCTTTATTCTAAGCTAATGGTGTAACAACCCAGAAAAAGAAATGAGAAAAGAAAAGGAAAAGAGAAGCTGGAAAATTTTCGAAGAGCTGAGAATTTTCTAAGTCTTCTCGCCATAGCGAGATATGGAATCGCCATAGCGAGAATGCCTCTTCGCCGTAGCGAGTATGTTCCTAGCTATAGCGAGTGCGGCATTCCATATAGAAACCAGTGAGTTGCTCGCCGTAGCGAAATTGTTCCTAGCTATAGCGAGTATGGCATTCCATATAGAGACCAGAGAGTTGCTCGCCGTAGCGGCGCTATAGCGAAGGCAGAGGTCTAGAATAGACACGATCTCGCCGTAGCGAAGCCATAGCGAAGGCAGAAGTCTGGAACAGACACGAGCTCGCCGTAGCGAGGTCACTAACTCGCTATAGCGAGAGCGGTCCAGAAAAGCGAGAAAAAGAGAATTTGACTTTTAAAAGCTTCCAAATCTCTTCTTTCTTCTTCTAACCGACTCCAACTCGTCTTAGGAGAGAGAAAAGGGCGGAGGAGAGAGTGAGAAACTGAAGAGAAGAGGAAAGCACAAGAAAGGTATGAATTTTCATGGCTTCCTCTTAGTAAGTGGCCCTTCTCCCCTTTTCCCCTCTTTCCTACGGTTTAAATGGTAGAAAATGGTTAGGTCTGAGTCTGGTTCAGAGGAGAGAGAGTGGGAAACCATTCTTGAGAGAGATTAGAAGTAGCTAGTCCTCTCTTTCTTGCTTTTCCCCTTTCTTAAAAGTTGAGAAAAGAGAGGGATAGCTCATGGACCCTAGTGAGAAGAAAAGACCTAGAGTGAGAAGCTCAGTAGAGCTGATTAGAAGTGATCCTTAGCTTAAGAATTGAGTATTGAAGTATTGATTCCATGCTTTTGTGTGGTTAGGCTCAAGAGAAACTCTCCCATCTAGAAGTTGTTGTGAAACCAACAAGGGAGGAGACCATTGACAGAGCAAGTAGTAAATAGCTAGCAAAGGTAGTTCTCTCCACTTTCTCTCATGCATAATTGTGTGTTTACATTGTCTTGCTTGTGTGTATGAATGATATGAGCTATGAGAAGTGTGTTAGCATGATTATATGTATGATTGAGATGATGTTTTAAATGCTTGATTGGTTTGCTTGAGGAAATGGAAAAGCCAATAACCCTATAGCCAAGGTGAGGATGAGCCGAAGCCCTAAGTTGGTTGAGCCATGTCTCCCAAAATGAGGTTGACTCCCAAAGAGTAAGGGTGAGTCTAAGTACCTCTAAAAGTATGGGAAGGCAAATCCAAAAGCCATAAGGGAAGGGGTGAGGCCTATCCAAGTACTCAGCGAGCTCATGAACGTTATCCATGGCCATTTCACATGTTTTAAATGTTTTTCATCATATTTTATATGCTAACATGCCATACATGCATAATGAGACTTGTTGCATGCAATATATGTATGTTGGAATGAGAGTTGAACTACTGAGATTCTCCGAATCTCACCCTCCCTCTCCACCATCCAACCATGCCAGGTGGACCAAGTGAGATTAGGGATGGGAGCAACCACCAACAAGCATGAGGCTAGGGATAGAGATGAAGAAGAATGTAAAGTTTTGTAATACATTGTACATGAGCTATGAGATGTAAATGATGTATATGATGTAACATTTATAAATGTTGTAAGACCATGTATGAATGATGTATGTATGAGAATGAGGGTTATGATGAATGAGAAAGTAGATTTTGATATGAAATGCTCATGATAGCCTAGTATATATGGGTGCATAAGTGGGCATGGGGTAGTGAGTTTCCCCAATCTAAGTTATTAGACACTTGAGACATGATTGATAGCTCCTATAGATGCTTTCTCATGTGCTCAAAGAGTCATAGAAGTAGAAAACTTAAGATTGGACCCCATTAGCCACACTTTTGGCCAAGAAATGGCCTTTTGCACATGATGTCATAGAATAGCCATATGACCTCTTCTAGCCATGAGATTTGACATGGAACTAGAGTATGTTTAGAGCTTTCTGGAAAGCTAGAGTTCAGGTCATTTAGTAGCATTTTCTATGAGCATTCAAAGTTGACATCAGAAATTCGGATTTCAGAAAATCACTGTTCATTTGGTCAGTTTTGAAATCATGTCATCTGAGGGGCAAACGTAGTCCAATGGCTACTAAATTTTATACACAGAAACTAGATGGTCACAGTGACTTGTAGGGACTGGAAGCACCTCATTTAGAGGTCCAGAGAGGAAGTTATGCAATTTCGAAGTTCCTGCCCAGAATCAGACCCCCAACCAGACCCGAGGTACTGTTTCATCGGTTTCCGAGAAATTGGCTTGGTGGACTGATCTGGAGATATTTTTATCCTATATTTAACATCCACATCTTTCCATATAGATAGAGTTTATGAGCATTGGATTTTTGTGGAATTAGTTAGACATTTTCAAAGTCCATATCAGTAAACTGTGACAGCAAAGAAGCCCCCTCTGACCAGTGAACTATTTCGATGTCAAACTCCAAATGAGTGAGAGATTGAGACTTCTAAGTATTTTTACCATGAAGTAGATGTCTCAAAATTTCTAGAATAACCCAGATCATGCAGATACGATTTTTCTACATTTAGTTATGAATTTCCAAAGTTAGCCCAGAAAAGGAGCAAAATCTGCCCATAGCGAAAATGCATGTCTCCAATCCCTTTTTGCTTTCTATGAGTCCTAAGCATAGAGTAGGGATTGAAATAAGTCTCAATAGAGGAATTGAGCATGAGGAATTAGAGAGAGAGCTCAACCGGTCCATATTACTTCTAAGTGGAGCTCTACCCACACATAGTGCCATAGAGAGAGTAAGCATGAGGTAGAGGAAAGAGTCTCCCTTATGAGTTCCGCACCGCCATAGGGGCTAGAGGGCACGTTGGGTATGAGCTAGAGGTTAAGGTGTCACAAATGGTATCCCGACCTGAGGTCTATCTTAGAGAATACAGACACTCCTACTAACTAGTCTAAGAGGTCATCTATGTGAAGGAGAGGTTATTTATTCTTAATGGTTGTCTTATTGAGTTCCCTGTAATCTATACACAGCCTAAGGCTCCTGTCTTTCTTCTTTACGAATAAGATTGGAGCTCCCCATGGTGGGACACTGGGTCTGATAAAGCCCTTCTCTAAAAGCTCTTTTATTTGCTTTTTAAGTTAAGCTAGCTCAGTAGGAGCCATCTTATACAGGGCCTTAGACACTGGACCTACCCCAGGTACAATGTATATCGAAAACTCAACCTCTCTGTCTGGGGGTAGTCCGCTAATCTCTCTAGAGAATACCTCTAGAAACTCTCTCACTACAGGAATCTCATTTATACCCTCTTCTACCTCAGCCTAGACTGAAAAGAAAACTAGGTATCCCTGATAACCATGCCCTAGAGACCTCTCAGTCTGGGAGGTGGTCATAACAGATAACTCAGTCCTTATACTAGGCACAGTCCCATACTTAGGTAAAGTAATACATCATGGCTACAATCTAGTGTGGCATTATTTGCAGACATCCAGTTTATGCCAATAATCTAATCAATATCAACAAGGGGCATACAAATCAAATCAAGGGTGGTATGGCAATGATTAAACTAGACCACACAATTCAAACAAGCATGGGAGGTAATGGCTCAGTTTCCTATAGGGGTAGATACATGTAAGTCATATGGCAGTGTATGCATACTCAGACCCAACCTCTTAGCACAATCATATGATATGAAAGAATGACTAGTACCCGAATTAAATAATGTAGTCACAGAAAAATCATTTATTCTAATAGTACCTTGAATCAGACTCGGGGATCGGCTAACCTCCTGCTGTGATAGGGCAAAAACTCTACCTTGAGTCTGAGGTCTGGGAGTAAGAGCCATCTCCCTCTACTGTGTGAACTGTAGAGGAGCCTGGGTGCAGTCCCTAGCCATGTGTCCTAGCCTACCACACCAGAAACATACATTCTGCCCTGCGTAGCATGGTCTGGTTTAGTAGTTTTTTCCACACTGGGGACATATCATTGGTGTAAAACTACCTTTACTAGCTTAGTTTTTTGTCTCTTGCCCCTTCAGTTCCACTGGCTTCTGCCACCTCTCCTGCTAGTAACTGCAACCTGTGATCCCTTTCTAGGTCTCTTGGGCTTACGAAGGGGTGGTCTGGCACTGGAGGTAGGCTGCATCATTCTGAGGTTTGCCTTCGTCACTCTACATAGCTCATCCAGGGTGTTAAAGTGCCTAATTCTCTGTGGCGCTACCCTGTCTCTTATCTTAAAGAGTATACCTTTCTCTAGCCTATCTGCTCTCCACCGCTCATCATTATGCCTCTGTAAAAAAGAGGAGTATTAGGAGAGCTCCACGAATTTGGCCACGTACTGCTCCACGGACATCCCCTCTAACTATTTTAGGAGTATAAATTTTGACTTCTTCTCATCTTTGACTAAGCTAGGGAAGTACCTCTCATGAAAAGCCTGGAGGAATGCCTCTCATGTAATTGGAAGTTTCCTCACTTTCAAGATAGGCTCAGTGCCCCTCCACCAGTAATTTGCTTCTCTCTTTAGCTGGAAAATAGCCATAATGGCCTTATGCTCCGATGTGTACTCCATCACCTAAAAAATTTTCTCTAACTGCATAATCTAGGCCTTGGCTTTCTCTGTGTTCATCTCACCATCAAAGGTGGGAGGCCTAAATTTCTTGAACTGGGTAATAACCTGGCTAATAGAGGGATGCTTCTAAGTTGGAGGCATCTGAGTGGTGGAAAGGGGCAACTATCTGTATGTGTGGCTGCGGGTCTGGGTGAGTCACCCCTGAATGCTCGGGATGATCTGAGTGGTGAGGTGGCTATGGAGGAGGAGGTGTAGGGCCCTGGCTATCCCTCTTAGCAAGCTGCTCCTGTAACTATATGATCACGGCCTGCTGCTGATCCAAGTGAGCCATAATAGATTGTAAGGTTCTAGCTGCTGCATCACTGGGCTCGGCTCTATCATCTGCACGAGCCTTTCTAGAGGGCCGATCTCTCCTAATGTTCACCATAACTCTGAAATATCATAACAAACTTTAGTATGAAAAGGGAACACTTTACAACCATCACACACTCAATTCATCCACAACAAGCTCATGTACACTAAGGCAACTCATGAACACAAGCTACAACCCACATCAAGAGCCTGAACCATTGCTTTGATACCAATAAATATAACACCATAATTTCCTAGCTCATCTCATACCATTCTCATGCTTTGAACCATGCATCTCACATAAGGAGTAAGAAAATGGTATTAAAATAATAAATATTTTAACGTTGCGTAATGTATAAATTTTTTATTCAATGTCCTGTGAACCATGTGAGCTCATGTATCACATTCTTATATTTAATTACATAGATACAACTTAATTCCATCACCAAAAGTGTCTTAGAACTCATGTAAGTACAAGAAACACATAAAATTCATAGTTGCAACCTCGGCCAGAATTTCCCACTTCCTGTCACAAACTTTGAAAAATCATAACCTATTCTAGAAATACTAAAATCATGCATTCTTTACCATTATAGAAAGATACAGAGGTCTACATTATGTAAAAATATGCCCAGGTTATGAAACATTAAGCAAAAGATGTTTGACATTCAAAAAGCACTTAAGGTCGCAGCTACTTAGGTTACTATCACAACTTACTATCATAAATCTTGGAAATTCATAACTAATTCTAAAAAAATCCAAATCAAGTAAATTTGGTCAATCTGAGAAGATAAAGATGTTAAATTCAATAGAAAAATATATGTAGAGCACCCCAAGTCCATTTAGGAACTGAATTAAGATGGAACAGTACCAAACGTCCAATGGCATTACTGGTACTGATATGAAAATTCAAAAATTCATAACTCTCTAGTCAGACCTCCAAATGAGGTGATCTTAGTGGCCATAGAAATCTTATAACCTCTAGTTGATACTTGTAAATTTTCAAAAAGCATTAGATACCATTTGACTATCGGATGACACAAAACACAAAACTAACCATATGAATAGTGCACTGAACCAAAGCTAGAAAATTTTCCAACTTTGAAAATTCATAATTAATTATGTAAAGATCTTATTTTCCTAAACTTTAGCTTCCCAAAGAGATCTCAATGAGCCCTACATGTCCATAAAATTTCATGGGAAAATTCATCCACTTGGTTAGTTTTTACCATAGGGTTCTAGTTTGGTCAATTTCATGGTCTTTATGAGCAACAAAGTGTCCAAATTCGCTTCCTAAGCTTGTGTGGCCACTTAAGCACATGGGATTGTACCAAAATGACATTTTAAACTTGTCTCAAAGGTGCATAAAACTAGAATTCAGAAACTCACACTCGCACCCCATGCCATACACACATTTCCATAATGCTAGTCTTGCCATTACATGTCCAAAATACACATTTTCATACATATAACCTTAAATCTCATTTGTACATGATACATTAACATAATTATACATGTTCATAATGCCATAGCACATATAAAACAATGGATTACAACATTTGCAACTCATATGGCCTTAAAGAGACAAAATCCATACACTTTGATGTCATACTCTCATCTTTTAAGTGCTTAGCTCCCATTTCCTTGTTCTCCTGGTCCACCTAGCATGTTAGAACATTGGAGAGGAGGAAATGAGATTCAAAGAATCCCAATAGCTCATCTCCCATTTCAACCACACATAAAGCATGCAACCATGTCTTACAAATGCATGTATGAGCATATTAAATAACATGAATATTCAAGAAGCAATCTTGGCATGTGAATAAGTCATACAAGGTATCCATAAGCTTGCTAAGTAAGGGGAAAAGGAGCATAAGAGATTAGCTAAGAAAAAGCATGAAAAATAAAGAATTTCCATACCTTTCACCTTATTTTTCTCTCTCTTCTTCTTCCTCTTGTGCACGTCTCCCTTAGGGTTTCTCCTCTAGTTTAGGGCAGAACCAAAATGAGCTGAGTGAAGAGGTGGGGCATGACACTTATATATAAGGAGGCTAAGAAAGACTTTTCAAAAATTCTAATTTTGCCCTTTCATTTATGTATTTCCATTTTCAGTTCATTTTAGCTCTTTTTTTAGAACTGTTTTTTCTATTATAAAATTTAGATTCCCAATTTAGTAAAATATCTTTGGAATCACTCAAATCGGAGCTAAAACCTTCCTAAACAAATCCGTCAAAGTTCAAGTACACCAACATTGAAAAACGTCCACAGAGGGATTTATAACTATCCCGGGGCTTCCCATGATTTTTAGAGCCTCTTAGAACCCTGGAGAACTCAAAACTTTCATTTAAAAAGCCCTCCTGTGTGAATTCTAAAAATTGCTCAAAATTATGAAAATGTCATTACTTGTCATAAATCTTTCTTTAAATTTTGTTTCTTCATTCTATCTTTGTTTCTCTTTCCATCTAAGCTTGAGATTCTCATTTTTAAGAGTCTAACATGCTATTTAAATTTTTTGGGACCTTAACTAATTTATTTCGAGGGACTTGCTTTGAAAATGTACCCATTTCCGTTGTTTAACAAAAATCAAATATTACACCTACTTTGAAAATGTATCTGTTTTCGTTCTTTTTATGAAAGCCAGACATTACATCGCCTTAAGTGCTTGTGTAAGGCCAGGAAGAATAATTAAGAGCAAAGGAGAAATTAAAATTGATTTTTTTATAAGGTAGCTTTTCATCCATTCTTGCATATATATGTTAGTTGTTTGTTTGGTCTTGAGTTGCTTGTATGTCTTACTTGCTTTTTATGTATGTTATTGTTTGATTGATGATAATATGCATTTGATTTGTCAATAATGCATTTGGAATGAATTTGGCTTTTGAAATGGGTGAGGTTGTGCCAAAAGTCCTTTGAATTGGGTGAGACGAGGCCAAAAATCCTTAAATATAGGTGAGACAAGGCCAAAAGTTTCAAATATGAGTAAGGTCAAGTCAAAAGTTCTTAAAAGGGGGTTAGGCTAAACTAAAAGTCCTAAACTATAGGGTGAGACTCGACCAAAATTTTTTAAAGTTATTTTACTTTTAATAAAGCCATATGATCCCTTATGCATGATTATGATTGATTTTGGATGGTATAATATGCATACTTGCTCTTCTTGACTTTGAACGTGCCATATATATAAGCTTCAATGATGAATAAGCTATTGGAATTCCTTGAATCTCATTCTTCTCTATATTATTCTTAACTATGTCTACGGAATCATCAAGAAAGCAAGGATGGAGACCAAAGAGCATGAAATGCTTTATTTTGACAATAGTATAGGTTTTTGTGTATTTTGTTATATACAAAGGGATGTATATGATTAATTTAAGATGTAACTTTTTCCACATATTTGAAAGTATGGAACTATGATGTATGTATCATTTTTTTAATGCAAATGTAAAAGAATATGCAAATTGACTATGTATGTAATGGCAAGTGGGAGAGTAAAATTGAATTGCATGATGTTTGGAACATGATAAACTAGTCACATATGTTGTGTTTTTCATTTAAGACTGGTAAAGAAAATATTGTTCACTTGTATTTGTTGAACTGGTTATGATTAGTGAATTTTTACTGGTTTGTAGTATAATGCTCACCAGGTCATCTCCCATGGAGCTATTAATCAAATCAATTAGTTTAGGAATGACAAAACTAGAATCATGACGATTGGGGGTTCGCATATAAAATCACACTAATTAAATTGAATAGTAAATCAATTAACAAAATTCAATCAGAGTGAAACATAACTAATTTAGAATTCTTCCCCTGATATTTCCCTATCCTTATCACCTAAAAATACCTCTGGTTATTTTTTATTAATATTCCTAAACTGTCATTCAAGATTTTAAATAGTTCGTATTGCTAATCAGAATGTAACCGTGCTTTTGTCAATAACACAAAGCCAAACTGTTTCGCACTTGACCAAAGATGCTTGCAAAATCCTAATTAACGTGGTTTTGAATAAATTTATTTAATTAATCAACCGATTAAATCAAAATAGATTCTCAGATAAATCAGACAAATTAGAATTTATGCACCAAAAATCATCTAACTGGAATGATAATAATTACATGAAAATAAAGGGAACAACAATGAAATACTTTTGAAATCAAAATTTAAACCAGAGTTCTATGCAAACATGGACTCAAGTTCCTTATCAGATTTAGACTCTGGATTGATCACCAAGAAAATTAAAAAGCAATAGAAAGGCGAAAAAAAGAATGAATAGTAGAGAAGATAGAGTGTGTTCTATAGTAATATATTCTCCTCCTCCTTAAATAGATGATGTTGCCTTTTTCCTTAAGAAATTCAATACCATTCTAGAAGTAATAATCAGATAATATCCAAATCCTTTTAGAACTTAATAAGATAATATCCAAATCTTTTTAGGAGTCTTCTATCCTAATCCTTTTAGAAATCTTCTATCTTACAAAATACAATTAAAAAATAATTGAGTCTCCATTGGATAAATATAATAAAAATACATTTAAAGTCCATTAATCTAAATTTAGCCTGTTTAATATAAAATAAGCCTAAAGTTATCAAATTATCTATTATGAATTATTAATAAGACTAAATATGAGGAATATAAAATATAGTAATATCACAATATCTAATTCCCTCATACTTAGACTTTTGCACTACTGTGCAAAACACAAAAAATTAAAAAGGAAAACAAAACCGAGATACAAAACTATCAAGCTAAATACAATTTAAGCTTTTTAGATATTCAATATTCAAAGGCAATCTTTCTTACTAATCGAGGAAGAACAAGTAACATAGCAATTCCAATTGATAAAAAAATAAATAAATCAAAGTGGTAGCTCCTAACTGATTATGTGTTTATTCTCTCAAGTGTTTAGGTTAAGCATTCCTCTCAAATTTAACCCTTCAGAACATTACTACCATAGGCTTGTATATCTTCTCAATCTTCACTAACTAAGTCACAAGCAATACATAAATCAAAATGACTTTTATTCAAGGTTATAATGGGGCTAAGGTATGAAACAAATGGTAAACAAAAGAACTAAAGACACAAAAAGAGACACAAGGTGGACACTTAAAATCATCAAGAGCAATAAAAAAAAGAACATAGAATGGAATAAACATACACATCAAAATCTTATTTGTAGTAAACCAATACATGCTCAATGAAAATCAAAGTAATTTTCTTTTCTCATTTTCATCATTTATTTTTCTCTCTCTTTTTTTTTTTTTTTGCTTCTGTTTTTGTTTTTCATTATTTTTTTGACATATCTTTAGAGAGAACAAATTAATGAGCTCAAAATTGATGCAAAATTTCATTACACATCCATCCACCCTATAAAGATATAATGCTCTTAATAATAAAAAATGTCTTAAACAAGGTGAATTTTTTTTAGGCTAAAGGGTTAAAAAGAAAACATAAAAAAGGGAACAAAAACAAAGGATAAAACATAGATGGGATAGCTATTTGGCTCTTTCTACAATAAAAGAAGAAAAGAAAGAATACCTTAATCATCTTTTTGAATGCTTGTGCAAATGTAGTTTCAATTAAAAATCAAAACAAGTTTTAGAGTGAAAATCATGATAGATGAATGCTATCACAAGAAAGAAACAACATAAGACTTAAAATCTTCACGGGTTTAAAAACTACCACATGAAATCTATTGAAATTAAATGCATTGCTAATTTACTTAAATTATAGAAAACAAAATTGATTCCGAATCATGTTAGAATACTTTCAAACTTAAATTGTTTCAACCTTTTTTTAAGAAACCTAAATATTGCAAGAAAAACAAGAAAATAGCATAAATATCAAGAAACAAACCAAAAAAATGGCAGAATGAATGATTTCTCCCCCTCCCCACACTTAATATTTACATTGTTCTCAATGTAACAACAATTTAATTCACTAAATAAAGAGAAGAAAAGAAAGGAAAAGAGGAGGGAAAGAGATACAACCAAATGATTCAAGTGTATGGAGCATTAGAAAGATATAGCTCCTCCACTGTTTGCTCCTAAAATTGCTTATAAAAATGTTTAAGCCATTTCCCATTCACTATGAAGTGCTTATTGGTTGATTCATTCATAATCTCAACTGCACCATAAGGAAAAACATGAGTGTAACGTTCAATTTTTGTAAAAATGATGAAAATGAATCGGTTACAAAAGGAAGTCCCATAAATAAAAAGATTTGAGATTAAACAAAATTAGAGCAATAATCTATACTTTAAATAATGAGAATACAAGACCCAAGATGCTCTGAAAATAGAGCCAAAATAGCTAAACAAAAATTAATAGAAACATAGTGCCATTTTCATAATTTTGGACACTTGTTAGAAAACTCATAGGAGAGATTTTTAAATGACAAAAATAAGTTTCTCAAGATTCTTAGAGGCTTTAAAAATTATAGAAACCTTTAGAACAGTTAAAACCTCTCCACTTTATGTTTTAGAATCTTGGTTGACCTAAATTTTGACCAGTTCATTCAAGAAGATTTTAAATCTAATTTGAGTAAAACCAAAGGTATTTTGTAAGTTAAAGGACCTAAATTTTGTAATATCCAATTCTTTGAAAATGAAAGAAAACGCAAGAAATGTAATGTGTAATCTCCATAAACATACAAAATTCACCGGGTACAAAAGGAAGTCCCCAGATAGAGTGATTTGTGGTCCAATGAAATTAGAATAATATTCTAGATCTTAAATAATAATGAGTCAAGGTTAGAGGTGCCCTAAAACTAGAGCCAGAATAGCTAAACAAATTTTAACAAAAATGCAACAAAACGTAATGTCATTTTCGTAATTTTGGGCATTTTTTAGAATACTCACAGGAGGGCTTTTTAAATGAAAAAATTGTGTTCTTTAGGGTTCTCACAGGCCCTAGAAACCATGGAAAGTCCCAGAATAGTTAAAGTCCCTTTGGTAAGTGTTTTCTAACGATAGTGAGCCCAAATTTTGACGAATTCGTTCAGGAAGGTTTTAGCTCCAAATTGAGTGATTCCAAAAGAATTTTATAAAATTAGGAACCTAAATTTTATGATGGAGAAGACAATTCTAAAAAATGAGCTAAAACAAAGGTAAAACAAAAATTCTAAGATGAAAGGGCAAAATTAGAATTTTTGAAAAATGGAAGCTTCTTAAACTCTCCTTATATTTTGCCCTCCTTCTCCCCTCTTTTAGACCGACCTAATTCTACCCCAAAACTAGAGAAGAAAGTTGGCTCTTAGGCACACCAAGGGAAGAGGTTTTGAAGGGAGAAAAGGCAAGGAAAGGTAGGAAACTTCATGGAATTTCAAGCTCTTTTCTTTAGCAAAATGTTTCTCCTCCTTCTCCCTTTTCTTCCTATGGTTTTCTTGAAATTTTTGGTGCTGTTTTGGGGGCAGAATAGAGAGGAAAATTTTGTGTTTGAGGAGAGGAAGCCAAGCCAAGTCAAGAACAAACAAAGGGAGCCAAGGAAAGAAGGTAAAATCTCACTTTTATGATAGCTTCTTTCTCCCCCTTTCTCTTGTAGGTTCGGGCACCTTAGGGAAGTCAAAGAGGACTTGGATTTTGGGCAGAGCCAAGGGTGAATCCTAGGAATTGAGTGTGGAGAATGAGAATATGCAAAGGAAATTAACAAAGAACCATTAGATTTCAAGATAGCAAAGTTAGGGTTTCAAGTGTTCCACTAAAAATCTGATTTGATACACTAATTTTTAGGCTTAAATGAGTCTTTGGATGAACTCTTGAGATTCCTCCTCATATGCATCTTCCATCAAGAAAATAGAACAAATCCATTTGGTGCTTTCTTAAAGCCTAGCCTCGTCCTAAGCTAGATGAAGCACCCATGGATAGTTTTAATTTGTTCCAAACTTATTTTTGAGTCATATATGATGGAAGAGGATGAAAGGAAGCCTTGGAAAAAATTTTAGAAGCCATAGATAGTGAGATGGTATCATAGGTTCCTTATTATGACCTAAAGAAGCAACATATAGTTAAGCTCCTTGTTTTGATTGTGTGATGGCTCTAAGAGATCTAAATGGAGTCAAGAATCATAAATGGAAGAAAAGAATAGAGTTAAGAACTTAAATTATAGATGTTGCTTCATTAGGTGCATTTTGGAACCATAAAAGGGCCATTAGACCAAGTTAGTATTTAAGAAAGATGTATAGTTTTAGAAATGATTCCAAGAGCTTAATTGGTTTCCATATATTATGTTTATGCCAAGGGAAACAAGTCTCACATCTTTGTGAGTGTGGGGCCAAACGAGAGGAGCCAATGTTCAAGGAAAAAGTTTGTAAATGCAAGCAAGGTAGCTCTCTCTACTTTCTCTCATGCATGGATGAATGTTTTCTTTGTCTTTGAATGTGTGCATGTGTGTTTTAAGCCATGAAAAGTGCTCTAGCATGTGTATAGGTATTATGGTATCATGATGTTGTATTATGTTTTTCAAAGATGTTTTATATGCTTGCCTTTGTTTGCTTGAGTGTAGAGAAGCCAAGAACCCACTAGCCATAATGAGGATGAGCCAAGAACCCTTAAGAATGATTCAAACAAAGTCTAGTGTCTCCCAAGAGTAAGGCTTAATTCAAGGCCTTTGAGAAAAAGGGTGAGGCAAGTCCAATAACCTTGAAGAGAATGGGTGAGGCTAATCTACTGACTTGGCAAGCCTATGTATGCCTTGTATAACTTGTTCAAATGCCAAGAATGCTTCTTGAATGATTATACATTCCATGATGCTCATGCATGCATTTTTAAGACATGAATTGCCTTCTTTATGTGTGATTGAAAGGGAGATGAGCTATTCAAATTCTTTAAATCTTATTTCCTCCTTTCCAATGTCTTAACATGCTAGGTGGATCAAATGAGCAACGTAATGGAAGCCATCAAGTTGGGAGATGAAGAATTGACAACAAAGTGTATAGTTTTGCTCACTTTGTAGCTAGATATATGGCATATGATGTATTTCTATAATTGAAATGTTGTACAACCATTTGAACATGTGTATATATCCAAATATTTGATGTATGTATGGAACTTAGTGTCAAATGAATGTTATTATGGTTTTTGGACTCTTGATGACAAAGGATGGCATGTATGTCCTTGTATGTGGTATAGGGTGAGAATGTGAATTCTTAAATTCTGGGTTCATGTACCTTTAAGACAAGTTTCCTAGGTCATTTTAGTGTATTCCCATGTGCTCAAGTGGTCACACAAGCTTTGGAAGCAAAATTGGGCACTTTAGTGCTAGTAAAAACCATAAAAGTGACCAAACCGGAATCCTATGGCGCAAACTGATCAAATGGATAAATCTTCCCATGCAATTTGGCAGACATGTAGAGCTTATTGAGAGCTTTTTGGGAAGCTAAAGTACAAAAAAATCATAGATCTATAGAATTAATTATAAATTTTCAAAGTCAAGATTTTTTTGCTATTTTGGTGCATGCACTGTTTATATGGTCAGTTTTATGTTCTGTGTCATCCGAGAGTCAAATGATGTACAATGCTTGTGACATTTTACAAACATAAATTAGAAGTCATAAGCTTTCTGTAGCCACTGTGATTACCTCATTTAGAGGTTTGAGCAGAGAGTTATGAATTTTTTAAATTTAGTGTCAATACCAATAATGCCACTCAACCTCCTATATTGGTCCATCATAATTTAGTTCCTAAATGAACTTGGTGTGGTTTGAAGATATTTTTCCCTTAGAGTTAACACTTGTAGCTTCTTAGAATGACCAAATTTGTATGATTTAGATTTGTTTAGAATTAGTGGTGAATTTCTAAAATTTATGATAGTAACTTATGATAGTAACCCTGATAGCTAAGACCTTGGGTGTGTTTTGAATGTCAAACGTCTTCCACTTGATGTTTCATGACTGATGATTATGTCACGCAATCTCAAATAAAACTAGGAAGCAAAATAAATTTTGTAGTTAATGGTGCAACCTAGGTCATTTTTCAAGGAGTTTGTGCCTCAATTTGTTATAAAAGAGTATTCTAAGTATTGCTAATTGGAACTTATTTTGGGGGTTTGAAATGTTAGAATTTAATTGAACTAGATTTAATTGACAAGAATCAAAAACTTAAAACTAAATGAAGTGAGCAGTTGAGAAAATGTGGTAGCTAGTCTTACATTGGACTCCTTAGAATTCAATTATCCTTGCCCTTTTTAGTTTACCAAATTTGAATTTAATTTCTTGCTATTTAGTGTATTCCCTATAAAGATTCTTGAATAACTATCCAAGATTCAATTCATTAATTATTCAAGGAATTTGCAACCACAAGAAACCTTAAAAAATTAATTGATTAAATTAAGAACAAGAACACACTAAAATCAATCCTAAATGATCAATAAAATCTACTACACAATCCACTTAAGATGCTAATTAACCAATTAGATTAATTAATTCCTCAAATAATTAATTGCACAAAAATTTCAGCTAATTAATCTAACAACCATTGCATCAATTAACCAAAGATCAAGAGGAATTTAAAAGTGATTTGCACAACACTAATTCTGGAATTTTTACAAACATGTGATGATCACAATTAAAATTCCAAAATCAAATTATATTCAATTCATAAAACAAACCAATCCAATAATTTTCAGCAATTAAGTTCCTAAATCAATCAACTAGACCTAGTCAAATTAATAAAAGATTTAATGCTGGAATTAAAAGATAGAGCAAAGAGTGTTTATCCAATTTAGTGAGAAAATATGGGGCTCAAATCTACATTTGGGAGTTTCCAAGCTTCAGCTAGCCACCATGGATAATTCAAGTTGCCATGGAGATTTTAATTGAAGGAAAATTGATGAATTGAGCTGCAGCCATGGATGATTCAACGAGAGAATGCTTCCTGGAATTCTCGCATTTTTATTCATCCCGTCTGCCTACTCCTAGAGTTCTCGCGTTTCTTCGCCTCCAGTCCGCCTCCTCTTCCAACCCTATTTCTTTTTTATGTTTTTCTCTCCTTCTGTTGTGAACTCACAGCTCGTCTTCCTCTCTTTCATGCTTCAGCACCTTTTTTTTTCATTCCTTAATCAATCACGTGCCCCTCAGCTCCTCCTTTTCCACACTAAAGTCACGTTTTATTTACTCTTCTAGCTCACTAATTCTCCAGCTCACTTCATTACGTCATTCCGTAGCCAAGTTCCAGCTTATGATTCATTAAAATCTCACATGCTCAACAAATTCCTTTCGTGTGTCACGCTCAGGCCACTCTAAATGCCAGCTCCCAGCTTAGCTCGTTACTTCATACTCTTTCTCCATGCATGTTCTGCCCAGTGTTGTAACGTGTTTCTTGTTTGTTTATGCTGCAGCCTATAACTTCCAGCTGAAAGCTCATTCTCTCCTCGTAGAACCAAAGCTCGAACCTTCTCTTCATACCACATGATGCTTCCTCCATTTATGCTCGAGTTTGTGAGCTGCTTCTGCATGCTTTTCCATGTAAAACCTGAGCTCGAGTTTGCTTCTTCAATTATGTTCTACTTCCAGCTCCAAGTTTCTCACTTGCCTCCTCTATTTTGCTCTGTCTTTGTTCAGCCACATTCAGCTCATTTTCTTGATGAACCCGTAGCATTCCTTTTCTCCCATGCATCTGCTTTTACGTAGAACCCCTTCTCGAGCTTCTCTTCCTTGTTCTGCAGCTTTTCCATGTAACTTCTTCATGGATGGGCTAGATGTGAGGCATCGTGGAGCTTGACTTCACCTTCATTCATTTCTCTTCTCCAGCTCGTATTCTCCTCTAGCTTCTGCATGTTCTTCCTTTTACCCACTCAAGGACCAGAACGTGGCTTTTTCTCCAATCCAGACGCAGCATATATCTTCCTCTGATCAAGCTATCACGCCAAGCCTTCCTTCTCCTCTATTTCAGCGTTGTTCTTCTTTTCATTCAGCCCAAACTTTTCTTTTAATGAGTCATGAGCTTGCATGTGCATATAAGAGTACTTGAAGCTTTTTTTTTTCTTTAATCTCCCACTCACACTTTTGCTCGAGTGAGCTCCTTCACATGTTTTCATCTTCATAAATCACATTACTTCTCTTATTTAGCTCATTCCAGCCTTCAAGTTCTGCCTCTAAACCGTGGCTGCTGCACGAGTCCCATTTAACTCATAAAACCTTCCTTTCTTCTCACTCTCAAACCTTCTTCTTGCTTCGTGAACTCTCTTCTTGAATCAACAAATCCTCAAGACCCGTGGCTTCTTCCTTCATGCATGTGTGTTGATGTTGAGTGAAAGGCTACTCAAGTATGCTTCTTTAATCATTCCTTTCTCTTCTTTAACCCAAATTCTCATTCAAACTATTTACCCATAAAAAATTCTACACAAAAGAATGGAAAATATTCAATAGAATTATCCACAAAATTATTTAAAAGAATTTCATGCATTAAAACTCAATAATTTTGCCAATTAATTCACAAAGTGCATAAGTGGCTGATGAAATCAAATTGTATCTAATTAAACCCTTAAGACCATATTTCATCATCAAAATGCCTAAGTTAAGAGGATTAAAGTGTATAAAAATCATGCTTATCAATGACCTAAAATTATTTTTATCATATGGTAGACATTTAAAACTTTCCAAAATGGTATAGGTTACTAGATTTCAATTTTCTTGAAATTAATTACGATTTTCCAAAGTTAGTGCATAAATTTTGGAAATTTGACCCTAGGCAACCATGTGGAATTTCATGTATGAATGCTATGAATTCGAGGTTTTGGCAACATTTTGAGATAGTTTCACATTTCATGTATGTAATTAAAGTAGATGATGACTTAAGTGAGTCCAATTGGCCTACGGTATACGAAATGGAATTTTCATATGCGGCGTAATGCTATATAAAGGAATGTAATAGTTGAATTTTAAGGAAATTGTGCTATCTTAAGTCAATTAATGAATAATGGCAAATGGGGAAGATTAGAATAATAAGGTATTAGAAATTTCATGATGAAAAAGATAGTTCTTAAAAAGGAGTTGAAATTAGTCCAAAAGAAAATAGCCAAGAAAAGAAGACAAGAATGGAAATTTTAAAAAGAATTTTAAGAAGTCTTGCTACATATTTCATGTCTTCTTCTCTTCCTTATTTTAACTGACATAGGTTTTGCCTAAAACTAGAGGAGAGACCTATAAGAAACGAACTATACACGCAGCAAAATTTTACTTCGTTTCTTCCATGGATCCATCAACTTGATTAAACTGAGTATGAGATAAGTTATTACCTTTGCGGTGCGCTTTCTCTTTTTAGATCTCTAGAACTGACGTCTATGCATAGCCCCCTCTACCAGTATCCACACAAACGATCTGGCAACTTGAAAGGTGTAATACCATAATTCTAGCTCATCTCATGTACTTTCAATGACTTACTATCATGGAAGATGTAAGTTTCTCATGATTATTTTTGCGTTAGGTCATATCTAGCAATTCATTTCGGTGTCATGTGGATCGTGTGAGCTCATAATATGCCTCCTCATATTTAATTTCATTGTTACAACTCATTTGTATCATGAAAACTTGCCTACAACTCATGAAAACCGAAAAGACATATAGAACATGTATCTCCATTTTCGGCCAGACTTGGCCCCATTTCTGGGCAAATTTTGGAAAATCACAACTAAATCTAGAAAAATTGAAAACATGTAATCTTGGTCATTATGGAAATATTGGGATGTCTACTTCATGGTAAAAATATGTAAAAGTCATAACATCCCACACATAAGGCGTTTGACATGCAAAATGGTCTGGAGGTCGGACTGGGTTCTGCTGCTGTCACAGTTTACTAATATAAATTTCAAAATTGTCCAATTAATTCCAAAACAATCCAATCCATGTAAATGATACCAATTTGGAAATCTGTGGATGTTAACTAGAGAGAAAAAATATCTCCAGGTCAGTTCATCAATCCCATATTTCAGAAATCAATGGAACAGTACTTCTGGTCAAGCAAGATGACTGATACTAGATAGAAACTTCAAAAATTCGTATCTCTCTCTCTAGACCTCCAAATGAGGTGCTTCTAGTTGGTACAAGTCATTGTGATTTCATAGTTTCTTTGTATGAAATTTTATGGCAATTGGACTTCATTTGAGGCTCGAGTGATAGAAAATATTTTTGGACCATTGTAACAGTACATCAGACCATTTCCATATATTTGGCCAACTTTGAAAAATCATCAAATATTCTATAGATCTCTGAAAATTATGAACTTTAGCTTCCTAAAAGCTCTTAATGAGACCTAATTCCATATCAAATTTTAGATGAAAACTAACTCATTTGGCTAAAAAGTGATATAGGATTCCATAATGATCAAATTTGGTTCCATATGAGGTACCAAACTTGCCAAATGGTTTTCCCTTGGTGTTGGCACCTTTTGGGAAAGTCTAAAAGCATATTTAAGACTTGTGTGAACTGCCCAAATGGTTCCAAATCTCATGCATCTCATTTTGGCCATTCAACCCTCACTTATACACATATTCATCAAACTTTCAATTCTCATTCTATAGCCTTGTATACTCAAAACATGGGCTAGTGGTCATATATCAGAATCATACATCTAAACATCACATAATAGTGTATTTACACATGTCTCAACGTTCATAGTACATATACAACCTCATATACATGATGAACTATCATTATGGTTCCAAAATAAACAAAATAAGGCATAAGCTTGTCAATCTCTTTTCTTCATTGTTGTTGGCTCCCTTCACCATAATTACTTGGCCCACCTAGCATGTTAGATTATTGGAGAGGAGGGAATGAGATTCAAAGAATCCCAATAGCTCATCTCCCATTTAATCATATATAATATGTACAAAGCAAGTTTTTCAAATGCATGTATGGAAAAATGGAAGTCATGGACATTTTCAAAGCAACCTTGGCATGTGAATCAATCATACAAGACATTCAAGAGTTCCCCAAGTGTTTGGATTGGCCTCATACTTCTCCTCATGGATTTTGGACTTACCTCACCCATTCTTTAAGAGCTTCAGACTCAACCATACTCTTGGGAGCCCACTTTGCTTTTAAGAGACTCTTTGCTATGTCTCAACCAAGCTCAAGGGTTCTTGGCTCATCCTCACCAAAGGGAAGAGTTCTTGGCCTCTCCTCACTCAAGCAAACTCATACAAACATCATAGATTCATTTAAAACATAACATGGCATCAAGGATCATGGAATATAAAGGCATGCTAGCATACTTTCTATAGCTTAAAAATACACATACACACATTCTAAAACAAGCTAAACACATATCCATGCATGAGAGAAAGGGAAGAGAGCTATCTTGTACAAATCTACACACTTTTCTCCTTGGATTTCCTTCCTTTGCCTCAGCTATACACCCACAATTTGATGGAGATGATTTCTCTTGGCCTAGACATGATTTAAGGGAGGCAATTAGGTTTATGAGACATATTCTAAGGCTACATCACTTGATAAAACACTAGATTACTCTATAGGCTCCATTATGGTCCATAATCGCACCTAATGAAGCAACACCCATTAAATAACTTCTAGGCCTCATTCTTTCTTTTCAATTATGATTCTTGACTCCTTTTAAACCTCTTGAAGTCATCATATCATTAAAACAAATGGCCTAGCATCATGTTGCTTCTTTAGGTCATAATATGGAACCTATGGCACTAATTCACTTCCTTTGAGTTCTAAATTTTTTCCAAGGCCTCTACTCATCTTCACTCATCACATATGACTCAAGAATGGCCTTAGAAAAATTTAAAACTCTCCCTAGCTATAGGAACTTGCCTAGGCCGAGACTATGGGGGGAAGAAGAGTTCATGGCCTTCTTGATTTTTCCTTGATGGGAGAGACACTAAGGAGGCTTCCTAGAGGTCTTAGGAGCTCAATCAAATACTCACACATGCAAGGAAACTCATATATCAAATCAATTTTTGCAAATTGTTCAGGAGCTCTACACTTTTCTAGCTTAGAGTTCATTAGTTTTTCTTGCAATTTCTTTGCTTTCTTGGATGGGAGGTGCATGTGGGAAGCTCTCTAGGGGTCTTAAGACATGTTTAAATATTCAATTAAGCCTAAGAACATTCATGTTAAATCAGATTTGCAAGGGAGCATTTGGATCCCTAATGGTTCCATCTTGTTTCCTAATGCCCCTTTCTTGATTCTATTAGTTCATTCTTAATCCTTGCACTCCAAAACCTCTAATCCCTCCATGAATTAGACAGAAAATAGCCCCTAAGAATTGGGCTCATGGTGTCCAAATTCATGCAAGAGGAAGGGGGAGGAAGAAACTACCAAAGAATGGAAGTTTTACCTTGTTTTCTTACTTTCTCTTAGTTGCTTTTCACTTGGCTAGCCTCCCCTCACCAAATCCAAAAATTCCACCTCTGTTCTGCCTTCAAAACAGATTTAAAAGTACCATTAAACCCATAGAAATAAGGAAGAGAAGGAGGAGAAGTGACTTGTTAAGGAGAAAGCTAGATTTTCCATGGAATTTCCTACCTTTTCTTGGCTTTTTTCTCCCTCCAAGAGTGCTCCTTCTTGTGCGCCTAAGAGAATTGATTCTCCTCTCTATTTTGGGTAGAAGAAAGATGGTGAAAAATGAGGGCAAGGGAGGGCATGAGAAAGAGAGTGTATTAAAAGCAAAAGAATTTCAAAAATTTTCATCTCGTCCCTCGTTTTTGGTATTTTTGTTTCTAATCCGTTTTAGCTTCTTTTTGAGAACTGTCTTTTCTATCATAAAATTTAGGTCCTCAATCTTATAAAATGCCTTTGGAATTACTCAATTTGGAGCTAAAACCTTCCCGAACGATTCAGTCAAAGTTCGGGCTCACCGCAATTGGAAAACGTATACCGGAGGGGCTTTAACTGTCCCGGGGCTTCCAATGGTTTTCAGGGCCTCTGAGAACCCCGGAGAACTCAAAACTTTCATTTAAAAAGTCTTCCTGTGAGTTTTTCAAAAAGTGCCCATATTTACAAAAATGCCACTAGCCTTTCGACAAATTTTTCGAATCACTTTGGCCTTGATTTTTGGGTAACTCAGGGCTTAAATCCTCATTTTCCATTATTTAGAATTTTATTATAATTTTATTTGGCCCCAATTCCTTCTATTTCAAGGACTTCCTTTTATATTTGGCCTATTTCTGACGTTTATGGAGAAACTGAACATCATGTTTCTCACGTTTCGCATTTTGCGTTTCTCACGTTTACGAAGGGACTGGATGTTACAAAAGGCGTGCTAGCACCTTTGTTCACCACATCCGTACGCGAATTGAAGAGAAGACGATCTTCTCTCTCTAGGCGTCTGTACACTTTCTCTCTCTAGGTGTACGACCGCTCTTTCTCTCTCTAGGGTGATGGCTTAGGGTTTTTGAAATCTGACTCCTTTATGTGTGTTTTTAAACCCTAGCCTACCTCTCCTTTTATAAAGGTATATTTAGATTAAATTAATTAATTTAAATACATTATCTAAATTAATCTAAATTAATCTTAAACAAATTAGTTAAAATTTGAATTTATCTCATAAATTTCATTTGAACTAATTCATTTATAAATAAATATATATATTGAATATATATAAAGCATATATATATTTATATCAAATATAAATATATATACTTCGAATTTCTATATTATATATATATATCAAATATATATATATTCTGAATCAATTACATATATATAACATATTATATAATATAATTATCTCACCCTAATTAAGCGTAACATTCATCGAATCTAGACACAGTTCTAGGTTCAATGAATTTGGACATTCTTATTCAAGTTGATTCGTTCTTGTGTGTGACCTTGTAAACCCATATGATATTGGCAGTGGGCCAACAACATTATTGCACCCACAAGTCACCAGCGGCCTCTAGCAAAACATAATGACTACCCAAATCACATAGGGTTTGGTGATCTGATACAACCTATCGTATAACCCTATCACATCCCTTTTATCACACGATATCTTGATCGAGCATGAGGCATGGAATTGTCATCCTTATCTTACTCGATCATTAGTTTCTCGATTTACGTGTAGACTGATAGAACGAATGGGAAAACCCTTCCATCTGAGCATGGTCATGCATTTTTTAGTCTCACTCATCGAGGGCCCTAGAGATATCTCTCCATTAACCAGAGGGATAAATTCTATCTTGACCACTCATCATCCCCTACATGGAATCCACTATGCCCGACAATAGCTTTTATAATCACCCGGTCAAAGGTGACTTTTGACCATGCCAAAGCACAGTGTCCTTCATGTTGGAATCTATGATGATCTCAGGTGTGAGGGATTAGTGACACAGTTATATATGAGGTACACTTATGACCTAATCCATGAAACTACCTCATGACGGGTCGATCCAGCACCCTGTTGCCAACAAGCGCCTATAATTTTGATTTGTGTCTCCATACATGATTAACACATAACCATTAATCAAAATCATACTCGTCTTAATTCATCATTGTTCCCACAATGATGATCGACTAGAGATATTTAGGATAACTAATATAATTTATCCAAGGATATAATTATTATAGAAACATGCAAATATAATAATTGTAACAAAAAAAATTTATTCTTAATGAAGCACAATGTTTACAAATGATTGGCCTAGGGCACAATCTCCAACAAGACCAGCTTCAAGAGGCATTCAAGAAGGGAGCAAAGGAGGAAGGAAAAATTAGCAAAAAGGTACGGAATTAAAGCTTTGTCTATGCTTCTTCCTTTAGTAAACTTGTTCCCCTCCTTCTCTTCTCTTCTCCCATAGTTATAAATATAACACCATAACTTCCTAGCTTTTCTCATGCTATTCTCATGCTTCACATCATGTAACTCATGGAAGAGCAAAGAAAATAGCATAAAATAATGAATATTTTAGCGTTATATCGCGTATGAAAATTTCATTCAGTGTCACATGGATTATGTGAGCTCATACAACACATTCCCATATTTAACTACATGAATACAACTCATTAGAATCATGAAAAGTGGCCTACAACTCATAGAACTCGAAGGGAAGCTTAAAATACACATATATATTTTCAACCAGAATTCTCCACTTTTCTGTCACAATTTTGGAAAATCATAACAAATTCTAGAAACATCAAAATATGCATTCTTGGACATTCTAAAAAGCTACACATGTCTACTTCATGCTAAAAATATTCCTAGACCATAACATCCAACACAAAGGACGTTTGACATTCGAAATGGTCCAGAGGTTAGGCTATCCATTGGTGCTGTCACAAAATTCTGTAGCAAACTTCAAAAATGTCCAATTAATTTCACAACAATGTATGCAAATGATACCAATCTAGAAAGCTGTTGATGTTATCTAGAAGAGAAAAATAACTCCAGACCAGTTCAAGTATTCCCAGACCTGGAAACTTAATCAAACAATAACTAAGGTCAGGTGGAGTTCCTAATACTGGATAGATTCTTTGAAAATTCATATCTCCCACTTTAGACATTGAAATGAGGTGCTTCTAGTTGGTACAAGTCATTGGGAATGTCTAGTTTGTCTATATAAAATTTAATGGCAATTGGACATCATTTGAGCTCTGTGTGATAGAGTTCATTTTCGGACCAGTATGAACAGTATCATTACCAAAACCAAAATTTTTGCCAACTTTGGGAATTCCTCAAATATTCTGTAGACCTCTAAAACTTTCATAGTTTAGCTTCCCAAAAATCTCTCAACAAACTCTAATTACATGCTAAATATCAGATCAATAAGAGCTCATTGGGACAAAAAGTGATATAGGGTTCTAAAATAGCAAATTTATGCCCCATATAGGGTATCAAAATGTCCAAATGGCTTCTCTCAATATTTGGCACCTCTTGGGCAAGTCTAAAAGCACAAATATGACTTTTTGAACTCCCCAAGTAGTCCTAAACCTTATACATCTTAATTTGGCCATGCCACTTCCACATATACACTAGTACATCAAACTTTCAAGAAGCAAAAATGGCCATTTCATACTCATTTTACATTCTAGTATTCACATGCATTAATCTCTCATTCATTCATGATACATCAACATATTTATAACCTCATAGAACATATGCCTTAATCTCTCATTCATTCATTATACATTTGCCACCTTGATGGCCTTAATAAAGCAAATTTCATACATTTCAATGTCATACTCTCATCTCTCAAGTGGTTGGCTTCCATCTCATTGCTCTCTTGGTCTATCTAGCATGTTAAAATATTAGAGAGGAAAGGATTAGATTCAAAGAAGCCTAATAGCTCATCTCCTATTCAATCATATATAATGGATGCAAACAAGTCTCATAAATACATGTATGGTCATGTTGACATGTGCAAACATTCAAGAAGCATTTTCATCATTTGAGAATGTCATACATAGCATACAAAAGCTTGCCAAGCAAGTAGATTGGCCTCACCCAATTTCATGTGGATATTGGACTTGCATCACCCATTCTTTAAGAGATTCTTGGACTCAACCATACTCTTAGGAACTATCTTACTTTTGGGAGACTCTTTGCTTTATCTCAACTAAACTCAAGGGTTCTTGGCTTATCCTCACCATGGCTAAGGGTTCTTGGCCTTACCACACTCAAGCAAACCCAAGTACACATCAAAAACATCACATAAGAGCATATTGTAACATCATGGCACCATGGAATTAAATTCATGCTAGAACACTTTTCATGGCTTAAAAATACACATACATACATTTAAGACAAGCTAAGCACACATCCATGCATGAGAGAAGGTGGAGAGAGCTACCTTGTACACAATTACACACTTTTTCTCTTGAATCCAAGCTCCCCTTTTTGGCCACACACATACAAAAGTGTGGGGATGGTTTCTCTTGGCCTATACATAATTTATGGAAGCCAATTAGCTTCATGGAATTACTTCTAAGGCCACACAACTCACTTAGACACTACCTTGCTCTATAAACCTCATTATGGTTCCATAATTGTACCTAATGAAGAAACACCCCTCAAATAAATTCTAGGCTCCATTCTTTCCTTTCAAATATGATTCTTGACTCGTTTTAAGCCTCTTGCAATCATCATACAATTAAAACCAAAAGCCTAACTACATGTTGCTTCTTTAGGTCATAATATGGAACCTAAAGCAATAACTCACTTTCTATGGGTTTCAAATTTTTCTCAAGGCCTTCCCTCTTTTTCATTCATCATATATGAATCAAGAATGGGCTTAGAAAAATTTAAAACTCTCCCTAAGTACACAAACTCCTTTAGGCCGAGGCTATAGAGAAAATGGGGTTTCTTGGAGTTTGCTTTATTTTCTTAAGGGAGGATGCATGTGGGGAGCTTCTTAGAGATCTTGAAAGCTCATTTAAACTCTTATTTAGGCCTAGGAATCATCATACAAAATCAAAATTTACAAGGTGCAATTGAAATTTTACACCTTGAAATTCCATGGCCTTTTCTTGAATTTCTTTGCATATTCTTACTCTCCTCCCTTAAATTCATGGAATTCACCCTTGGTTCCCCTCAAAATTCCAACCCTCTAGCATCTATATATATAGGGCAAAATATGGAGAAGAAGGGGGGGAGTAGCTACCATGGGATGCAAGATTTACCTTGTTTTCCTACTTTTTCTCACTTGAATCTTGTGTTCTTTGACCTCCTCTCTTCAAATCCGAATTTTTCTCCTCAATTTCTTCTTTAAAACAGATCCATATACTTCATTATAGTCATAGGAAATAAAAGGAGAATGAAGGAAAAGAGGTTTGGAAAAGAAAGAGTATGAAAAACTACTAAATTTTCATACCTTAAGCCTTTAATTTCTCCTCCTCTTTGCCTCCTGTAACAACCAGAAAAAAAAAGAAAGAAGAAGAAGAAGAAAAGAAAAAAAAAAGCTAAAAATTTTCGAATGGCTAAAAATTTTCTAAGTCTGCTAGCTATAGCCTAGCTATAGCGAATGTACCTGTTTGCTATAGCTAGAACTGATCTAACTATAACGAGAGTGCCTTTTAGCTATAGCGAAAATCATTTTAGCTATAGTGAGTGCGGGAACCCCATACAAAAACCAGGGCGTTGCTCGCCGTAGAGAAGGCAAGGGTCTGGGACTGATATGAACTCGTCGTAGCGAGAGTTATCCTCGCTATAGTGAGGGTTAGTCTGGAAAAACGTGAAAAAAGAAAATTTGACTTTTTAAAGCCTCCAAACTCCTCCTTTCTCTTTGTAACCGACTTAAACTCCCTCAAAGGGAGAGAAAAGGGTGGAGGAGAGAGAGAGAAACCTAGAGGAGGAAGGAAGAACAAGAAAAAGGTAAGATTTACATGGCTTTTCTCTTAGAATATTGTTCTTCTCTCCTTGCCCTCTCTTCTTATGGTTTTAGTGGTTGAAGTAGCCATGTTTTAGGCTTGGTTCAGAAAAGGAAAAATGGAAAACCACTCTTGAAGGAGGTTAGAATTCATGTAGCTTCACTTCCTTGATTTCCTTTCTTGAGAGCTTGAGAGAGGAAGGATAGTTGGTGAATTTCTAGAGAGAGAAAGAACCCCTAGTTCTTATATGCTTGGTAGGGTTTGCTATAGAGAAACCTCTAACTTTGTGAATAAGGGTTGAGCTATGAGAAAGTAATTCCATGCTCTTGTGTGTCTAAGCTCAAGAGAAGCACTCTCATCTAGTGGTGTTTGTGAAATCAACAAGGGAGGAGACAAATTGAAAGGGAAAGCTTGTGATTAGCCAATAAGGTAGCTCTCTCCACCTTCTCTCATGCATAGATGTGTGCTTACATTGTCTTGTATGTGTGTATGTATGTTTTACACTATGAAAAGTATGCTAGCATGATGATGTCTTATGTATTTCAATGATGTTTTATGTGATTGCTTTGCTTTGCTTGAGTATGGAAAAGCCAACAACCCTTTAGCCATGGTGAGGATGAGCCAAAAACCCTAAAGTTAGTTGAGACAAAGTAAAGAGTCTCCCAAAAGTGAGGTTGACTCCCAAGAGTAAGGTTGAGTCTAAGAACCACTTAAAGAATGGGTGAGGCAAGTCTAAAATCTATAAGTGAATGGGTGAAGCTAATCCATTTGCTTGGCAAGCTTTTGTATGTTATGTATGGCCTACTCAAATGTTGAAAATACTTTTCTTATGATTTCACATGCTAATATGCCTATGCATACATTGTGAGACTTGTTTGCATACTTTATGTATGATTGAATGAGAGATGAGCTATTAAGATTCTTTGAATCTCACTCCTCTTCTCCACCATCCTAACATGCTAGGTGGACTAAGTGAGATAAGAAATGGGAGCCACCAAGCTTGAAGTTAGGGGATTCGGTAAAGAAATTGTAAAAGAGCCATTTTGTCACTATTTTGTAGTTAAGTCAAGGGATGTAATCTAATGATGTACATGTTGTAGGCACTTAGGAATACTTGTAAATGGATGTACTTAATGTATATGTATGAGAATGAGAACTATCTTGAATGATGTAGCAAGTTTGGAATGAATAGTAAGATTGTAGCATTGTCCATATGGGTGTATGTGTTGGTGTGGGAGAGTGAGTTTTGCAAATCTGGGTTGTTAGACATTTGAGCCATGTTTAATAGCCTATTTTGATGCTTTCCCATGTGCTCATAGAGCCTTAAATGTAGGAGAGGCAAATTTGAACCCTTGAAGCCTCTTTTAACACAAGAAATTGGCACTTTGCCCCCTTATGTCAAAGTCTGACCAAATGACCTCTTTTTGCCTTGAAATTTGGCATGTGACTAGATCTTGTCTAGATATTTTTGGGAAGCTAAATATCAGGTCATTTGGAGGTCTGTGGAAATTTTTATGATTTTTCAAAGATGGTATCAGAAATTCGGATTTGCATAAGCATTGTTCATTTGGTCAGTTATGAAATTGTGTCATCTGAGGGAAAATGTGGTCCAATGGCTACGAAATTTTATAGTTAGAAACTAGACAGTCACAGTGACTTGTAGCAACTAGAAGCACCTCATTTGGAGGTCTAGAGAGGAAGATATGCATTTTCGAAATTTCTGCCCAGTATCAGTCATCTTGCCTGACCTGAGGTACTGTTCCATCGATTTCTGAGAGTTTGGCTTGATGAACTGATCTGGAGAAATTTTTCTTCTATAGTTAACATCCACATATTTCCATGGTGGTATCATTTGCATGCATTGGATTTTTGTGGAATTAGTTGGACATTTTTGAAATTCATATCAGTAAACTGTGACAGTATCAGGACCACTCCGTCCTTCAGATGATTTCACGTGTCAAACGCTTTGTGTGTGGGATTTTAAGACTTCTAAGTATTTTTAGTATGAATTATACATCCTAAACTTTCCATAATGATGAAGAGTTAATGTTTTTGATTTTTTTGAATTTAGTTATGAATTTCCAAACTTTGCCCAGAAATGAGGCCAAGCCTAACCGAAAATGAACATGCATGTTTCATACCACTTTTTGGTTTCCATGGGCTAAAAGCATGTTTTTGGGATTGAAATGAGTTGTAATGGTGCAATTAAATATGAGGATGCATAGAATGAGCTCACACGGTCCATGTGATACTAAAGTGAATTTTTACCATGTTGTAACTCTAAGCAATATATGAATCCAATGAGGAAGATCTCACTTTATTCTTCTTATATCTCATATGAGTATGTAAGGCATGATGGGTATGAGCTAGAAATGATGGTGTTATACCTCCCTCTTGTGCACCACTCTCCCTAGGGTTTTCCTCTGGTTTTAGGCAGAATTGGGTTGTGCACAATGAAGGGAGAAGAAGGGCGCATCATATATATAAGTGGGAGGAAGTTACATTTTTTAAAATTTTTCATTTTGCCCTTCGTTCTTAGCATTTTCGTTTCTCTTTTGTTTTAGCTCTTTTTTAGAACCATCTCTTCCATTATGAAATTTAGATTCCTAATTTAGTAAAATACCTTTGGAATCACTCTAATCAGAGTTAAAACCCTCCCGAATGAATTCATCAAAGTTTGGCACACCAACATTGGAAAACATCCACCGGAGGAGATTTAATTGTCCCAGAACTTTCCATGGTTTTTAGAGCCTCTGAGAACCATGGGAAACTTAAAAATTTCATTTAAAAAGACCTCTTGTATGAATTCCAAAATTTTCTCAAAATTACAAAAATGCCATTACATTTTGTAAGCTTTTCGTAAGAAATTGTTTATTCATTCTAGCTCTATTTTTCTTTTCATTTGAGCCTAGGATTCTCATTTTTAGGAGTCTAGAATGCTTCTCAAAATTTTTAGGACCTTAACTATCTCATTTTGAGGAACTTCCTTTTGTATTTGGTGAATTTTGTTTGTTGACGGAGAAACCATGTCACGTTTCTCACGTTTTCTCTCATTTTCAGAGAACCGGATGTTATAGTTTGGATGATTGAATTAGGGTTGTTTTGTGGTTGGTTCAACAAGGAGAAAGGAGATTTTGCAAGAGCTTTTAGAAGCATAAGAAAGCACCTTGGAAAAGCTAGAAAACAAGGTAATTTTCTATGGATTTTGTTGCTTTCTTTTGCCTCCCTTTTCTTGTGTATGTTTGGCCAACCATGGGCCCAATCAAGAGGGAAGGAATTCTATCCAAAATAAGGTAGGAAGAAGGGTTATGAAGTGTGAGGATTAAAATATACAATTGGAATCCAAAAAGAAGCATTAGAATTTAAGTTACCAAAGTTAGGAATTTTGTTGTACCTTGATATGTATAAAAATTTCTAATGATAATTTAGGTTATCTAAAAGTGTGAATGAGTTCTCAAGATACCTAAGAAGTCTCACAAGTGGCAATCCCTTAAAGAGAAGCAAGTAAACTTCATGTGTGCATATTTTTGCTCTTGTCTTGACCAAACATGTTCCATGCACCTAGGGAGAGTTTTAAATTTTTCTAAGGCTAGAAAGGGACTAGATATGATAGATGAACATCAAAGGAAGCCTTGGAATGAATTTAGAAAGCATGGTTTATGAGATGAAAGTGTAGGCTCCATTTTAAGACATAAAGAAGTAACTTGTGTCTAGGCTCCTAGAATTGAAATTATGATAGCTCCAAAGAGTCTAAATAGAGTCAAGAGACTTAGATTGAAGGAGAAAATGGAGTCAAGATCATGAATGCCAATAGTTACTTCATTGTGTCTTGTATAAAACCATAATGAAGTTATATGAGAAAGTAATCTTTCATAGAGTTTGTATAAAGCTAAAGCTTGTTCCAATGATTGAATTATATCTTATCTAATGTGTCTAGGCCAAGAGAAATAAGTGCCACCTAATTGCATATGCTTGGCCGAAAAAGGGAAGAGGAATTAAAGGAAAAGTGTGTGATACTTACTTCAAAATAGCTCTCTAACCTTTTTTACATGCATTGTTTAGTTGCTTTCTTGTCATTGAGTGCTTGTGTATATGTTTGAACTATGAGAAATGTTTTTAGCCAATGGTTATATGTTATGGTACCATTATATTTCTTAAAATGTGTTTATTATGCAATATGGTTTGAATGGGTATAGTTATGCCAAACCAAAAGTCCCTTAGCATGGGTAAGGATAAGCCAAAAGTCCCCAAGAATGAGTAAGACAAAGCCAAAAGTCTCAAGAAGAGTGAGACTAAGTCAAAAGTCCCTTGAAAATAAATGAGGTAAATCTAAAAGTCCTAAAAAAAAATGGATAAGACTAGACCAATGCCTTTGAAAGCCTATGTATGATATGTATGAGTGTCTATGACAAAGAAAATGTTTTATGTATGATCACTAGTAGCCTAAATGCCATGCATGCATTCTTTGACATGTGAAAGCATTATATATGTATGCTTGAAAGGGTAAAGAGCTATTGAGATTCTTTGAATTTCACTCTTCCCCATTTTCTATCTAACCATATTTAGGTGAAGTTCAAGGAAACAAAAATGAATGCCAAGGAGCATGATGTGCAACACTTTGACAATAGAATAGTTTCTAATGTAATGTAATATCAAAGTATGTATGTATGAGTATTTTATAACATGTAAACCATTGAGCATGTATAAAAGTATGTAAATATCATGTATGAATGGAAATTGGAACCAAATGTATGTTTACATGAGTTTTTGCTTCCTATAAGCCTTTATGTGCATGTGTATAAATGCAAGTGGTGTAACACCTTAACCTCTAGCTCATACCCTCTAGGTCATACCCAACATGCCCACTTATACATATGCACATGCGGAACTCGCAAGGGAGATAATTTCTCTACCTTATGCTTCTTTCTCTATGGCACTATGTGTGGGTAGAGCTCCACTTAGAAGTAACATGGACCGGTTGAGCTCTCTCTATTCATTCTCATGCTCAATTACACTTTTGAGACTTATTTCAATCCCCACTATATGCTTAAAACTCATGGAAAGCAAAAAGGGATTGGAGACATGCATTTTCGCTATTGGCAGATTTCGCTTCATTTCTGGGCTAAGTTTGAAAATTCTTAACTAAATGCAAAAAAATCGTAACTGCATGATCTGGGTCATTATAGAAATATTAAGATGTCTAATTCATGCTAAAAATAAGTAGAAGTCTCATTATCTTACATACTCTGCGTTTGACATCGAAATCGTTCACTGGTCAGAGGGGGCTTCTTTGCTGTCACAGTTTACTGATATGGACTTTGAAAATGTCTAACTAATTCCAAAAAAATCCAATGCTCATAAAATATATCTCTATGGAAAGATGTGGATGTTAGCTAGAGGAGAAAAATATCTCCAGATCAGTTCACCACGCCAATTTCCCGGAAACCGATGAAACAGTACCTCGGGTCTGGTTGGGTGTCTGATTCTGGGCAGGAACTTCGAAATTGCATAACTTCCTCTCTAGACCTCTAAATGCGGTGCTTCCAGTTCCTACAAGTCACTGTGACCATCTAGTTTCTGTGTATAAAATTTCGTAGCCATTGGACTACGTTTGCCCCTCGGATGACACGTTTCTCAAACTGACCAAATGAACAGTGATTTCTGAAATGCGATTTTCTGATGTCAACTTTGAAAAATCATAGAAAATGCTATAGACCTCTAAATGACATGAACTCTAGCTTCCCAGAAATCTCTAAACATAATCTAGCTACATGTCAAATCTCATAGCAAGAAGAGGTCATATGGCTAATCTATGACATCATGTGCAAGAAGGCCATTTCTTGGCCAAAAGTGGGGCTCATAGGGTCCAATCTTGGTTTTTCTACTTTCATGACTCTTTGAGCACATGAGAAAGCATCTATAGGAGCTATCAATCATGCCTCAAGTGTCTAATAACTTAGATTGGAGAAACTCGCTACCCCATGCCCACTTATGCACCCATATAGTCTATACTACTTTTGATCATTTCACATCAAAACATACCTTTTCATTCATCATAAACCTCATTCTCATACATACATCATTCATACATACATTGTCTTACAAAACTATTAGGAATTACATCATATACATCATTACTTTACATTTAGAACTCTCATGTACAATATATTACAAAAAGCCTTTACACTCTTCTTCATTTCTATCCCTAGCTTCATGCTTGGTGGTGGTTGTTCCCATCTCTAATCTCACTTGGTCCACCTGGCATGGTTGGATAGTGGAGAGGGAGGGCGAGATTCATGGAATCTCAGTAGTTCAACTCTCATTCAAACATACATATATTGCATGCAACAAGTCTCATTATGCATGTATGGCATGTTAGCATATAAAACCATGATGAAAACATTTAAAACATATGAATTGGCCATGTATAACATTTAAGAGCTTGCTAAGTACTTGGATCAGCCTCACCCATTCCCTTGTGGCTTTTGGATTTTCCTTCCCATACTTTAGAGGTCCTTAGACTCAACCCTTACTCTTTGGGAGTCAACCTCACTTTTTGGGAGACCTTTTACTCTTGTCTCAACCAACTTAGGGCTTCGGCTCATCCTCACCTTGGCTATAGGGTTATTGGCTTTTCCATTTCCTCAAGCAACACCCAAAACAATCATTTAAATCATCATTTCAATCATAACACATCATCATGCTAACACACTTCTCATAGCTCATATCATTCATACACACAAGCAAGACAATGTAAACACACAATTATGCATGAGAGAAAGTGGAGAGAACTACCTTGCTAGCTATTCACTACTTGCTCTTTCAATTGTCTCCTCCCTTGTTGGTTTCACAACAACTTCTAGATGGGAGAGCTTCTCTCGAGCCTAACCACACAAAAGCATGGAATTAATACCTCAATACTTGATTCTCAAGCTAGGGATCTCTTCTAATCAGCTCTACTGAGCTTCTCTATCTAGGTTTCATCCTCTCACTAGAGTCCATCAGTTATCCCCTCTCTTTTCTCAACTTTCAAGCTCTTAAGAAGGGGGAAAAGCAAGAAAGAGAAGACTATCTACTTCTAATCTCTCTCAAGAATGGTTTCCCACTCTCTCTCCTCTGAACCAGACTCAAGACCTAACCATTTCTATCATCTAAACTGTAGGAAAGAGGGGAAAAGGGAAGAAGGGTAACATACTAAGAGGAAGCCATGAGAATTCATACCTTTCTTGTGCTTTCCTCTTCTCTTCAGCTTCTCTCTCTCTCCTCCGCCCTTTTCTCTCTCCTAAGATGAGTTTGAGTCAGTTAGAAGAAGAAAGAAGAGATTTGGAAGCTTTTAAAAAGTCAAATTCTCTTTTTCTCACTTTTCTGGACCGCTCTCGCTATAGCGAGTCATTACCCTCGCTACAGCGAGCTCGTGTCTATTCCAGACCTCTGCCTTCGCTATGGCGTCGCTACAGCGAGCTCGTGTCTATTCTAGACCTTCGCTATGACGTCGCTATGGTGAGATCGTGTCTGTTCCAGACCTCTGCCTTCGCTATAGCGCCGCTACAGTGAGCAACTCTCTGGTTTCTATATGAAATGCCGCACTCGCTATAGCTAGGAACAATTTCGCTACGGCGAGCAACTCACTGGTTTCTATATGGAATGCCGCACTCGCTATAGCTAGGAACATATTCGCTACGGCGAGGAGGCATTCTCGCTATGGCGATTCCATTTCTCGCTATGGCGAGAAGACTTAGAAAATTCTCAGCTCTTCGAAAATTTTCCAGCTTCTCTTTTCCTTTCCTTTTCTCATTTCTTTTCTATTTTCTTTTCTTTTCTTTTTCTTGGCTGTTACAAGTGGCAAGGTGAGAATAAGCTCCATGGTGATGTAAATCATTTGCCATAATTTTATAGGTTGTAATTATACTTTTGGATGTGCTCAAGTGGTTATGGAATGTTAAGGAAGTCATTTGGTGCCTTATGATACCATTATGGATTTCAAAATTGATCAATTTTTAAGCTGAACCAAAGTCTAACCAAATGGATGAGTTTTTACATGAAATTGGGCCAAAAAATATGTCTCATCTAGATCTTTTCACAGAGTTAAAGAGTATTCAATTTGGAACTCTATAAAATTTATTATGATTTTTCAAAGTTGGCTAAATTATGCAAAATTGGTATGGGTACTATTCATATAGTTAGTTTTCTTCTTTGTGTCACACATAAGACAAATGAAGTCCAATGCTTATGAAATTTTATAAAAATAAACTGGACATCATAATTTTTCTAGACCCATTAAAAGCACCTCATTTGGAGCTCTGTAGTGGAAGAACCAAATTTTTAAAGTTTCAGGTCCTAAAGCTATCTGAGAATATATCTGAAGTACTTTTCTATTACTTTTCATGGGCTAAATGCTTCTTTCTTGGTTTGGAACTATTTTTAGTCATTCGTTAACATCTGGAGCTTTCTCAAAAGCTATTAAATGTATGATTTTTATTTTTCTAAAATTAGTTATGAATTTCCAAATTCATATTAGAAATCTATGACAACAAACCCGAGAACAAATTCTTGTTTTCTGATGCATGGTTCCAAACTCAAGATGTATGAAATGAAATGTGATATTTTTGACTTGTATGGATATGATATGGATGGAAATTGATATTGATGAACTCACATGGTCCATAACGTATAAAATGAATAAACTAAGCTTTCCGTTACGTAATTTCCTGCTATTAAACATGCTACTTTTCTGAAAATGTGTAACAATAAGCCTTGTAATATGGTTTTAAGGCTAGTGAGCTATGGTATTACAATGAGTGACCACAAGCGGATTAATCCATCTAGAATGTAACTTACCAGGCATCAACTTTAGGCAAGAATTGTAGAGGAGGACTTTTTCACCAATATGAAGCTCTTTTCTTTGAATCATCTTGTCATACACGACCTTTGTTTTCTCCTTGTAAACTCTAGAGTTTTTGTAGGCTTCTAACCAAATTTATTCAAGTTCTTGAAGTTATAATTTTCTTTAAGAACCAGCTTGAGATAATCCATATTACACTTCTTTACTACTCAATAGGCTCTATGCTCAATCTTAACTAGTAGGTGACATGCTTTACCAAAAACTAACTTATAGGGTGACATCCCTATAGGAGTTTTGTAGGCAATATGATAAGCCCATATGCATCTTCTAATCTTTTACTCTAATCCTTTCTGTTAGGTTACGCTATTTTCTCCAGAATTTGTTTTATCTCTCTATTTGAAACTTTTGCTTGACCGTTTATTTATGGATGGTAGAGGGTGGCTACTTTATGGAGCATACTATACTTGCAAAGGAAGGCTTGCATGTTTTTATTACAAAAGTAGGAGCCTTGATCACTGATGATTGCTCTAGGTATACCGAACTTACCAAAAATGTGAGATTTAACAAAGTCTACAACCACAAAAGAATCATCAGTCTTGGGGGCTTTTACTTCCACCCACTTTAAAATATAATCAACAGCTAAAATAATATATGTGAAACCAAAAGAAACAGGAAATAGTCCCATGAAGTTGTTGGAGATTGTGTCCTAGGCCAATCATTGTATTGCGAACATTGTTTTTATTACGAAATAAGAGTTTTCTTTTTATTACATTATTATATTATTTGCATGTTTATATATAATAATATCCATGGATAAATCATTTTTTTTAATTATCCAAAATGTCCCTAATCAATCATCCTTGTGGGAACAACGATAAATTAAGATTAGTATGAGGATAGACCCATCATGAGATAAGCTACATGGATTAGGTCATAAGTTTATCTCATATATGACTATGTCATTGATCCCTTTGACCTGAGATCACCATAGATTCCTACATGAAAGACACTGTACTTTGGCATAGTCTAATGTCACCTTTGACCAGGTGATTATAAAGACTATGATCAGGTATAATGGAATCCATGCAGAGAAAGATGAGTGGTCAAGATGGAATTTGTCTCTCTAATTAATAGAGAGATATCTCTGGGCCCCTTGATGAGTGTGACTGATAAATGCATGGCCATGCTCAGATGGAAATGGTTCCATCTTATATCAGTCTGCTCGAAGATCGAGAAAGTTATGATCGAGCAAGTTGAGGATGACATTTCTATGCCTCATACTCGATCTAGATATCGTGTGACAAAAGGGATATGATAAGGTTATAAGATAGGTTGCATCGGATCACTGATTCCATATGATTTGGGTAGTCACAATGTGTTGTTAGAGGCTGCTTGTGATTTATGGGTCAAACAGTGCAGTTGGCCCACTGCCAACATCATATGGGCCTGCAGGGTCGCACACAAGAACGGACCAACTCGGGCTAAAATGTCCACATTCATTGAATCAGAAATATGTCTAGATTCAATGAATATCTATGATGGAGGAATTATTTATATACATATATAAATAATTAAATGTGAAATATTATATATATATATATATATATGTATATTATATTTGATATTATATATATATGTATGTATATGTAAATTAATTTAAATTTGATTTTATTAGATAGATTTAAATTTAAACTAATCAGATAATTTAAATTTAATTTTATTAGATAGATTCAAATTTGAACTAATCAAATAATTTAAATTTGATTCTATCAGATAGATTTAAATTTAAACTAATCAGATAATTTAAATTAAACTCTAGATATTGTTAGTTTAAATTTAAACTATAAGATAGATTTGAATTAAAACTAATAGATATATTATATATATATATATGTATATTATATCTGATATTATATATATGTATATATATATGAATTAATTTAAATTTGATTCTATTAGATAAATTTAAATTTAAACTAATCAGATAATTTAAAATTAAACTTTAGATATTGTTAGTTTAAATTTAAACTATAAGATAGATTTGAATTTAAACTAATAGATATATTTAATTAATTTGATTAATTAAATATATCTGAAACTCCAGTCTATAAATAGGGGTTTCCATATCAGAAAAGTAGATCTAGAGCTGCCTCCAAAATCCAGAGGGACACCGTACGGAACTATACGAAATGTCGTACGAGGACTGTACAAAAATTGTATGAACATCGTACGGACTGTACGGAAATTGTACGGCTGGGCTGCTAGCACACCGTTTGAGTTACTGAACCCCGTTCGTGTGGATACTAGTAGAGGGAGCTGATCTGCGGTCAGTTCCTGTGATCCAAACAAAAGTAAACAACAAACTTAATCGACAGAAAATGTAATTCTCTGAACCTATTCGATTTAAGCGATTTTGACGGATCCTTAATGAGAATTGGGATAAAAATTTTAAATGTTTCCGATGTGTGCCTCCCATAATTCCCAACAGAAGTCAATACCCTAAACATCAAATATCTCATAAAACAACAATGATTGTTAAGGTATCTTATTCCTATGAGAAATAATACTTATCTGTTGGCATTGTATACAGTTCTTACAAAAATTATATGCATCCTTAAATAAGGTGGGCCAAAATAGTCCAGAATCTAGAACCTTCCTAGCAATATGCTAAGGACCAAAATGGCCATCACATGCAAGTGTATGACAAACATGTAAAATAGATATGAACTCATAGTCAAGAACACATCTCTTAATAATCTGGTCATTACACATGCGCCATAAGTAAGGGTCATCCCAAACATAATATTTTGCCTCATTCTTAAGTTTATTAATTTGATGCTTTTTAAAATAAGTAGGTAATTCATAAGCAATTAATAATTTTACCATATCTGCATATCAAGGATCTTTACCATGTAATGAGTAAAACTATTTATTTGGAAAACTATCCCTAATAGCAAATGAATTTGAAAAGTGATTTATTCTATTTAAATGATCAGCCATAAGATTTTTTATTCCACTCTTATCTCTAATTTCTATGTCAAATTCCTATAGGAGCAGCATCCACCTAATGAGTCTTGGTTTTGCATCAAGCTTCTTTAGTAGGAACTTTAAAACTACATGATCAGAATAAACAATAACTTTAGAACCAAGTAAAGCGGCATGAGGTAACTAGACTTACAATAAGTCACAACATTTATAAGACAATGATCTTAGGCTCTGAAATCTAGAGATGGATCACAGTAGATTCTAACACAGTATAACAAGTTGCAATAGACCCTAGTAGGGCTCTGAGAGGTCACAGTAGACCCAGGGGTCATATAGATCCCACAGAGTTATAGAGAGCCCACAGTTACAGTATAATAGTTCTCTTTGAAGATGTTGACCTAAGATAGTTTTTACAAATCAGTTTAGTTTGAGAGATTAAAGACTTTATAGGTCTGGTAGACTATTGCCATAGAGATATGAAGGCTATACTTAGACAGTTATGCCACTAATAAGACTTTTTCGATAGATGAACATTGTAACAACCAGGAAAAAGAAAGAAGAAGAAAAGAAAAGAGAAAAGAAAAGGGAAAGAAAAGAAAAGCTGAAAATTTTCAAAGGTTGAAAATTTTCTAAGTCTGCTAGCTATAGCGAATGTACTTGTTCGCTATAGCCTAGCTATAGCGAGAATGCCTTCTAGCTATAGCGAGAATGCTTCTAGCTATAGCGAGAATGCTTCTAGTTATAGCGAGTTTAGGCACCCCATACAAAATCCAGGGAGCTGCTCGCCGTAGTGAATGCTATAGCGAAGGCAGAGGTCTGGGACTGATTCGAGCTCGCCGTAGCGAGGGTTATGGTTCGCTATAGCGAGGGTTAGTCCGAAAAAGCGTGAAAAAAGAGAATTTGACTTTTTAAAGCGTCCCAACTCCTTCTTTCACTCTGTAACCGACTTAAGCTCACTCTAAGAGAGAGAAAAGGGCGGAGGAGAGAGATAGAAGCCTAGAGGAAGAAGGAAGATCAAGAAAGGTAAGGATTTCTATGGCTTTTCTCTTAGCATGTTGTTCTTCTCCCTTTATCCTCTCTTCTCACGATTTTAGTAGTTAAAGTAGCCATGTTTTGAGCTTAGTTCAGAGGAGGGAGAGTAGAAAACCCCTCTTGAAGAAGACCAAGACCCGTACATCTTTACTTCTCCCTTGCTTCCTTTTCTTGAGAGCTTGAGAGAGGAAGGAGAATGGATGAGTTTCTAGTGAGAGAGAGAACCCCTAGCTCTTATATGCTTAGTAGGGTTGGTAGAAAGAAATCCCTAGCTTCATGAATAAAGTGTTAAGAGAATAATTTCATGTTTCTTGTATGGTTAGGCTCAAGAGAAGCACCCATATCTAGAGTTGATTGTGAAAATCACAAGGGAGGAGACAAGTTGAAAGGAAAAGTTGTGATTAGCTAAAAAGGTAGCTCTCTCCACCTTCTCTCATGCATAATGGTGTGCTTACATTGTCTTACTTGTGTGTATGTATGTTTTGAGCCATGAGAAGTATGTTAGCATGATGATACCTTATGAAGTTAAATGATGTTTTATATGATTGTTTGGTTTGCTTGAGTATGGAAAAGCCAATAACCCTCTAGCCATGGTGAGGATGAGCCAAAACCCCTCAAGTTGGTTGAGACAAAGTAAAGAGTCTCCCAAAAGTGAGGTTGACTCCCAAAAAGAAGGGTTGAGTCTAAGAACCTCTTAAGAATGGGTGAGGCAAGTCCAAAATCTACAAGTGAGTGGGTGAGGCTAATTCATGTACTTGGCAAGCTTTTATATGTTATGTATGGCCTACTCACATGTTGAGAATGCTTTTTCTTTTATGCATGGCCAATTCAAATGTTACAAATGCTTTTCTTATGATTTTATATGCTAACATGCTATGCATACATTGTGAGACTTGTTTGCATGCTTTGTGTGTGTGATTGAATGAGAGATGAGCTATTGAGATTCTTTGAATCTCACTCCCCCTCTTCACCATCCCAACATGCTAGGTGGACCAAGTGAGGCAAGAGATGGGAGCCACCAAGCTTGAAGCTAGGGAGATTAGTGAAAACTTGTAAAAGAGCCTTTTGTTTCTATTTTGTAATTAAGTCAAAGAATGTAAATTAATGATGTATATGATGTAGTACCTATGAATGTTTGTAAACCAATGTATTTATCATGTATATATGAGAATGAGACCATTTTGAATGAAGAAGCAAGTTTTGTTATGACAAGCATGATTTTAGTATTGGGCACATGAGTGTATAAGTGGGTGTGGGATAGTGAGTTTCTCCAATCTGGGTTGTTAGACACTTGAGCCATGATTGATAGACCATAAGGATGCTTTCTCATGTGCTCAAAGAGTCCTAGAGGTAGAAGAACTAAGATTGGACCCCATTAGCCCCCTTTCTAACCAAGAAAGTGGCCCTTTTGCACATGATGTCAAAAGTTGACCAAATGACCTCTTCCTGCTTTGAAATTTGACATGTTATTAGATCTTATTTATAGCTTTTTGGGAAGGTAAAGATCAAGTCATTTGGAGGTCTATATAGTTTTCTATGATTTCTCAAAGTTGGCATCAAAAATTTGGACCTTCAGGAACACTGTTCAATTGGTCAGTTTGGAGTTTGTGTCGTCCGAGGGCAAATGTAGTCCAATGGCTACGAAATTTTATATTCAGAAACTAGATAGTTACAGTGACTTATAGGAACTGGAAGCACCTCACTTGGAGGTCTAGAGAGGAAGATATGCATTTTCGAAGTTCCTACCCAGCATTAGTCACCCAGCCAGACCCGAGGTACGGTTTCATTGGTTTCCGGGAGTTTGGTTTGATGAACTGATCTAGAGATATTTTTTCTCTCTATTTAACATCCACATCTTTCCATAGTGATATTGTTTGCAAGCATTGGATTTTTGTGGAATTAGTTAGACATTTTGGAAGCTCATATCAGTAAACTGTGACAGTAACAGAACCCCCTCTGACCAGCAGATGATTTCCCATGTCAAACGCGTTATGTGTGGGATTTTATGAGTTGTATATATTTTTCCCATGAAGTAGACAGTCTAAGCTTTCAATAGTGGCCAAGAGAGCATGTTTTCGATTTTTCTGTATTTAGTTATGAATTTCCAAACTTTGCCCAGAAATGAGGCCAAATCTGCTGAAAACGAATTTGCATGTCTCATATCCCATTTTGCTTCCATGGGTCTGTAGCATATTTTTGGGATTGAAATGAGTCTTAATAGTGCAATTAAATATGAGGATGCATAGAAAGAGCTCACCCGGTCTATGTGACACTAAAGTGAATGTCTACCCATGCATGATGCCAAAGAGAAAGAATATGAACCTAAAGAAAATGATCTCCCTTTTATGCTTCCCATATGTATATGAGCATGTAAGGCATGATGGGTATGAGCTAGAAATGAAGGTGTTACAAACATAGTATGTGGGATAAGGAAAGCAAGAAAGTAGCTTTCCAAAGTTATAGTTAGATGGACCACTACCCAATAGATATTAAACCTGACCAAGGGATAAAGAGATCCCTATATGCAAGAATTATACATTTAGAAAAGGGTCAGGTGCAATTCTATATGATAAGGGAAGTGGTAGACTATATCTCCAGTAGCTAAGACTATGAGAAATCAATATCTCACATGAATATAATATTAGTCAGTGGTGATTGCTCTTCAATGCTAGTATAGAAAAGTAAGAATTATGATAGCCAGTTATCAAGTTGAGAAACTAAATAGTGCTCACTCTCAAATAAATAAAGAGAGTAAAGAAAGGATCAGGCCTAAAGAGGTAAGCAGAATAACAAGTAAGGAAATTGGGATGATTAAGAACAAAAGCCCCTTAAAGGAGCTATGACCCTAGTAAGTGATTAAAATAAGAAGCATTTGATAAAAAGAAATGCGAATCATGATTATGGGATAAGCTAGTAGGGAAGAAAGTATAAGTAAACAATGGACTGAACACTTAAATAAGTTAAGTAAGCAAGCAGAAATTTCTAATGGCTTGTAATGAATAGAAAAGATAAAGAGATTTTACGAGAAGCCATTAGAAGATGATATGGGAGATTTAATACTAATAAAATATCTCCAATTGTATTACAAGTAAGTCTACTAAGTAAGAAAGTTTAACCTCTATGAATTGCGTTAAGACTATTAGATATGAAATAGTAAGCTATCCTAAGAAATGGGCCAAAATTATAATAATATGTTTTAGTATCAGGAATTAATTCCCCTCATGACAGGAATAAGTCAATGCTCTATAGCAATAATACAGAGAAAGAGAATCATATACAGTAGAGCTGGTAATCTTGATCCCCAGTGGAAAGATGCTCAAATGAGCTTAGACTCTAAGAAAATTAAATAGTGCTAGGCAAAGAGAATAGAAGGATCAGTTAGAGAAGTATGAGAAAAACAAGGTGATATTTATACCCCTAAATTTCGAGGGTGAAATTTTATTTAAGGGGGCAGAAATGTAATACTTGGTTCCTGTAACAACCCAGAAAAAGAAAATAGAAAGAAATGAGAAAAGAGGAAAGGAAAAGAGAAGCTGAAAAATTTTCGAAGAGCTGAGAATTTTCTAAGTCTTCTCGCCATAGCGAGAAATGGAATCGCCATAGCGAGAATGTCTCCTCGCCGTAGCGAATATGTTCCTAGCTATAGCGAGTGCGACATTCCATATAGAGACCAGGGAGTTGCTCGCCGTAATGGCGCTATAGCGAAGGCAGAGGTCTGGAACAGACACGATCTCGCCATAGCGACGCCATAGCGAAGGCAAAGGTCTGGAACAAACACGAGCTCGCCGTAGCGAGGGCAATGACTCGCTATAGCGAGAGCGGTCCGAAAAAGCGAGAAAAAGAGAATTTGACTTTTTAAAAGCTTCCAAATCTCTTCTTTCTTCTTCTAACCGACTCCAACTCGTCTTAGGAGAGCGAAAAGGGCGGAAGAGAGAGTGAGAAGCTGAAGAGAAGAGGAAAGCACAAGAAAGGTATGAATTCTCATGGCTTCCTCTTAGTATGTTGCCCTTCTCCCCTTTTCCCCTCTTTCCTACGGTTCAGATGATAAAAATGGTTAGGTTTTGAGTCTGGTTCAGAGGAGAGAGAGTGGGAAACCATTCTTGAGAGAGATTAGAAGTAGATAGTCTTCTCTTTCTTGCTTTTCCCCTTTCTTAAGAGTTGAGAAAGAGAGGGATAGCTCATGGACCCTAGTGAGAGAAAAGACCTAGAGTGAGAAGCTCAGTAGAGCTGATTAGAAGTAATCCCTAGCTTAAGAATTAAGTATTGAGATATTAATTCCATGCTTTTGTGTGGTTAGGCTCAAGAGGAACTCTCCCATCTAGAAGTTGTTGTGAAACCAACAAGGGAGGAGACCATTGACAGAGCAAGTAGTAGATAGCCAACAAAGGTAGTTCTCTCCACTTTCTCTCATGCATAATTGTGTGTTTACATTGTCTTGCTTGTGTGTATGAATGATATGAGATATGAGAAGTGTGTTGGCATGATTATATGTTATGATTGAGATGATGTTTTAAATGATTGTTTGGTTTGCTTGAGGAAATGGAAAAGCCAATAACCCTATAGCCAAGGTGAGGATGAGTCGAAGCCCTAAGTTGGTTGAGCCATGTCTCCCAAAAGTGAGGTTGACTCCCAAAGAGTAAGGGTGAGTCTAAGTACCTCTAAAATATGGGAAGGCAAATCCAAAAGCCATAAGGGAAGGGGTGAGGCCGATCCAAGTACTCAGTGAGCTCATGAATGTTATCCATGGCCATTTCACATGTTTTAAATGTTTTTCATCATGTTTTATATGCTAACATGCCATACATGCATAATGAGACTTGTTGCATGCAATATATGTATGTTTGAATGAGAGTTGAACTACTGAGATTCTCCGAATCTCACCCTCCCTCTCCACCATTCAACCATGCCAGGTGGACCAAGTGAGATTAGGGATGGGAGCAACCACCAACAAGCATGAGGCTAGGGATAAAGATGAAGAAGAATGTAAAGTTTTGTAATACATTGTACATGAGCTATGAGATATAAATGTTGTAAGACCATGTATGAATGATGTATGTATGAGAATGAGGGTTATGATGAATGAGAAAGTAGATTTTGATATGAAATGCTCATGATAGCCTAGTATATATGGGTGCATAAGTGGGCATGGGGTAGTGAGTTTCCCCAATCTAAGTTATGAAACACTTGAGGCATGATTGATAGCTCCTAAAGATGCTTTCTCATGTGCTCAAAGAGTCATAGAAGTAGAAAACTTAAGATTGGACCCCATTAGCCACACTTTTGGCCAAGAAAGGGCCATTTTGCACATGATGTCATAGAATAGCCATATGACCTCTTCTTGCTATGAGATTTGACATGTAGCTAGATCATGTTTAGAGCTTTCTGGGAAGCTATAGTTCATGTCATTTAGAGGTCTACAGCATTTTCTATGATTATTCAAAGTTGACATCAGAAATTCGGATTTCAGAAAATCACTGTTCATTTGGTCAGTTTGAGAAACGTGTCATCCGAGGGGTAAACGTAGTCCAATGGCTACGAAATTTTATACACATAAACTAGATGGTCACAGTGACTTGTAGGAACTGGAAGCACCTCATTTAGAGGTTCAGAGAGGAATTTATGCAATTTCGAAGTTCCTGCCCAGAATCAGACACCCAACCAGACCCGAGGTACTGTTTCATCGGTTTCCGGGAAATTGGCTAGGTGAACTGATCTGGAGATATTTTTCTCCTCTAGCTAACATCCACATCTTTCCATAGAGATATAGTTTATAAGCATTGGATTTTTGTGGAATTAGTTAGACATTTTCAAAGTCCATATCAGTAAACTGTGACAGCAAAGAAGCCCCCTCTGACCAGTGAACGATTTTGATGTCAAACGCAGAGTATGTGAGATAATGAGACTTATACTTATTTTTAGCATGAAGTAGACGTCTCAAGCGTTCTAGAATGACCCAGACCATGCAGATACGATTTTTATGCATTTAGTTATGCATTTTCAAAGTTAGCCCAGAAATGAAGCAAAATCTGCCCATAGCGAAAATGCATGTCTCCAATCCCTTTTTGCTTTCCATGAGTTTTAAGCATGTAGTGGGGATTGAAATAAGTCTCAATAGTGTAATTGAGCATGAGGAAGCATAGAGAGAGCTCAACCGGTCCATGTTACTTCTAAGTGGATCTCTACCCACACATAGTGCCATAGAGAAAGAAGTATAAGGTAGAGTAAATTATCTCCCTTGTGAGTTCCGCACGTGCATATGAGTAAGAGGGCATCTTGGGTATGAGCTAGAGGTTAAGGTGTTACATTTGGTACACCTACAGAGCCACCAGAGGTATTGTCCCCGTCCTTCCCGGTTTGTGGGCTTGGTTACCCTGCCTTCCCGGTTCGTAGGGGTTTTGTCCCCTTGGGATTTTATTCCCAAAAGGCGCCTCTGGTGGAAGCATTGGTGGGCCCTGCCAGAAGTATTGTCCTCACGCTTCGAGGGTCGCAACCCAGCCTTCACGTGAGGTTTTGTCCTTTCTCCCTAGTTCGTGGGCTTGCTCTACTTACCCGGCCTTCCTAGGGGGAAAGGCGCCTCTGGTGGGGGAAGGCTTCACCCCCACTTATAAGCCTTAGCCCCAGACCAATCCTGGCCGATGTGGGACTTCACAGTTCCTCCGTAAATGCTGGAAACTAATCACTTATAAAAGGAAGTCCCTTAAATGGAAAGAATTGGGGCTAAACAAAATTAAAGTAATGATCTAAACATTAAAGAATGAGAATACAAAGCCAAAGGTGCCTTGAAAATGGAGCCAAAATAGCTAAATAAAATTTGATGAACACGTAGTGGTGTTTACGTAATTTTGGGCACTTTTTAGAAAACTTAAAGGAAGGATCTTTAAAAGGGAAAATTAAGTCTCTTAGGGTTCTCAGAGACTCTAAAAACTATAGGAACCTCTGAAATGGTTCAAACCCCTCCAGTTTGCATTTTAAAGTGTTGATTAACCTAAACTTTGATCGATTCATTCAGAAAGGTTTTAAATCTAATTTGAATAAAACCAAAGGAATTTTATGAATTAAAGCACCAAAATTTTATGATAGAAAAGCATGTCTCAAAAAGGAGCTGAAATGAGTCTAAACGGAGCAAACAGGCACGTAGGGCAAAATGGCCATTTTAAAAAATTATAAAAAGGGCTTCTTAAGTAAGTAAGATTACACCTCATCATCTTCTCCAAGCTTCCATTTTCAAAGTTTTAGAAAGCTATAGTGTAATGTTTGATTTTCGTCAAACGATGGAAATGGATGTGTTTTCAAAGCAAGTCCCCTGAAATGAATTAGTTAAGGTCCTAAAAAATTTAAGTAGCATTCTAGACTCCTAAAAATGAGAATCCTAAACTTAGACAGAAAGAAAAATAGAGCTAGAATGAAAAAACAAATTTAAACGAAAGGTTGACGAAATGTAATGGCATTTTCGTGATTTTAAGCAAATTTTAGATTTATCATAGGAGGGCTTTTTAAATGAAAGTTTTGAGTTATTTGGGATTCTCAAAGGCCTTGAAAACCATAGGAAACTTTGGGACAGTTAAAACCCCTCCGATGGATGTTTTCCAATATCAGTTGACCCAAACTTTGACAAATTTGTTTGAGAAGGTTTTAGCTCTGATTTAAGTGATTCCAAAGGTAAATTGAGGACTAAATTTCACAATGGAAAAGACAGTTATAAAAAAGGAGCTAAAATGGACTAAAAACAAAAACGTCAAGATGAAGGGATAAAATTAGAAATTTGAAAAGTCTTTCTTAACCTACCTATATATATATGAGATGCCCCACCTCCTCATTCATTTACCCACATTTGTTTTTGTCCTAAGTCATAGAAAGAACCCTAAGGGTGAGGCACACAAGAAGGAGAAGAAAAGAAGGAGAAAAACAAGGAAGGGGTATGGATTTTCTTAGTCTTTTTCATGCTTTCTCTTTAGTAAACTTCTTCTCCTCCATTTCCACTTCTTTCTTATGGTTTTATTGAAGTTCTTGGGTCTGTTTTAAGGGTAGAATAGAGGGAAATTTTCAAAATTGAGGTGAGGAAGCCAAGGAAGGTGAAAAACAAGCAAGAAGAATAAAGGAAATCAAGGTATTTTGTCATCTTTTCACTTAATCTTCCTCTTTTCTTCTCTTGTGGGTGGTTCGACCAACATATGGCCAGCCCTAAGGAGTTGAATTTCTACCTAAACCAAGGATGAATCTTAGGAATTTAAGGGAGGAGAATAAGAATATGCAAAGAGAATTAACAAATAACCATGGAAAATCAAGATAGCAAAGTTAGGGTTTCAAGTGTCTCTTGTAAAATCCAATTTGATACAATAATCCTTAGGCCTAAATGAGTGTTTGGATGAGCTTCTAAGATCCCTAGAAAGCTCTCCATACGCATCTTCCACCAAGAAAACAAAGTAAATTCCATAGATGTCAAGAAGGGAGCATGGCTTGCCCAAGGGGCTTCTATGTACCTAGGGATAGTTTTAAATTTTTTTTCAAGCCCATTTTTAAGTCATATATGATGAATGAAGATGAAAGGAAACCTTGACAAAAATTTAGGAGGCCTAGGAAATGAAGTAGTGTCATAGGTTCCATAATATAACCTAAAGAAGCAACACCTAGTTAGGCTCCTTATTTTAATTGTGTGATAACTCCAAGAGGTTTAAAAGGAGTCAAGAATCATAAATGAAAAGAAAGAATAGAGCCTAGAACTCAATTAATAGATGTTGCTTCAATAAGTGCATTTTGGAACTATAAAAGGGGTTATTAGACCAAGTTAGTATTTAAGGAAGATGTATGACTTTAGAAATGATTCCAAAAACCTAATTGGTTTCCACATATTGTGTTTAGGCCAAGAGAAACAAATCCCACACCCTTGTGTGTGTGAGGCTGAGGAAGGAAGCATAATTCCAAGAAAAAAAGTGTGCTTGTGTGGCAAAGGTAGCTCTCTCCTCTTTCTCTCATGCATGAATGTGTGCTTACCTTATCTTTGAATGTGTGTATGTGTATTTTAAGTCATGAAAAGTGTTCTAGCACATGCCTTTGATCCATGGCACCATGATTTTATATTATGTTTTCAAATGATGCCTAGTATGTTTTCTTGGGTTTGCTTGAGTGTGGTGAAGCCAAAACCCCTTAGCCATGGTGAGGACGAGCCAAGAACCCTTAAATATGGTTGAGACAAAGTAAAGAGTCTCTCAAGAGTAAAGTTGAGTCAAAACCTCTTAGAGAATGTGGGTGAGGCAAATCTAACATCTATAAGAGAATGGGTGAGGCTAATTCACTTACTTGGCAAGCCTATGTATGTTTTGTATGACTTGTTCAAATGCCAAAAATGCTTCTTGAATGATCATACATTTCATTATGTCCATGCATGCATTTGTAAGACTTGTATTGCATTCTTTATGTGTGATTGAAAGGGAGATGAGCTATTGGGATTTTCTGAATCTCATTCCCTCCTCTCCAATGTCTTAATATGCTAGGCGAACCACATGAGCAAGGTAATGGAAGCCATCAAGTTGGAAGGTAAGAGATTGATAATAATTTGCTTAGTTTTGCTTCTTTTGTAGCCATATGTATGGCGAGTGATGTAATCCTATGATGAAATTATTGTATAATCATATGAACATATGCAATTACCCAAATGTTTTATGTATGTATGAGTTTTAGTGCCAAATGAATAGTAATGTGCATTTTAGGTAGTGAATGACAATATAAACATGTGTAATCTTGTGTATGGCATGGCGTGAGAAAGTGAGTTTTTAATTTCTGGGTTTATGCACCTTTGAGACAAGTTTAAAAGACCATTTTGGTATATTTCCATATACTCAAGTGGTCATAGTTGCCTTGGAGCTCAAAATGGACCATTTGGACCCTTTGTAAGACTTAAAAGTGACCATTTCACAACCTAATATCAAGATCTGATCAAATGAATGAATTTTCCCATGAAATTTGGCACACATATAGATCTTATCCAGATCTTTTTGGGAAGGAAAGACCAAATTATTTGGAACTCTGTGGAATTAATTATAATTTTTTTAATTTGGCATTTTTGTGCTAAACTGAGGTAGACATTGTTTATATGGTCAAAACTTTGGGTTGTACTATTTGAGGAGCCAATGATGTTCAATGCTCATGAAATTTTATAGAATAAACTAGACATGATAATCTTTCCATAGCCACCAAGATCACCCCAATTCGACGTCTGAGCAAAGAGATATAAAGTTTTGAAATTAGAGGACAGTACTAGTAATGACAGTTGACCTCTGGTACTATTCCATCAATTTCAATGGCTAGTACCCTTTGTTATGGTCTAAATATATTTTTAGCATAAATTAGACATCTGTAGCTTTTGATAATGGTAAAGAATGCTTGATTTTGATTTTTCTAAGCTGGAATTTCTAGTCGAGGCTGCACCATTGAATTTTATGTGTTCACTCCATTTGCACAAGTTCTAGGCCACTTCTTGGGATGGCTAGAAGTTGTATTTGTTTAATTAAATATGAGAATTAGTTGAGTGAGTTTATATGATCCACGAGACACTAAATAAAAAATTTATCTACTACGCAGCGCAAATTTATTCATTATTTTTAATGTCATTTTCTTGCTTCCTTTTGAGATGCATGGCATAAGATATGAGAATAGCATGAGACAAGCTAGAAATTTATGGTGTTACATATGGCGTGTTATTAAGGGAAAAGAGATAGAAGAAGTTTAAACTCCCGTTTAGGTAAGTAAATGATCCCATTTCATCCCATGCCAGTTAGGAAAGTTGTTTCTCTCTCTAAGAGCTCTCTAATTGAGATTTTCTTTTCTTGAAAACTTAAAGATTTAGGTCTGACCCAAAAAAGAACTCTTTTTAAGAAACCAATAGGTGAAAAATAATCTACGCGAAGAGAGCTTTTAAAGTAAGACTTTACTTGAAACATTTGCAAAATATTGTATTTCCAAGCTATTTAAGCTTCGGCCTAGAGAGAGAGAAAGTGAGGAGAGTTTTTCTTCATGTGTTCTTGATGGAGAAAAGGTTTTTAACATGCAAGGATTCCATATCTAATATTAATTTTCCTTGAATCATAAAAAGATATATTGTGTAATGATTCAGCCTAGGCTTCTTTAATGACTAACCATGTTATATTTAGATGTTATATTTGCCATTCCAAATTAGTATATTTAGATATTATTTGATGCAAGGAACAAGAATTTAAGCTTAGAATTGATTGAAACTTTGAAATGTCCAAGTTAGAGTTTTATGGTTCCATATTTTGCCAAGATCAATTTCTAGGGGTTAGATAGTTGTTCAATGGATTCTTAGACTACGAATAGTCCTAAAATGATATAAGAACAATAATGAAAGCATTAAATTGAATTTAGAAGCCATAGTTTATGAGATGGGAGTGTAGGTTCCTTTCTAAGGTATAAAGAAGCAACTTCAGTTTAGGCTCCTTGGATTGAATTAGTGATGACTCTAATGGGTTCTGATGGAGTCATATGTCCTAGATTGAATGAGAAATTGGAGCAAAAAACAAAGGTAATGAGAGTTGCTTCATTATGTCTTATATGGATCCATAATTGAACCATAAGCTAGCATATGAGTGTATAGAGTTTACAGGATGTTAGAGTTAGTTCCAATGATGTTTTTGTGTCCTGTTGGATGTATCTAGGCCAAGCCAATCAAGCTCTCCATCATTGGATGTGTGAGGCTCAGAAGGGGAAGGTGTAACCAAGGGAAAAAGTGTTGTATTTTTTCTTCAAGGTAGCTTTCTAACCTTTTTTACATGCATTGTTTAGATGATTACTTGTCATTGAGTGCTTGTGTATATGTTTGAAACTATGAGATATGTTTCTAGCCATTGGTTTTATGTTATGATACCATTATGTGTTTTGAAATGTGTTTATGAATGCAAAGTGGCTTGAATGGGTTTGGTTATGCCAAAAGTCCTTTAGTATAGGTAAGGATGAGTCAAAAGTTTCAAGAAGAGTGAGGGTAAGTCAAAAGTCCCTTGAAAGTGGGTGAGACAAATCCAAAAGCCCTAATAAAGTTAGGTGAGGCTAGATCAATGCCCTTGAGAGCCTATGTTTGATATATATGAGTTCATATGATAAGAAAAATGATTTATATATATTCATTAGTAGCTTAAATGACATGTATGCATTCTTTGACATATAATTGCATTCATTATGTATGTTTGAAAGGGTAAAGGGCCATTGAGATTCTTTGAAACTCAATTTTTCCTCATATATGTCTAACCATGGCTAGGTAAACTAAGTGGACCAAGAAATGGAGCCCAATCATTTTGAGAAGCAAGACTTTGACAAAGGGATAGATATTTAAGCATCTTAATAGCATTTTGATTTCAAGAATTGTAACTATATGATGTATACATGATGTCGACCTTTGACCATATTTAAATATATGTAAATATGGTGTATGTATCTATGTTGGAACCAAATGAATTAACATATGAGTTTTTGCCACTCATAAGCCTTTATGTGTATGTGTATACATGCAAATGGCAAGGTGAGAATGAGCTCTATGATAATGTAAACCATTTGGCATGCTCATATATGTTGTAATTGTGCTTTTGGATGTGCCCAAGTGGTTATAGAATGTAAAGAAAGTCATTTGGTGCCTTATGAACCTATTATGGACTTCACAATTAACCATTTCTTGTACTGAACTAAAGTCTAACTGAATGGATGAGTTTTTGCATAAAATTTACCCAAAAAATATAGGCTTCATCTAGAGCTTTTCACAGAGCTAAAGAGCACTCAATTTGGAGCTCTAAAGAATTTATTATAATTTTTCAAACTTGACCAAATAATGTAGAATTAGTATGGGTACTATTCATATAGTTAGTTTTTTTCTCTGTGTCACTCGTAGGACAACTGAAGTCCAATACTCATAAAATTTTATAGGCATAAACAAGACATCATGAGATTTCCATAGCCACTAAGATCACCTTATTTGGAGCTCTGTAGAAGGAGAACCAAATTTTTAAAATTTTAGGTAGAGTTATCTTAGAACTGACCTTAAGTACTATTCTATTGCTTTTCTTGTTAAATGTTTTTATCTTAGTCTAGAATTCTTTTTACTCATTAGTTGAAATCTAGATCTATCTAGAAAGCTATCATATGGATGAATTTAATTTTTGTAAAATTAGTTATGAATTTTCAAAGTCCATATAAAAAACTTGTGACAGTAAACCCGAGAGCTTCTTCTTGAATTTTGGCTCCAAATCCATGATGTATGAGATAAATTGTGATGTTTATGATTTGAATGGATATCTCATGAATGGAAAATGATATGGATGAGCTCACATGGTCCTTAAGGCATAAAAAGAATTAAATGAGCTTTTTGTTACGCAATTATCCATGCATAAAAGTGTCACACCCTTGCAAATGTGTACTAATATACCAAATATGTGTTGGGATAGCCTATGTGACCATTGTATAAGGGCTAGGAGGTTAAGGTATTACAGGATGCATCACACATCAATTCAAATGGAAACTCCTAATTAGGAGGTTAGATGATAGGTGGGGCAGTTAGCCTTTTTTTTTAACTCATCAAATGCTAATATGCATGACTTATCAAAATTAAAATCTGCATCTTTTTAAAGAAGTCTAGACAATGGTAGAGAAATCTTGCTAAAGTCCTTGGTGAATCGCCTGTAAAAACCTGCATGGTCATAAAAAGAACACAATTCCCACACACAGGTGGGGGTAAGGTAAAGAAGCAATCATATCTACTTTGGCTCTATCAACTTCAATGCCATTTTTAGAAACCATATAGCTTAAAATAATTCCTTTCTCTACCATAAAATTACATTTTTCAAAATTTAAAACTAGATTTTTCTCAATACATCTTTCCAAAACCATTCTTAAACTCATCAAACAGTCATCAAAGGAGGTGCCATAGACAGTAAAGTCATCCATAAAAACTTCCATACAATGTTCAAGAAAATAAAAAAAAGATGCTTACCATACATTGTTGGAATGTTCCTGGAGCATTCCGAAGTCCAAACGACATCCTCCTATATGCAAAGGTACCAAATGGGTAGGTGAATATAGTCTTTTCCTAGTCTTCTAGTGCAATGTGAATCTAAAAGTAACTAGAAAAGCCATCTAAGAAATATTATTGAGATTTGCCTGTCAATCTTTCTAACATTTGATCTATGAAAAGAAGAAAGAAATGATCCTTTCTAGTGGCCTAATTTAGCTTTCTGTAATCAATATAGACTCTTCAACTATTCTGAACTCTCATAGGGATAAGCTCATTTTTGTCATTAGGCACCATTGTGATACCAATTTTCTTGGGAACTACCTCTACTAGACTCACCCATTTGCTATCAGATATGGGGTAAATAATACCAATTGAAAGTAATTTACTTACCTCTTTCTTCATGACATCTAGGATCATGCGATTGAGTCTTTTTTATGGTTGCCTTATTGGTTTGGCTCCTTGTAATCCTTGGAATATTTGTCAACATCCAACCTATTGTTTTTTTCTTTTCCTTTAACAATTATAAGATATCTTTTCCATAAACAAGCTTCATACATATGATATTCATATGAAAAATAATAAAATAATGTCATATTTTTACATGGCGTAGTACGTTAACAATTCGAATTTCACTTTGTGGACCTTGTGGACTCTTCAATATCATCCACTACTTATATTCCATCTAAATAAGCATAACCATTGTGAAACATCCCATACATTTCAGTTTAGGAGCCACACATTAGAAAATTGGAGTTTTTGCCTTAGGTCCAGAATTCAAGTTTCTTCCATCAACTTTGGAAAATCATAATTAATTCTAGAAAAATCAAAATCAAGAAAATATAGCTTTCCAAAAAGCTATAGATGTCTACTATAGGAAAAAAATCATTCTAGGCCATGAAAACTTTGTTGGACCATGATTGACAACAAAAAGGCACTAAAGGTCCGGCTGCCATGGTTTGCTATTATAAATTATTGATATGAACTTCAAACATTCATAACTAATTCTAGAAAAATCAAAACCCAGTAAACCATACCATTATGGAAAGATATGGATGTTAAATTTATGAGAAAAATAAGTTTAGACCACATTAAACTCGTTTAGGAACTAAATTATAATGAAACAATACGCAAGGTTGGCTGGCATCACTAGTTCTAATGCAAACCTTAAAAAAACTCATTTCTCCCTTTGTAGAGCTCCAAATAAGGTTTTTCTAGTTTCTATAGATCTTTGTGAATGTATCATTTCTTTATGTAAAATTTTAAAACCATTGGACCTCATTTGGCCCTCAGATGACACAAAAATGGAATCTACCAAGTGAACAATGCCCAAACCAAAACCAACTTCTGAGCTGAACTTTGAAAAATCATAAGAAATTCTATAGGCTTCCAAATAATATGGTTCTTAGACTAGAAAAAATATCTATATTAGATCTATATGTGTACAAAATCTTAGCCTCAAAATCGTTCATTTGGTTAGGTTGGGGTTCAGATCACAAAATGGGTCATTTTTGGTACTAATGTAGTTCATTTATGTGCCAAATGGTCATCCCCTTGAACCAAGACTACTTGGGCTTGTGAGAAAGCATCAAAACATACCTTTAAACATTTCTAAAGGGTCTAGATATCCATACATTACAAAATCACTCTCCCACTTGTTGACATATATAATGGTCTTGCATGTTCATCTTTGTCATTCAATATCAAAAACATACAATATCATTAATATGCTTCCAATTCTCATACGTACATCATATATCCACATATTTACATATGTTCAAGGGGCTATATATCATATACATCATGAAGTTACATCACTTGACAATAATATGGTTATAAAATGGCTAGATACATAATTCTTTTGTCAATCTCTTTTCTTCAAGTGTGGTGGCTTCCATTTCTTTGTTCACTTAGTCCACCTAGACATGTTTAGGTAACGAAGAGGGAAGAGTGAGATTCTAGGAATCTCAATTGCTCTTAACCCTTTCAATCATATATAATAGCCATGCTTTCAAGCTAAAGGATGCATATATGAATATTTTGCTACTAATAACCATACATATAATCATTTCCATATGCAAGAAACTTATACACATTATATGTTGGCCTTCAAGAGTATTAGTTTGGCCTCATCCCCTTTCCTTAGGACTTTGGGACTTGACCCACCCATTTTCAAGAGACTTTTGACTAAGTTTCACTCTTCTTGAGACTTTTGGCTTTATTTCACCTAATCTTAGGAACTTTTGGCTTCACCAAGTTTATTCAAGCTAACAATCATTCATGAAACACATATTATGCACATAATGGTACCGTGGTATGTAAAAAATCACTAGAAACATTTCTTGTAACACCATAAATTCTAGCTCACCTCATGCTTTTAAATGGTATAATATTATGAACCATATAGGTTTCCCATAGAAAAGCAAAGAAAATGGGATTATTTTCGTGTTACGTCATATCTAAAAATTTGCAGTCGGTGTCATGTGGACCGTGTAAGCTCATACTATACATTCTCATATTTAATTACACCAATACAACTCATTTGCATTACAAAATCATGCCCATAACTCATGAAAACCAAAATGAAGCATGAAATGGGCTTGTTTAATTTTGGCCAGATTTGCTCTAATTTCTGACCAAACTTTGAAAAATCATAACAAACTCTAAAAAAATCAAAATCATGCAATCTTAGTCATTATGGGAAGTTATGGATGTCTATTTCATACTAAAAATATGTTCAGACCATAACATTCATCACAGAGGGCGTTTAACATCTAGAATGGTCCAAAGGTCAGACTGCCTCTTGGAACTAATACAAAATTCTATAGAAAACTTTAAAAATGTCCAATTAATTCCAAAAATATCCAAATCATACAAATGATACCAATTTGGAAATCTATGGATGTTAAATATAGGGGAAAAATATCTCCATACCAGTTCATCAAGCCCAAACCTTGAAATTTAATGGAACAGTACCTCTGGTCGGGTAAAATTCCTGATACTGGATAGAATATTCAAAAATTCATATCTCCCTCTCTAGACCTCCAAGTGAGGTGCTTCCTATTGGCATAAGTCATTGTGATTGTTTAGTTTCTTCGTATAAAATTTTGTAGAAATTAGACATCATATGAGCCTCGGGTGATAGAATTCAAATTCGGACCAAATGAATAGTGCAGTAGACCAAAACCATAAAAATTTCCAACTTTGGAAAATCATCAAATATTCTGTAGACCTCCGAAAATTATGATCTTTAACTTCCCAAAAATCTCTCAATGAGACCTAATTTCATACTAAATATTAGATCAAGACTAACTCATTTGACTAAAAAGTGATATAAGGTTCCATTATGGTCAATTTTGGCTCCATATAAGGTACCAAAGCTGCCAAATAGATTTCCTTTGGTCTTGGCACCTTTTGGGTAAGTCTAAAAGTATATTTAAGACTTGTGTGAGCTGCCCAAATGGTCTTAAACCTCATGCCTCTCATTTTGGCCATTCAACCTACACTTATGTACATTTACATCAAGCTTCCAAATTGCACACTTTGGCATTACATGCTTAAAATATATGCTAGAGGTCATACATCATATCCATACATTTAAACATCACATAATATCATATTTACACATGTCTCAAGGGTCATGGACCATTTACAACATCATATATATCATGAAACATCATTATAGTTCCAAAAAGAGAAAAACTAAGCATATGGTTGTCAATCTTCCTTTTTCATTGTTGTTGGCTCCAATTGCCATAGCTACTTAGTCCACCTAGCATGTTAGAGCATTGGAGAGGAGGGAGTGAGATTCAAAGAATCCCAATAGCTCATCTCTCATTCAATCATACATAATATGTGCAAAGCAGGCTTTACAAATGCATGCATGGAGAAAATGGAAGTCATGAACATTTAAAAAAGCAAGTTTGGCATATAAACAAATTATACAAGACATTTAAGAGCTTACCAAGTGTTTAGATTGGCCTCACACTTCTCCTCAGGGATTTTGGACTTGCCTCACCCATTCTTTGAGAGCTTTGGACTCAACCATACTATTGGTAGCCCACTTTGCTTTTGGGAGACTCTTTACTTTGTCTCAACCAAGCTCAAGGGTTCTTGACTCATCCTCACCATGGTGAAGAGTTCTTAGCCTCTCTACACTCAAGAAAACTTAAACAAACATCATGTAATCATTTAGAAATATAACATGGCATCAAGAATCATGGCACATAAAAGCATGCTAGCATACTCTTCATAGCTTGAAAATACACATACACACAATCTAAAACAAGCTAAACACACATCCATGCATGAGAGAAGGTGGAGAGAGCTACCTTGTACACAATTACATACTTTGTCTTTTGGATTCAATCTCCTCTTTTCGGCTATACACCCACAAAAGTGTGGGGAAGGTTCCTCTTGGCCTAAACATGATTTAAGGAAGCTAATTAGGTATATGAAATGAATTTTAAGGCCACATAAATTGCCTAAACCCTAGCTTTCCTTATAAGCCTCATTGTAGTTCTATAATGACACCTAAGGAAGCAACACCCTTCAATTAACTTCTAGGCTCCCTTCTATTTATTCATATATGATTCTTGACTCCTTTTAAGTCTCTTGGAGTCATCACCCAATTAAAACAAGGAACCTAAACACATGTTGCTTCTTTAGATTACATAATGGAGTCTATGGCACCAATTCACTTTCCTTGAGTTCTAAATTTTTCCCAAGTCCTCTACTCATCTTCACTCATCACATATGACTCAAGAATGACCTTAGAAAAATTTAAAACTCTCCCTAGCTACTCCAACCCTCCCTGCCCGAGACATTGAGCAAATGGGCCTTCCATAGAGTTTTGTTTGTTTTCTCAAAGGAGGATGCATGCGGGGAATATCTTAGGGATCTTAAGAGTATGTTTAAACATTAAAGTAAGCTTAAGAATATTCATATTAAATCAGATTTGCAAGGGAGCATTTGGATCCCTAATGGTTCCATCTTGTTTCCTAATGCTCATTTCTTGATTCTATTGGTTCATTCTTAATCCTTGCCATCTAAAACCTTTAATCCCTTTATGAATTGGACTGAACACAGCCCCTAAAGGATGGGCTCTTGGCTGGACAAAATTGACAAGGGTGAGGGAGAGGAAGAGGCTACCAAAGGATGGAGAATTTACCTTGTTTTCTGGGTTCGTTTGGCTTGTTCTTCACTTTGGTTGGACACTCTTCCATAAACATGAAAATTTCCACCCTGGTCTAGCCCAAAAATAGCACTAAAAACTTAAAGAAAACCATGGAAAGGAAGAGGGAAAGAAGGAGAAGAGAGTTAGTTAAAGGATAGGCTTGAAAAACTAAGAATTCCTTACCAAAATCTTGGCTTTTTCTTCTTTTTTCCTTTTCTATTGGTATGCCTAAGAGCACTGGACAATTTCTCTAAAAATGGGCAGAAGAGAGTCGGTTAAAGGGAGGAGAGTGGGGACGTGTCTTTAAAGAAAGGTGTGGAAGCTTCACTTTTCCCATTTAATTCCACTTTTGCCCTTTGTACTTTGTATTTTCGTTTCTCCTTCGTTTTAACTCTTTTTTGAGAACCGTCTTTTTCATTATAAAATTTAGGTTCCCAATTTGAACATGCCTTTGGAATCACTCAAATTGGAGCTAAAACCTTCCTGAACAAATCTGTCAAAGTTCGAGCACATCGATGTTGGAAAATGACTACCAGAGGGGATTTAACTGTCTCGAGGCTTCCCATGGTTTTTACGGCCTCTGAGAACCACAGAGAACTCAAAAATTTTGTTTAAAAAACCATCACGTATAAATTCCAAAATTTGCTCAAAATTACAAAAATGCTATTATGTTTCGTTGGTTTTCCGTCAAAATTTGTTTCTTCATTCTAGCTCTATTTTTCCTTCCATCTAAGGCTACAATTCCCATTTTTAGGAGTCTAGAATATTACTCAAATTTTTTAGAACCTTAACTAACTTATTTGGGGGGACTTGCTTTGAAAATGCGCCCGTTTTTATAGTTTAACGAAACTGGACATTACATTTCTCATGGAAAAAGCATACATACATACATCCAAAGACAAGAAAACAACTAAGCATGCATAAGAGAAAGGTTAGAGAGCTACCTTGAATGCAAACACACACACTTTTGCTTAATATCTCTTCCCTTCCCTTAGTTACACCCTTGTAAGTGGGTGGTGTAGGGTTCTTTTAGCTTAGACACATTAATTAGGACCCAATTACACTCTTAAAACAAATTCTAGCACCACGCATACTCTAGAAAAGCTTGGATTCTTATTTGCTTCAATTATGGTTCCATAAAACACCTAAGGACTTTATTTTTTTATGGGAGGTGCATGTAGGAGGCTTCCTTGATATCTTAGGAACTCATATCAACTCTTAGACAAATGAAAATACCATTAGAAAGCTTCACACAAGCCATGGTGTAACAAAATCCCTAAAAATTGTATCTTGAATTTCAAAGGTTCTTTCTTGGATTTCTTTGCACCATCTTGTTTCCCACACTCTAAATCCTAAGTATCACACTTATTTTGGTTCAAAAGAACTCCCCCTTGGCTGTCCTATAAGTGGTCAAACCATACACATAAAAGCAAGGGAGAAGAAGCATGAAAAGCAATAGATTTACCTTGGATTCTAGCTTTTCTTAAGAGCTTCTTTCTTTGCCTTAGCCTCCTCTTTCAAGGACTAACATTCTCCTTCTAAATCAAGGCCAAAACAGACCTATCTCATCTGTAATACCTCCTATATAACGCCTTTCCTACTACTGATGCCTCATATAGGACTTAGAAGAGCCATTGGAATTCTGAACTGATAAAATTTTTCTTCTCTAACATATGTTTTCTGAACTTGCTCATACAATTTTACTATTCATTTGGTTATTCCCATAATATTGTCTAACTTTGAAAACAACCAATTAATTATAGAAAAATCGTGTGAGGTTAGTTCAAGGCTCTAATTCAAGCTTTCTAAGTCCTTTACAAGGAAAAAATACTTACTCAACAGAATACATATGAATTTGTATAAAAATATCCTTACAAAAATCGGATGATTTTTACACTTCCTTTAACATATTATTATATTTATATTGATTTGTCTTTACATGAGTGCATGTATCCTTGCATTCTAGGCACACTAGTCATATTCTCTTTACTTAAGAGTCGAGTATATACATTGCTCTCTATTACATTCCTGAGTACCTTACAACACCATAGCATAACTTATACATACAAGAATTCAAGACACTTAATTACATGATCAAAATGTGATACACAAAAGTAAAGTCCTCGGTTTATGCCTCCACACCTTTTGCCCTTTCTTTACCTAAGCTCGGACCTAATATAAGTTGTGTTTGGGGTGAGATTATGAAATCTTAGTAGTAGTAAACCAATCTCATCCACAAGCTAGCATGTAGGTACATAAAATAATGCCAATCAAGGTATCACATACTACATAGTGATGCAAGGAATTTCATACAAGGCCAAGCAACATTCTAGCATACATGTCTCATCGTATAGCATCAATGCCATTCAGTACAACATAATACTCATCATTATACCAACACACAAGCTTAAAGAAAGAGAAAGGAAAACTACTACCTTAGAAATCTTGCTCCTTAAGCTTTAAGATTCAGCCCACTTACTCTTGGAGTTTCCAACAATTATCAAATCCTATAATCATAATGATAATTCATTGCAATTAGCATAGGGACCTAAAATTCTAAAGTAATATAGCCCTTTTTAACTTAATAGGACCATTGGAATTGAAAAAATCTAACTTCTTCCCTTCCGCTTGATTATGGCCGAATATTATGTATTTCTTGGCCAAAATTTAACAATTTTATTCCATGAGTTTTGGGGGCTTCCTTATAGGTATTCCTAAATAAAAGCACCCTTTTGAATCCATTGGAAAGGATAAAATTATCAAATTCCAGCCCCAACAACACATTTTGTCATAACATAAGCTAGCTCCGTTTTAGGTCCGAAAGTGAGTTTCTTTGGTTCTAAAAATTCCATAGCCTCTTCCTTTATGTTTTAGGGCATGAAATTTGGTATACGTGACTTTAAGACATTGAGAAAACACCATAAATATTTTGGGAAAATTCGGACAGCATCTCCCCAACATTTTCATTTTCCCAAAAATTTACAAGCTTTGTGTTTTTCAAGGCTCCAACAAACAACAAAATGGATGAGCTCATGTGCCCTCCATAGCCAATATATAAACTCCATTCCTAGGTCTTCATATTCAACATATAAACTCAATTTCTAATGATCCATATTCTGTCCAAAAGTGACTCATAACTAGGGTTTAACAAAACTAACTTAAAACATGTGATTTTCAAGTGTAAGGTGCAGAAAACTTACTCTTTAAGCTTAATCCTTGCTTCTTTTGCTTTTCTCACTCTAAAATCCTTTCTCTTCCCACTTAGAGCAACATTCCACCTTGAAGAAAAGATGAATATGCAGCTGCCCTTTGGAGAAAATGGTTGGAGGATGGAGAAGATAAAGAAATTTGGTGAAGAATGGTGGTAATTTTGCTTGGTTTCACTTCTTCTCACACTTTTTCTCCCTCTCTCTCTCTCTTCACGGTTTTCTTTCTTTCTCCCTTGTGTGTGGCGTGAAAATGGTGGAATGGAGGTGAAGAAGATGAATCTAATGAAGTTAAATGGTTACACTAAATTTGGACCCTTGGATCAATCTTTTCAAGATCAAATCTTAACCTTCCATTCCTTTTTCTTTTGATTTTTTCTAATTTCATAATTACATATCTTTTTCCAAAAATTCTTGGCCACACACTTGGAAGCCTTTTCTTAGCCCTTATGTCATGGTTAGTAACCATGGTTAATTTTCTTAACTCAACCATGGTCAACTTTTAACTTAACCATAGTTAGTTTCTAACTTAACCATGGTTAGTTCTTTAAAACAACTAAAATCCTTTTCTTCTTTCTTTTATTTTATTTTATATTTATATTTGGGTTTCATCTTCTCTAAAGCCCAAATATATCTTCTCTTCTCTTTTGGGCCTTTAGAATCGGCTATTGGGCCTTACAGCTGTTTAAAAATCGGTATCCGGGCCAGATTAAGGTTTTACGGTACAATACCTACCTTTAGACTTTCTACAATTTATAAATATGATTTTCTCTACTTTCTGGCCATGCTGAGCTTTAAACATAGATCAGGGGTCCTTAACCTCAATTCTCATAAATTTCGGTGTCAATCAGACACTCGGGTTATATAGGTATAATTTTCACCGTTCTGTATTATGATTGTGCTATAAAATTTTTATTTGCTGCAATTTAATCCTTGAAACTCCTTCGGGATTTCTTAGCTTTTTAGCTATTTCTATTTTTGTAGTTGTTATAACTTCTTTTTTCTATTTTGCTCATAATTACTGATCGATCTAACTAGATCTTGGACCGGATCCTGCCCGGCCATCTGGATAACTTGGCTTCATTGGACCCGTCTCATCAATTGGAGTTTAACCATGGGTCACGGATTTCTAAGATTCTTGCCCGATTTTTTTGATATTCATGCCTAAAGCCACAAATATAGGGTGAAACTAGAGTTCCCTAAACTTTCAGGCAATTTATACATCCTGCCCTGCTCATAATTTTTTCTTTGCATTTTGGTTCCTAACTCCTTTATACTTGACTTTAGAGGCTCTTCGGGACCTTTTTCTGATCCTTTTTTTTCATCTATTTTATCCCCAATTTTAAGGCACTTCTGGCCTTGACTCATCATTATTTATAGTCTAAAAAATTATTTTAATTTTATTAGACCTTAATTTACTCTATTTGGGGGACTTCCTTTTGTATCCGGTGAATTTCGTACATTGACGGAGAAACCATATGCTACATTTCTCTCGTTTCCTTACGTTTTCTTGAATTTCTAGAAAACTGGATGTTACATCATCCATTAAAACCATGGAAAGAGAGAGCAAAGAGAGAAGAATAAAGTTTCCAAGAGGAAAACCATGAGAACTCTTATAATTCCATACATTTTCCTTGGTTCCTTCTTTCTCTTTTTCCCCTCCTCTTGGGCGTCTCTCTCTTAGGTAGAAGTTCCCTCTATTTTGGGCAAAATAAGTCAGTTAGAAGAAGCTCCAAGTGGAATGCCTCTTATGTGGAAGAATTGAGAAGAATTTGTTCTAAAAAAATGGTTTTTACATCCCTTCTCTTGGTTAATTCATTTTAGGCTCATTTGAGCTCCTTTTTTAAAACCGTCTTGTTCATTATAAAATTTAAGTCTTCAAGTTTATAAAATAGCTTTGGAATCACTCAATTTTGTTTTAAAACCTTTGCAAACAAAGAGGTCAAAGTTTGGGTCAACCAACGTTAAGAAAATGTACACCGAAGGGGGTTTAAATCATTTCAGGAGTTTCTATAGTTTTTAAAGCCTCTGAAAATCCTGAAAAACTCAAATTTTTCATTTAAAAATTTCTCCTTAGTGTTTTCTTAAATAGGTTTCGCTATAGCAAGAGACACCTCTCACCATTACGAGAGCTTCTTGGCTGTTCTCACTACAACTAGCACTATGGCAAGAAATTTCCTGGATTTTGTATGGACCATGAACTTGCTATAATGAACTAGCATCCTCACTATAGTAAGGGGACTTCAATTGTATTCTAATTTTATTTGGTTTCAAATCTCTCATTTTAAGGGACTCGCTTTTTAAACTAACTCATTTCAGTGGTTTTACGAAAAATTAGATGTTACAAAATGTGCCAAAATCTTTACATTTAATGGGAATAACTGGTTAAATCAAAGTTGATACGTTTCTCCCCATGTTAACTTTCTCATTCCCTTTCAACTTCCAATTATGTGTACATAGCTCTTTAAGCAACTTTACATATTTTGAAATCAGTTTGATTGCTTTTAAGAGAGGGATATTTACTTCCACTTTTTTGAACAACTCCATAATTTCCCTATCTAATTTAGCCTCTATAATTTTCTTAGACTGTGTAATTCAATTAGAGAATGGAAGAGGTCTAGTATATATGGAATTCTCTCCCTTTTTTGTGTTGTTCTTGCCTTAGATTAAAGGGGGATGTTCTTCTCTGTCAACTTTTTTTTTCTTGTAGCGCCTCTGTTAGAGGTGTGATGAGCCCATTTACTTACTTATCGCTCATCAAGGTTATTGCACTGACATTGCCTCTCAGGTTGGGCATGGGCTGTGAGGGTAATTAGTTAGAACCTTAACTTCTCAACTCATTGATATTTATTGCAAGTTGGCCAATCTGAGTTTCTAAACTCTAGATTGTTGTCTCTGTTCACTATTGGAATTGGATTGTATTTGTTGCCAATCTTCACTATATCATCTAGACTTGGTTCTAACTTGTTCATCTATTGTATGGGTTGTCTTATAGGTTGTTGGTTACTTAGGCTAGGAGCATTAAATTTCTGCTGCTGCTGTTGTTAGTTAGACTAACTACCATATCTCAAATTGAAATGATCTCTACATTCGGGATTATATGAAGTTACATAAGGGTCGTATCTATTTTTTTGTTGTTGTAAAGGTCTACATGATTCTGTATTATCTTGTGAGTAAGGACATTGATTTGTGACATGTGTAGTTAACAAACAAATACCACACAAAGTTGTAGAGAGTTGTTGAGATTGTCTTTACCTAAGTGCTAGCTGTCTGACCATGGAAGCCAACCCCTCAAGTTTATTTTCTATTCTTTGTTGATCCATATGAGTAGCGTAGATTTTGTTTACACCTCTCATTGGCACATTTATTCTGGTGCCAAATTGTTGTGTATTTTATGCCATATTCATAATGAGGTCTTTGGCAATAGCTGAGGTTTTGTTAACCAATGCTCCACCTATAGCTACATCAACTATACTTCTGTCCATGGGTACAAAGCCTTCAAAAAAGTACTAAATCAGAAGTTGGTCATTGTTTTGATGGTGAGGATAGCTTACACATAGTTTCTTAAACCTCTACTAGGACTCATACAATGCTTTTCCATTCCTTTTTCTAATACCACTAATCTCTTTTCAGATGACAGTAGTTCTTGAGGCAGGGAAGAATTGTTCCAAAAATATCCTCTTTAATTCATTCCATGAAGTTATGGGTTAAGGTTGAAGATAATAAAGCTAATATTTAGCTACCTCATCCAGTGAGAAGGGAAATACTCTAAGCTTAATGTGTTTTTCTGAAACTCCTTGTGGCTTTATGGTGAAACAAACCACATGGAACTCTTTGAGATGTTTATGAGGATCCTCACCTACATGATCATGAAACTTTGAAAGCAAATGTATTAATCCAAATTTAAGTTCAAAAGTAGCATCGAATTTAAGATATTGAATACACAGTGGTTGGTAGTAATCATCAGGTGCAGCCAATTCCCTAAGAGTCCTATTATTATTACCAGTCATATCTACTACTTCAGAATCAAAATCAAAATCCAAATTCAATTTGCAATTACTTATTATATTGTCTATTATCTCAGAAATCAAATCAGTAGTCACAACTTCTTTAATCTTATGATTTTTAAGTTGTGTATGTATCAATTTCTAGATTAAACTTAACCAAATCTCTATTAAAGGATCTTGTCATACACTAAGAATGAAATAAAATAAAAGAAAATACCCAAAAATTATCAAAAAAATCAAAATAAATTCGAAAAAGAATTAGAAAAATCATAAAAAATCAAAGCAAAAAAAAAAAACTAAAAAATTGAAAAAGTAGTATAAATGATGAAATTCAGCTAAAAAGTGGCCTAAAACCTAGAACCCATATACCCAGTTTTAGCTCAATCAGAGTTAGTCACCCCTATCACCGGTATTACCCAAAACAGTCACAAAACACTGTAAACAACGAAAATTGACCACAAATACTAGGTAAAAAGGCTAAAATCAAAATTGAAACTAAAAAATTTCCTATTTTAATTGATTATGATTGATTAGCTCCCCAGCAATAGTGTTAAAATCTTGGTAAAGAAAATACTATTTACTCACAGTTGTCGAATTGGCCAAGATTAGTGAATTTTTACTGGTTTTGCAATATAATGCTCACCAGGTCATCTCCCATGGAGCTATTAATCAAATTAATTAGTTTAGGAATGACAAAACTAGAATTATGATGATTGGGGGTTCGAATATAAAATCACCCTAATTAAACTGAATATTAAATCAATTAATGAAAACGAAACGAAACCAAATTCAATCAGAGTGAAATATAACCAATATGAAATTCTTGCCCTGACATTTCTATATCTTTGTCACCTAAAAATACTTCTAGTTTGATTTTAATTCTCTAGTTTTTTTCATTAATATTCCTAAATTACTGTTCAAGATTTTAATTGGTTTGTATTGTTAATTAGAATGCAACTACCTTTCTGTTAACAACACGAAGCTAAACTATTTCGCACTTGACCAGAGATGCATATAGAATCCTAATTAACATAGTTCAGAATAAATTTATTTGATTAATTAACCAATTAAATCAAAATATATTCTCAAATAAATCAAAAAAATAAGAATTCGTGCAACAAAAGTCATCTAACTAAAATGATAATAATTACATGAAAACAAAGAGAATAAAAATGAAATACTTCTGAAATCAAAATTCAAACTAGAGTTCTATATAAACATGGACTCAAGTTTCCTATTAAGTTCAGACTCTAGATTGATCACTAGGAAAATTAGAAAGCCATGAAAAGACAAAAATAAGAATGAGAAGTAAAGAAGATGAAGTGTGTTCTATGGTGACGTCTTCTACTCCTTAAATAGATGATGTTGCCTTCTTCCTCAAGAAATCTAATACCATTTTAGAAGTAAGAATAAGATATCCAAATCATTTTAGGACTTAATAAGATAATGTCTAAATCCTTTTAGGAGTCTTCTTTCCTAATCTTTTTATGAATCTTCTATCTTGCAAAATATAATCAAAAAATAATTGGGTCTCTATTGGATATATATAATAAAAATGCATTTAAAGTCCATTAATATAAATTTAACCCATTTAATATAAAATAAACCCAAAGTTATCAAATTACCCATTATAAATTATTAATAAGACTAAATATGAAAAATATAAAATATAATATCAAAATATCATAGATGTGCCCAAGTGGTCACATGAACTAAAGTGGTCTATTTTGAACTATTTAGACCTAAAATTGTACCACATTGAGCCATGTTTTACATTTGAACCACAAACTAAGCAAATGGATGAATTTTTAGATAAAATTTGGCAAGCATTTAGTGCTCATTTAAAACTTTTCCATATAGTGAAAGAACACAATTTTTGAAACTCTATAAATTTTCTTATACATTTTTAAAGTTGGCTGAAAAATTGTAAAAAATCCTGTGCACTGTTCATATGATTTAGATCTGGTTTTTCATGGCTTTAATGGGTCAAATGGACTCCGATACTTATGAAATTTTATAGGCATATATTTGGCATTATAAGCTTTTTGTTGGGCACTAAGTTTGCATAAATTAAAGTAGTGTGGCCTAAGATATGCATTTTTGAAATTTAGGGTCTGTTATATGAATTCCATTTCAATAGCTTGTATTGTTCCATTGAATGAACACAATTTCACTTGAAATTTTTACAATATATAGTTCACATCCTAGACACCTAATTTGTAGGAATCAAAATTGTATAGCTTAAAATATGAATTTTTAAAGTTGTCACTCAGTATGTCCAAATGTGCAAAGTGTGGTATTTTAAAGCATATGCCATAACCTCTGAAATTTATGAGCATTTTGTGATGTTCTAAGCTTAGTAAACTTGTGTGACATGAAATTGGGAATTTTTATAATGATAATGATTATTTATGCAAAATTTGAGGAATTGATGTTTTAATAACGGAAAAATCCACTGCTAAAAGCATTAATAGAAGAAATTGATGTTGTTAAAGGGAGATGAGATTATATATATATACACCCAATGATGGTATGACAAAATACTTTCAAAAAAAGAAAGATGGTGTCCAAAAGCACTACTATAAAAATACTAGCGATGTGGTAATGGATGAGTGCTATGGTGCCTAAACAAAAAATTCTTCAAAGAACAAAATGTAGTGTAACATAAAAATTTAATGCCATGACATTCATCACCATTGAAGAAAAAAAAAATAGTAGTGCCACAAATCTTAAAATTGCCCCATAATGCCTGTCATGAAAAATGCAAAATGTAACTATGTTTTTTAAGGGCTTTAAGGGGGCCTCGGCATTTCCTCCATGAGGTTACCATTCCAAACATTTTGAAAGCAAAAAGAAGGTGAGAGAGAGCTTCATGTCATGGGAGAAGCTTGGTTTTGGAAGAGACTCACTGATTAACTCTTTTTTTTTCCTCTTCTTCTTCCCTTGCTTTTCCTTGCATTTCTAGATGCATTTAATTTATGCTTTATTTTAAATGTTGTTTGTGCTTGTATTTATGAGTTGAGTTTATTGATTTGGTATTATGATGAACCTTAGCATGTAGTATGTTGCTGTAATATCCAGTTCTTTGAAAACGAGGGAAAATGCAAGAAACGTAACGTACGATTTCTCCATAAACACGAAATTGACCAAATACAAAGGGAAGTCCCCCAAATAAAGTGATTTGAGATCTAATAAAATTAGAATAATATTTTAGACCTTAAATAATGATGAGTTAAGGCCAGAGGTGCCTTGAAATTAGAGCCAAAATAGCCAAACAGATCTTTAAGAAAAGGCAATGAAATGTAATGGCATTTTTGTAATTTTAGATAATTTTTAGAATACTCACAGAAGGGATTTTTAAACCAAAGTTTTAAGTTCTCCAGGGTTCTTAGAAGCCCTAAAAATTATAGGAAGTCCCGAGACAGTTAAAGCCCCTCCAGTAGACGTTTTCTAATGGCAGTAAGCCGGAATTTTAACCGATTCATTTGGGAAGGTTTTAGCTACAAATTGAGTGGTTGTAAAGGTATTTTATAAGATTGAGAACCTAAATTTTATGATAAAAAAGATGGTTCTCAAAAAGGTGCTAAAATGAATTAGAAACGAAAATGTCAAGAACGAAGGGCAAAATTAGAATTTTGAGAAAAAGGAAGCTTCTTGAGTACTCTTTATTATTCACGTTTCTTCTCCCCCATATCTAGACTGACTCATTTCTGCCCTCAAACCAGAAAATTAAGGCAACTCATAGGCGCACCAAAGGAAGGGATTTTCAAGGGAGAACACGCAAGAAAAAGGTAAGAAAAGTATGGAACTTCATGCTCTCCCCTTTAGTAAACTTGTTCCTCTCATTCTCCTCTTCATTTCTGTGGTTTCATTGATGGATTTGGTGATGTTTTAGGTTTGGTCTAAAGGAGGAATAACAAATTTTGAAGGAGAGGAATTCACCACTTGGAAGAGCACTTAAGAAAAGCTAGGAAATCAAGGTAAGTTGTTATCTTCCATGCTTCTTCTTCCTTACTCCTCCTTGTAAGCATTTCATACCATATAGAGCCCAATCAAAGGGAGATGAATTCTCATCCTAGCAAGGGAGAGTCATAGGTTTTGGAGTGTGAGAAGCAAGTAGGTGCAAAGAAATTAAAGAAAGAAGCATGAAAATGCAAGATAAAAAAGTTAGAGATTCATGGAAACATTGTGAAATCTGTTTTGATCCATGAATTCTCTAGCCTAGATGAGTGTTTGCTTAAGTTCCTAAGACCCTTAGAAACCTCCCCATATGCATCTCCCATCAAGAAAACAAAGAAAGCCCATTGGTTCCCATTCTTGAAGCTCATTTTGGCCTAGGATAAAACTATAGGCTAGGGATAGTTTTAATTTCAATTAAGCTTAGTTTTGCATCATATATGATGGAAGAGTATAGGAGGAAGCCTTGGAAAAATTTTAGAAGCCATAGATAGTGAGATGGAGGTGTAAGCTTTATAATGTAGAATAATGAAGCAATCCTAGTTAGGCTCTTTAAAATAATTGTGTAACAACTCCAAGGAGTCTAAATGGAGTCAAGAATCATAGATTAAAAGAGAAAAGGGAGCCAAGATCATGAATTCTTGTAGTTGCTTCATTAAGTGCCTTATGGAAGTATAATAGAGTCATAGACCAAAGTAGCATTATGTAAAGTATGTATAATGCCAAGGCTTGTTCCCATGAGTAATTCATCCTTTCTTTTGGTATGTTTAGGGCTAAGAGAAACAAGCTTCACATCATTGTGAGTGTGTGGCCGAGAGAGGGAGCATAATTCCAAGAGAAAAAGTGTGCTTATGTGGCAAAAGTAGCTCTTTCTACTTTCTCTCATGCATTAATGTATGCTTACCTTGTCTTTGAATGTATGTATGTGTGTTGTAAGTCACGAAAAGTGTTCTAGCATATGCTTTTATTCCATGGTATCTTGATTTTAGAATATGTTCTCAAATGATGCCTAGTATGTTTGCTTGGATTTGCTTGAGTATGATGAAGCCAAGAACCTTTAACCATGGTGAGGATGAACCAAGAACCTTTAAAATTAGTTGAGACAAAGTAAAGAGTCTCTTAAGAGTGAGATTGAGTCAAAACTTTTTAGAGAAAATGGGTGAGGCAAGTCTAAAATCCATAAGAGAATGGGTGAGGCTAATCCACTTACTTGGCAAGCCTATGTATGCTTTGTGTGACTTATTCAAATGCTAAGAATTCTTCTTGAATGATTACACATTCCATTATGCCCATGCATGCATTTTCAAGACTTGTATTGCATTCTTTATGTGTGATTGAAAGGGGGATGAACTATTGGGATTCTTTGAATTTCATTCCCTCCTCTCCAATATCTTAACATGCTAGGTAGAGTAAATAAGTAAGGTGATGGAAGCCACCACATTAAGAGATGAAGAATTGACAACAAAGTGTATAGTTTTGTTCACTTTGTAGCTAGATATATAGCATATGATGTAATCCTATGATGGAATTGTTTTATAATCATTTGAACATGTGTAAGTATCCAAATATTTGATGTATGTATGGAACTTAGTATCAAATGAATGTTATTGTGGTTTTTGGACTCTTGATGGCAAAGGGTAGCATATATGTTCTTGTATGTGGCATAGGGTGAGAATGTGAATTCTTAAATTCTAGGTTCATGTACCTTTGAGACAAGTATCCTAGGTCATTTTGATGCATTCCCACATGCTCAAGTGGCCACACAAGCTTTGAAACCAAAATTGGGCACTTTGATGCTAATAAAAACCATAAAAGTGACCAAACCAGAAACCCTATGGCACAAACTAACCAAATGGATGAATCTTCCCATAAAATTTGGCAACATATAGAACTCATTGAGAGCTTTTCGAGAAGCTAAAGTGTAGAAAAATCAGAGCTCTATAGAATTAATTATGAATTTTCAAAGTTGGGATTTTTCTGTTGCTTTGGTAAATGTACAATTTATATGGTCAGTTTTGTGTTTTGTGTCATCTAAGAGTCAAATGGTATCCAATGCTTGTGAAATGTTACAGGCATAAACTAGAGGTCATAAGCTTTCTACAGCCACTAAGATCACCTTATTTGGAGATTTGATCAGAGAGTTATAAATTTTTGAAGTTTAGTGTCAGCACTAGTAGCGCCACCTGACCTCTTGTACTGTTCCATCATAATTTAGTTCCTGAATGAATTTGGCGTGGTCTAGAGATATTTTTCCCTTATTTTTAACACCTATAGCATCTCAAAATGATCAAATTTACATGATTTGAATTTTTCTAAAATTAGTTATGAATTTCTAAAATTTATGACAATAACTTATGACAATAGCCCAGACAGCTAAGACCTTGGGTGCTTTTTGAATGTCAAAAATCTTCTACTTAATGTTTCATGACTTGAAATTATTGTTATCATATAATAGACATTGATAACTTTCTAGAATGGTATAGTGTATATGATTTCAATTTGTTTAAAATTAATTGTGATTTTTTAAAGTTCAGGTACAAAATTTGAACTGGGTACTCAAGGCTGCACACTATATTTTCGAGTATACCATTCATTTGTACGAGTTCTAGGCTACTTCTTGAGCTTGTTATGAGTTTTATTTGTGTATTTAAATATGAGAATGAAATGAATAAGTCTATATGGCCCACGGAACACCGAATGAAAAATTTATCCGTGACATAACACAATATAATTGCATTTTTAATGGCTTTTCTTTGAGAATGTCATGTGCTTAATGGAAATAAGCCTATAAATGGTTGATGATGAGCTATATAAATATGGTGTTACAATTGCAATAACTCTTTTTACTCTAATTTATGGTATGATTTGTTTACGCAATTCTTATTCTTCATGCTTTTTGTAACACCATATATTTCTACCATGCTTCCTATCCTTTCTATGTCTCACATGATGAATTGCACAAAAGGGAATGGAAAATGGCATTAAAATCATGCCTTATTTCGTGTTGCGTTGCGTATGAAAATTCCATTCAGTGTCATATGGACCATATGAGCTCATACAACACGTTCTCATATTTAATTACATACATACAACTCATTTGCATCACCAAATTTGGCCCACAACTTGTGGAATTCAAAGGGGAGCATCAAACTCACACTATTATTTTCGGCCAGAATTTTAGATTTTTTGTCACAACTTTGGAAATTCATAACTAAATTCACAAAATTTGAAACCCAACAAACTTTATCATTCCAGAAAGATCTAGATGTCTAACCCATGTTAAAAATAATTTCAGCTCATGAATCATTAAGGGGAAAACATTTGACATCCGAAAAGTCACTGGGGTTGCTGCTGTCTGGGCCACTGGTTCAGCTTGCTGATAGGAAGTTTCAAAATTCATAACTAATTCTAGAAAAATTGAAATCATTCATTCTTGGCCATTATGGAAAGCTACACATGTCTAATTTATGTCAAAAATATTTCTAGGCCATAAAACATAACACAGAAAGCATTTGACACGCGAAAAGGGGTAAAGGTTTGGACAGCTACTGGTACTGATGCAAGTGTCTACTATGAACTTCGAAAATGTCCAATTAATTTCAAAAAAATCCAATCCATGCAAATAATACCAATTTGGAAAGATATAAATGTTAAATTTATGGTAAAAATAGACCCCCAAATGACCTGATCTTTGGCTTCCTAAAAAGATCTAGGTAAGATCTACTTGCATGCAAATTTTCAAGTCAAGAAGAGGTCATTTGGTTAGACTTTGCCATAGCTCAAGAATACAACAATTTTGGTCCCAACAAGTGGCAACTTTAGTTCAAATGAGTCATCCATAGTTCCACATACATTTGAGCAACTTAGAAAGCATAAATAGAGTATAAATAAGTCCCTCATAAGGTATGAACCCTCATGCAACTCAAATTCACCATGTCACTTCCATGAACATACATACACAAGTGGGCTCCCAAGTGGTCAAAATACATAATTCTATTCATTAAACTCTATTCTTGATACATACACTAACTTTACATAATTTTACACTTGTTCAAAGTGTCATAGCTCAAAAATAATATTTACATATCTACTTTTACATTCTAGTCATCATAGTACATCAAAACAGAAAGATTTGCCAAGAGATGGAGATTTAAGCTCCTTGGCTTCCATCCTTTAGATCTTGAACTCCACCTAGATCATATGAGATGAGAGAAAGGAGGGGTGAGATTCATTGAATCTCAATAGCTCATACACTTATTCAAGCACATTTTCAAGGCATATAACATGTCAAAGGCATAAGTATGCAACTGCTCAATCGATGAAGCATTCAATTTCCACATTTTTATGTCACAAACACATGTCAAGAATAAGAATGAGCTTTAGGGACTTTTGGGTTAGCCTCACCCCATTTCTAGGACTTTTGGATTGCCTTACTCTTGGTTTTTGAGACTTTTGACTTAACCTCACCCATCCAAGGGACTTTTGGCCTTGTCTCACCCATGCCATGAGACTTTTGGTATCTCCTCACCCACATTAAGGGATTTTTGGCACTACCTCACCCTTATGAGCCATTTCCACCATTCAAAGACATTCAAGAAAGCATATTGGTACCAAAACAGCAACATAGCATCAAGTGGCATGTCTCAAACATATAAACATACACACAAGCACACAATGACACCATATGCAACAAGAAAATGCAACAAGAAAAGGTGGAGAGCTACCTTGGTGCAAATTCAAGCTTTACTTTGCTTGTTTCTTCTCCTTTTTGGTTCCACAAACACAAGGAGGTGGGGTTGGATTTCTTTGGCCTATTCACAATAAACAACACTAAATTATACTCTTGGAACAAATTATGACATCCAACTCACTCTTAAGACTACACTTTAGTCTATTTGTCATAATATAGTTCCATTAAGGACCTAATGAAGCAACTACCATAATTAACATTCTTGGTTCCATTCTCTTGCCATATTTAGACCTCTTGACCTCATTTAAGGTCCTTGAAGCCATCACACACTCACTTTCACAAACCTAGGTTCATGTTGCTTCATAAAGTTACATTATGGAAGCCATTGCCTCATCTCCCAACCTAAGGCTTCTAAATTTTTTTCAAAGATTTCCCCTATCTTCTTTTATCATATAAAGTCCCAAATCAAGCTTGGAACCATTTAAAATACCCCCTAACTATCTCTATGGGTTTTGACCTAGTTATGCTTCCATTAAAGACCCATGGAGTTTGGGATTTTTCCTTAATGGATGGGGCACTTGGGAGGCTCCCTAGGAGTCTTAGAAACTCAAATAAACACTCACTTATGATGGGGAAGTCTTGAATCAACCCAAATTTTAACTTATGTTCAAGCACCCTACGCTTTTCCAACTTGAGTTTTACTAGTTTTTCATGCATTTCTTTGGTATAATCCATCTTCCTATGGCTTAGTTTGATGGATTCTTTTGGATTATAAAACAGAAACTCTTCCCTCTTCATGGTTCTGTTTGAGACATCCTACCATGGAAGAGGAGAAGGAGAAAAAGAAGCATCAAAGGGAGAGAAACTACCTTGTAATCAAGCTTCCTTCAAGAGCCCTTCCTCTTCCTTCTTTCTCCTCCTTAAATTTTGAATTTCCCTCCTCTAATCTGGACCCAAATCAGCACCAAAAATTACATTAAAACCATGGAAAGTTGAAGCAAGAAGGGGAGGATGAAGTTTCAAGAGGAAAGAGCATGAAAACCTTACACTTTCTCACCCTTTCTTTGGCTTTTCTTCCTCCAAAATTTCCTCCCTTTGTACGCCTAAGACAGCAGCTCCATTTCTGAGATTTGGATAGAAGAAAGTTGGTTTAGAGAGGGGGGAGCTGAACGTGACTTAGAAAGGGAGTTTGGAAGCTTCTTTTGTGCACTTTGTTTCCATTTTTGCCCTTCCATAATGGCATTTCCGGTTTGGCTTTGTTTTAGCTCCTTTTTTAGAACCGTCTTTTCCATCATGAAATTAAGATTCCCAATTTAATAAAATTCCTTTGGAATCACTCAAATCGGAGCTAAAACCTTTCCGAATGAACTGGTTAAAGTTTGGGTCAACTGACGTCGAAAAGAGTACACCGGAGGGGCTTTACCGATCCCGAGGCTTCCCATGGTTTTTAGGGCCTCTGAGAACCCTAGGCAACTTAAAATTTCCATTTAAAAAGCCCTCCTAAGTGTTTTTCTAAAATTGCACTTATTTACGAAAATGTCATTGGCCTTTCGGCAAATTTTTTGAATCACTCTGACCCCAGTTTCTAGGCAACTCAACGCTCAATTCCTCGTTTTCTATTATTTAAAATTTTATTCAAATTTTATTTGGCCTTGAATCACTCATCTCAGGGGACTTGCTTTTCAAACCTGCCTATTTTGGTGATTGTACAACGTACCGGACATTACACTTTTAAATGTGTGGAAACCATTAGATGATTTAGGTAACTTAAATAAACTTAGGAAAGGGATTTTAGGACTACACCATAGATTGGATAGTGTGGGTTCATGAAACTTGCAATATTTAGTGAATTGATTCACCTCTAAGATAGGAATATACCTATAAGCATCATACAGCCACATTAGGATAGTTTTTTTTTTTAAATTAGGTCTCTTGATTAATTGCATAAGGAATTATAAATTAGTTAGAAAAATTCCTATTGGCAATTTAAAAGATTCTTATACGAAAATTAGTGTTCTATATTAGTAAAGATTATCGTTAAGAGCAATATAAAGAGAGGTTAATCAGCTTCCTATGAAATGCTAGGAAAATTTCAATCTCAAAGCTTTTACTTCCTAATTTAGTCTAGAATTGCGTATCTCCATTTGTTTTATTATTTTTGTTTTTTTTAATTTAGTTTATTTCCAACTCTACTTACTGTTGGCTTAATTTAGATTAAGGTGTACAATTTTAATATTTAGCAATTATTTTAGTGACAAATTCTCTTTGGATTGATACTCTACTCTTTATTATATTACTTGTGCGATACATATACTTGCATGTAGGCTTCATAGAACAATATGTTTTTGGCATAGTTTTTGAGGATTTATGCATTATTTTTTTTGCTAATATTATTACCAAGCTCACTTGATTTGAACTCAAGCCTTGTTCATCATGTTTTGTTTTTTTTTTTTAAGTTGTTAAATCTTCTAGTTTGTGTCTTGTTCTTGTCTTTATTTTGTTTTTGCTTATGTTTACTTTTTTTTATTACTATTTTTGTTTCTTTCAACGGAGTACCCATGGTTCATAAAAGGGAAGTTGGTGCATTTGAACTCGATAACTTAACCAACTTAATAGTTTAGAAAATTGAATTTGATAGGAGGTTTGATGACTATGATATGCATATTAGTTATGCTACTCATGTTAGTGATTCTCAATGCTTGCTTTATGACATGTGATAATTATGAAGAAGTTTACTATAGAGAGCACTACCCATATTATGTAAAAGCTACAAAGATATCGGATGATTTCAATAGGAATAAAAATAATTTTTATGATAATACTTATATTCCTAGTTGGAATTAAGAGTAAAATTTTTCTTATAATGAAGGTCAAGTTTCTTCACCATATGCAATATACCCTTCCCTACCTCCTAATTTCCAACTATAAGATGAAGTCCTCATTCAATAGCATAGCCTGAACTTGGAAGAAATAATTAGGTAATATATGGCTAAGCAAGATGCCATTATTAGAAAATTGAAAACTCAAATAGGAAAACTAGCTAATGTCATCTCTAATAGAGCAAAAAAGAGTCTTTTAAGTGACATGGCAATTGTGGCTAGAAGTGAAGATGAGGATCATTGTAAGGATATTACCTTGAGGAGTGAAAAGGAGTTACTAGATGTTTCCAATAAATATGAAGAAGAGCAAGAATAAAGAGTGGAGGAAAGGAGGAGTATTATTGTAACATCCGATTCTTTTCAAATTGAATTAAAACTTATAAGATAATGAAAGAAGACCTTAAAGCAAGATAAATGGTGGGCAATTAAAGGTAGAATACTTATTAGAGTATTTAGAAATGAGATTAGGGAACTATGGATGGCCTAGAACTAAAGCCGAAATGGCTAAACAGACTAAATTAAAAGGGTAGTGCCAAATTTGTAATTTTGGGTAAAATTTTAAAAACTCAAAGGAAGAAATTTTAAATGGTAAAGTTAAGCTCACTAGAGTTCTTAGAAGCCCTGAAAATCATCAAAACCGTCAGAATAACTAAAGCCCTTTTGCTGTGCTATTTAGGTCGTTAGTTAACTAGAACTTTGACTAAGCCATTCTGGATTATTTTGAATCTTACAAATTTGAAAGTAAATATTTTTAATAAACTAGAAAATCTAAATTTTTATATGAAAAGGATGGTTCTAAAAAAGGATATAAAATAAGCGCAAATGAAGGAATTGAAGTTATGAGACGTAATTAGTATTTTTGGAATTGTTTTAAAATCTTTCTTTTTCCTTATATATGTTTAGACATGCCACTCTAGCCTTACAACTGCTCTAATTAGCTCTAAAATGGACTAGGGAAGATGCACGAGAGAATGGAGAAAGGAGAGAAAGAAAGGCCAAAAAAGGTAAGAAAACATTCACTTTTTCACCTTATGCTAGTTAGAAACTCTCTTCTCCTCTTTGAGCTCTTTCTTTTGGTGGTTTTAGCTACTTGAAAAGAGCACTTTGGCTGAACTCTTGGAGAAAGAAGAGAGTTTGAAGTAACCAATTCTACCATAAGAATCTCTATTTAATAAGGATTAAAACAAGGAATGGTACAAGATGATGTTTCTCCCTTGGATTCCATGCTTCTATCAATTCGGCCTAGAATGGGGAATATAGACAAAACTTGAATTTGGATAAAACATGATAGAATTAGGGGTGTAGCGGTGTGGAGATTAAGATGGAATAAAGAGAATCAATTGAAAGGCTCTAGAATGCAAGGTAGAGTTATTAGGGTTTTGATTACACCTTAAGAGTTTTGGAACCTTAGGAGGACATTTGTAACTATATTAGATTATAATTATACTAGAAAGAAGCCAAGGAACCTCCACATGCATCAAAATCCCAATAGAAATGAATAAAACTCCATTTGGCACTCCTTGTATCATAGTCTCGGCCAAGCAAGGGAAATGGTACCTAGGAAGTCTTTTGATGGGTTCTAATGATTTAAGAGGCTTAGATGAGAGAAATAAACACTAATGGAATCATTGGATTGAATTTAAGAGCCCTAAATTAAAAGTTGCAATTTTAGGATTCAAATAAGCCTAAAGAAGCAAGCTGGTTGTAAGCTTATTTAATCAATTTTATGATGGTACAAGTGAGTTCCATTAGGGTTATATGACTCATAACAAGTGAAAGTTTGGAGCCTAGAAAAGGAATTCTAAGAGTTGCCTCTTAAAATACCTAAAAGTGACCTAAAGTAGCATGTTAAGTTTAATAGAATTAAGTGGTGATAATGAGAGTTAAAGTGGATCCTTATATCTCATTTTGTGTTGTGCCTATTATATGTAGGCCAATCTACCCTTATTTCACCAAATTATAGGTGCCAAGTTAAAGAAAGCCAAGAAAAAGAAGACCAACAAGGGGTTAGTGGTAGTTCAAAGACTCTAAAGCCACAAGGTAGCTTTATCTCTTTATCTTACATGCATTTGAATGTTAAAATGAGTTGAGATACTTATGTGTGTAGTTGTTTAATGCATTCTTGAACCATGCTTTGATATGATTTCCATTCTAAAGTTTATGCATAAGTTTGATATGTTTTCAGCTTCTAGCTCCCTATGACAAGGAATTGACCACAATAACTCTTCCTTGGCTCAAAAATGAGTTTAATTAAGCCTAACTAGTATGTTTATATGCCATGGCTTGTTGAGAAACAAGTTTTCATGCTAAAAGTTGCATTTTAGTTTCATTATGCATGAGAATCACATACTTGCACCACATGCGTTGCATTTTCTAATGCCCGATTTTGATTAAACGATGAAAATGGGTAAATTTTCAAAGCAAGTCCCCAAAAATGAAGTATTTAAGGTCCTAAAAAATTTGAGTATTATTTGGGAATCCTAAAAATGAGAATCCTGGGCTCAAATGGAAAGAAAAAATAGAGCTAGAATGAAGAAAAAAAATGTAACAAAAAATTTACAAAATGCAATGGCATTTTCATAATTTTAAACAAATTTTGGAATTCATATAGAAGAATTTTTTAAATGAAAGTTTTGAGTTCTTCAAGGTTCTCAGAAGCCCTGAAAACCATAGGAAGCCCCGAGATAGTAAAAACCCCTTCGGTGGATGTTTTCCAATTTCAATGTACCCAAACTTTGACGAATTCGTTCGGGAAGGTTTTAGCTCCAATTTGAGTAATTCTAAAAGCATTTTACTAAATTGGGAACCTAAATTTTGTAATGGAAAGGACGGTTCTCAAAAAGGAGATAAAACGAATTAGAAACAAAAAGGCCAAAAACGAAAGGTAAAATAGATATTTTTGAAAATTCTTTCTTCCTCTACCAATATATATAGGGCACCCCACTCTACCACTCATTTAGCTTCATATGTTTCTACCCTAAACCAAAGAAAAACCCTAGGAGAGTGGTGTACAAGAGGAAGAGGAAGGGGAAGAGGAGGAGAAATCAAAGGCTAAAGGTATGGATTTTTTATAGCTTTTCATGTTCTTTTCCTTGCAAACCTCTTCTCCTCCATTTTCCTTTCTTTCTTATAATTATATTGAAGTATATGGATCTATTTTAAGGGAGAAATTAAGGGAAAAATTCAAATTTGAAGAGAGAAGGCCAAAGAAGGGAAGATTCGAGTGAGAAAACAAGGAAAAAAAGGTAATTCCTCCTTCCATACTTGCTACCTCTTGCTCTTCTTCTCTCCATGTTTTGTCCCACTCAAGAAGCTATAGGAGGGCTTGGATTTTAGGCAGAACCAAGGATGAATCTTAGGAAAAAGAGTGTGGAGAATAAAAATATACAAAAGGAATTAATAAATAACCATGGAAATTCAAGATAAAAATTCTAGGGTTTCATATGCTCCTTGCAAAATCTGACTTGATACCTTAATTTTTATGCATAAATGAAAGTTTAAATGAGTTCCTAAGATCCCTAGAAGTCTCCTCATGTGCTTCCTCCATCAATAAAACAAAGCAAAGTCCACAGAGGCCAAACTTCTTCATTATCTCAACCAAGAAGGGTTTGGATATCTAAGAAGAGTTTTAAATTTTTCTAAACTCATTTTTGAGTCATATATGATGAATGAAAATGAGGGAAAGCCTTCGGAAAGATTTAGTAGGCCTAGAGGATGATTTGATGTCTTATGCTCCATAATATGACCTAAAGAAGCAACATGTAGTTAGATTATTTGTTTTAATTGTATGATGACTCCAAAAGGCTTAAAAGGAGTCAAGAATCATATATGAAAGGAAATAATGGAGCCTAAAATTTATTTAATGAGTGTTGCTTCATTAGGTACATTTTTGGAACCATAAAAGGGGTTAATAGAGCAAGTTAGTGTTTAAAGAAGATGTGTGGCCTTAGAATTAATTTCATAAATCTAATTGGCTTTCATAAATTGTGTTTAGGCCAAGAGAAATCATTCCCATACCTTTGTGTGTGTGAGCCTGAGGAAGGGAGAGCAAATTCAAGAGAAAAAGTGCGTGGTTGCATCCAAGGTAGCTCACTTCTCTTTCTCTCATGCATGAATGTATGCTTGGCTTGTCTTTGAATGTGTGTATGTGTAATTTTAAGCCATGAAAAGTATACTAGCATGACTTTTATTCCATGGTGCCTTGATGTTACATTATACTTTCATATGATGTTTATTATGTGTGCTTGTGTTTGCTTGAGTATGGTGAAGCCAAGAACCCTTAGAATTGGTTAAGACAAAGTAAAGAGTCTTCCAAAAGTGAGGTTGACTCCCAAGAGTAAGGTTGAGTCAAAAACCTCTTAAAGAAATAGGTGAGGGAAGTCCAAAATCCATAAGTGAATGGGTGAGGCTAATCCACTTACTTGGCAAGCCTATGTATGCTATGTATAACTTGCTCAAATGTTAAAAATATCTCTTGAATGATTGCACATGTCAACATGCCCATGCATTTTTTGTAAGGCTTGTTTTGTATCTTTTATGTGTAATTGAAAGGGAGATGAGCTATTGGGATTCTTTGAATCTCATTCTCTCCTTTCCAATGTTTTAACATGTTAGGTGGGCTAAGAGAACAAGGAAATGGGAGCTAACCACTTGAGAGATGAGAGTGTGACTTTGAAGTGCATGGAATTTGCTTCTTTAAGGCCATATAAGTGGCAAATGTTATAACATATTATTGTATACGACCTATGACCTCTTAAGCATATGTAATTATGTTAATATGTTACATATAATTGAGAAATTATATTATGTGAATACTAGAATGGAAATTGAGCATGTAATGGCAAATTTAGCTTCTTGAAGGTTTGATGCATTAGTGTATAAGTGGAAGTGGAATGGCTAAATTGAAATGTATGAGATTTGGAACCATTTGGGCAATTCATACAAGTCATATTCATGCTTTTAAACTTGCCCAAAAGGTGCCAAACATGAAGGGAAGCTATTTAGGCACAATTAGTATCTCATATAGACCAAAATTAACCATAATGGAAACTTATACCACTTTTTATCCAAATGAGCTCTTTTGATATGAGATTTGGTATTCATTTAGAGCTTGTTAAGAGATTTTTGGGAAGCTAAAGGTCTATGGAATATTTGATAAATTTTTAAAATTGGGAAATTTTCTGAAATTAGTTCAGTATACTATTCATTCTGGTCCAAATTTAAATTCTGTCACTCATAGGGCAAATAATATCCAATTGCCACAAAATTTTACAAGTAGAAACCAAACCTTCCCAGTGGCTTGTGCCAACCAGAAGAACCTCACTTGGACGTCTAGATAGGGAGATATGAAGTTTTGAAGTTTCTATCCAGTATCAGGCGTCTAGACAAACCAGAGTTTCTGTTTAATTAGTTTTCGAGTCTTGGACGTGCCTAAACTGGTCTAAAGTTATTTTTTCCCTCTAGCTAACATCTGTAGCTTTCCAGATTAGTATCATTTGCATAGATTGGATTTTTTTGGAATTAATTAGACATTTTTGAAATTTATAGTAGAAATCCATATAAGTACCAGTAGCCAGTCAAACCTCTATATGTTTTCAAATGTCAAACATCCTCTTTGTGATGTTTCATGACCTGGACATATTTTTAGCATAAAGGACATCTTTAGCTTTCCATAATAGTAAAGAATGCATCATTTAGATTTTTTTAGAATTAGTTATGATTTTTCAAATTTATGACAGAAAAGGAAAAATTCTAGCTGAGGTAGCAACTATGAATTTTATGTATTCCTTTGCCTTACATGAGCTCTAACCCACTTTTGGGGATGGAAATAAGTTGTATCTATGTAATTAAATATGATAATGTGATACATAAGCTCACTTGGTCCACAGGACACTGAAAGAAAAATTTATACGCTATACAACGCAAAAATATTCATCATTTGATACCATTTTTCTTACCTCTTATGTGAGTGGCATAGTTTAAAGCATGAGAATAACATAAAATGAGCTAAGAAATTATGGTGTTACATTTATTGGTATTAAAGAAAATGTTCAAACTTTTGATGTGGGTTGTGGCTTATACTTATGAGTTGCCTAGATGTATATGAGTTATTTTGTGGATGAATTGAGTGTGTTGATAGTGGAAATGTTCCTTTTTTATGTTAAAGTTTGTTATGATATTTCAAAGCTATGGTGAACACTAGGAGAGGTTGGCCTTCCAGAGATGCTCATGCAGATGATAGAGCCGAGCCTAATAATCTGGTAACTGGAGCCTTACAGTCTATTATGGCTCACTTGGATCAGCAGCAAGCCGTGATTATGCAGTTACAGGAACGACTTGCTGAGAGAGATAGCCAGGGCCCTACACTTTCTCCTCCATAGCCACCTCACCACTCAGATCATCCCGAACATTCAGGGGTAACTCAGCCAAATCCACAGCCACATATCTAAATGGTTGCCCCTATTCCACTAGCTTAGACGCCTCCAGCTTAAGAGCAACCATCGACCAAAAAGATTATTATTCAATTCAGAAAGTTCAGGCCTCCTACCTTTAATGGTGAGTTGAATTCAGAAAAAAGCCGAGGCCTGGATTATGCAATTAGAGAAGATCTTCGAAGTGATAGAGTGCATGTCTGAGAAAAAAGCTAAGATGGCTATCTTTTAGTTACAGAAAGAGGCATATTATTAGGGGAAGGGCACCGAGCCTATTTTGAGGGCAAGGAACCTTTTGATTACACAGTAGGCGTTCTTCCAGGTTTTCCACAAGAAGTATTTCCCCAGCTCAGCTAAAGATAAGAAAGAGTCAAAATTTATACTCCTAAAATAGATAGAGGGGATGTTTATGGATTAGTATGTGGCTAAATTCGTAAAGCTTTCCTGATACTCCTCCTATTTACAAAGACACAATGATGAGTGGTGGAGAGCAAATAGGCTAGAGAAAGGTTTGCTCCTCAAAATCAAAGATAGGATAGTGCCACAGAGAATTAGGCACTTTAACACCTTAGTTGAGACATGTAGAGTGACAGAGGTGAACCTCAAGACAATGCAACCTACCTCTAGTGCCAGACGACCCCTCCTTGAGCCCAAGAGACCTAGAAAGGGAGCATAGGTCGCAATTACCAGTAGGAGAGGCGATAGAAGCTAGTGGAGCTAAAAGGGCAAGAGATGGAGAACTCAGTCTAATAAAGGTAGCTTCGCACTTATCATATGTCCCCAGTGTGGCAAGAACCATGGAACCAAACCATGTTACACAGGGTAAAATGTATGCTTCCAGTATGGTAGGCTAGGCCACATGGCTAAGGATTGTACCTAGGCTCCTCTACAGTTCACACAGCATAAGGAGATGGCTCCTGCTCCTAAACCCCAGACCTAAGGTAGAGTCTTTACCCAGTCACAGCAAGAGCCTAGCCAATCCCCGAGTCTGATCCAAGGTACTATTAGAATAAATAATTTTTCTGTAACTACATTATTTGATTTGAGTGCTAGCCATTCTTTCATATCATATGATTGTGTTAAGAGGTTGGGTTTGAGTATGTATACACTACCATATGATGTATATATCTACCCCCATAGGAAACCAAGCCATTACCTCTCATGCTTGCTTGAATTGTGTGGTCCAGTATAATCACTGCCTTACCACCCTTGATTTGATTTGTATGCCCCTTATTGATATTGATTTGATCATTAGCATGAACTAGATGTCTGTAAATAATGTCATACTAGATTGTAGTTACAGATGTATTACTTTACCTGACTGTAGGACTGTGCCTAGTATGAGGATTGAGCTATCTGTTATGACCACCTCTCAGGCTGAGAGGTCTCTAGGGCACAGTTGCTAGGGATATCTAGTTTTCTTTTCAGTTCAAGTTGAGGTAGAAGAGGGTATATATGAGATTCCCGTAGTGAGGGAGTTCCAGAGGTATTCCCTAGAGAGATTAATGGATCACCCCCAGAGAGAGAGGTCGAGTTTCCCATAGACATTGTACCTGGGGCAGGTCTAGTGTCTAAGGCCTTGTATAGGATGGCTTCCACCGAGCTAGCTGAACTTAAGAAACAAATAGTAGAGCTCTTAGATAAGGGTTTTATTAAACCTAGTGTTTCACCGTGGGGAGCTCTAGTCTTATTCATAAAGAAGAAAGATGAGAGCTAGAGGATGATATGAGAAAGAAACACCTAGAACTCTTCCTATAAGGTATGTTATCTAAATTTCAAGGATGAAAATTTTTTTAAAGGGGAGAGAATTATAATGTTCGATTTTCGTTAAACAACAAAAACAGGTGCGATTTCAAAGCAAGTCCCCGAAATGAAGTAGTTAAGGTCCTAAAAAATTTGAGTAACATTCTGACTCCTAAAAATGAGAATCTCGAGCTCAGATGGAGAAAAAAATAAAACTAGAATGAAAAAATAAAATTTAACAAAAAACTTATGAAACATAATGATATTTTTGTAATTTTAAGTAAATTTTAGAATTCACATAGGAGGGCTTTTTAAATAAAATTTTTGAGTTCTCCAGGGTTCTCAAAGGCCTTAAAAACCATGGGAAGCTTTAGAACAATTTAAACCCCTCTGATGGACATTTTCCAATATCGATGTACCTGAACTTTGATGAATTCGTTCGGGAAGGTTTTAGTTCCAATTTGAGTGATTCCAAAATCATTTTACTAAATTGGGAACCTAAATTTTATAATGAAAAATATGGTTCTCGAAAAGGAGTTAAAACGAGTTAGAAACAAAAATGCCAAAAATGAAAGGTAAAACAGGAATTTTTTAAAAGTCTTTCTTCCTCCACCTATATATATAGGGCACCCCACTCTCCCACTCATTTAGCTTCATATGTTTCTACCCCAAACTAGAGAAAAAACCCTAAGAGAGTGGCACACAAGAGGAAGAGGAGGAGAAATCAAAGGCTAAAGGTATGAATTTTTGGTAGTTTTTCATCCTCTTTTCCTTGTAAACCTCTTCTCCTCCATTTTCCTTTCTTTCTTATGATTATATTGAAGTATATGGATCTATTTTAAGGGATAAATTAAGAAAAAATTCAGATTGAAGAGAGAAGGCTAAAGAAGGGAAGATTCAAGTGAGAAAATATGGAAAAACAAGGTAATTCCTCCTTCCATGGTTGTTACCTCTTGCTCCTCTTCTCTCCATGTTTCACCCAACACAAGAAGCCATAGAAAGGCTTGGATTTTGAGTAGAAAAAAGGGTGAATCTTAGGAAAAAGAGTGTGGAGAATAAAAATATGCAAAGGGAATTAACAAATAACCATAGAAATTTAAGATAGAAATTCTAGGATTTCATGTGCTCCTTGTAAAATCTGGTAAGATACCTAAATTTCTATGCATAAATGAAAGTTTAAATGAGCTCCTAAGATCCCTAGAAGTCTTCCCATGTGCTTCCTCCATCAAGGAAACAAAGTAAAGTCCATTGAGGCCAAACTTCTTCATTATCTCAACTAAGAAGGGTTTGGATACCTAAGGAAAGTTTTAAATTTTTTCAAGCCCATTTTTGAGTCATATATGATGAATGAAAATGAGGGGAAGCCTTGGAAAAGATTTAGGAGGCCTAGAGAATGATTTGATGTCTTATGTTCCATAATATGACCTAAAGAAGCAACATATAGTTAAACTATTTGTTTTAATTGTATGATGACTCTAAAAGGCTTAAAAGGAGTCAAGAATCATATATGAAAGGAAAGAATGGAGCCTAGAATTTATTTAATGAGTGTTGTTTCATTAAGTGCATTTTGGAGCCATAAAAGGGGTTAATAGACCAAGTTAGTATTTAAAGAAGATGTGTGGCTTTAGAATTAATTTCATAAATCTAATTAGCTTCCATAAATTGTGTTTAGGCCAAGAGAAATCATTCCCACACCTTTGTGTGTGTGAGCCCGAGGAAGGGAGAGCAAATTCAAGAGAAAAAGTGTTTGGTTGCATCTAAGGTAACTCACTTCTCCTTCTTTCATGCATGAATATATGCTTAGCTTATCTTTGAATGTGTGTATATGTAATTTTAAGCCATGAAAAGTATACTAGCATGACTTTTATTCCATGGTGCCTTGATGTTACATTATACTTTCATATGATGTTTATTACATGTGCTTGTGTTTGCTTGAGTATGGTGAAGCCAAGAACCCTTAGAATTAGTTGAGACAAAGTAAAGAGTCTTCCAAAAGTGAGGTTGACTCCCAAGAGTAAGGTTGAGTCAAAAACCTCTTAAAGAAATGGGTGAGTCAAGTCCAAAATCTACAAGTGAATAGGTAAGGCTAATCCATTTACTTGGCAAGCCTATGTATGCTATGTATGACTTGCTCAAATATTAAAAATGTCTCTTGAATAATTGCACATGTCAAAATGTCCATGCATGCATTTGTAAGACTTGTTTTATATCTTTTATGTGTGATTGAAGGGGAGAAGAGCTATTAGGATTCTTTGAATCTCATTCCCTCCTCTCCAATATTCTAACATGCTAGGTGGACTAAAAAAATAAGGAAATGGGAGCCAACCACTTGAGAGATGAGAGTGTGACTTTGAAGTGCATGGAATTTCCTTCTTTAAGGCCATATAAGTGGCAAATGTTGTAACCTATTATTGTATATAACCTATGACCTCTTGAGCATGTGTAATTATGTTAATATGTTACATATAAATGAGAAATTATGTTATGTGAATACTAGAATGTAAATTGAGCATGTAACGGCAAATTTAGCTTCTTGAAGGTTTGATGCATTAGTGTATAAGTGGAAGTGGAATGGCTAAATTGAGATGCATAAGGCTTGGAACCATTTGCACAATTCATACAAGTCATATTCATGCTTTTAAACTTGCTCAAGAGGTGCCAAACATTAAGGGAAACCATTTGCACACAATTAGTATCTCATATGGACCAAAATTGACCATATTGGAAACCTATGCCACTTTTTGTCCAAATAAGCTCTTTTTGATATAAGATTTAGCATACGTTTAGAGCTTGTTAAGAGCTTTTTAGGAAGTTAAAGTGCAGAATTTTTGGAGGTCTATGAAATATTTGATAAATTTTTAAAGTTGGAATATTTGATAAATTTTCTTTCTGAAATTGGTTCAATGTACTATTCATTCGGGTCCGAATTTAAATTTTGTCAGTCATAGGGCAAATGATGTCCAATTGCCACGATAGTTTACAAGGAGAAACCAAACCTTCTCAATGACTTGTGCCAACTAGAAGAACCTCATTTGGATGTCTAGAGAGGGAGATATGAAGTTTTGAAATTTTTGTCTAGTATCAGGCGTCCAGATAGACCTGAGTTTTTGTTTGATTAGTTTTTGCATCTTGCACATGCCTAAACTGGTCTGAAGTTATTTTTCCCCTCTCGTTAACATCTGTAGCTTTCCAAATCAATATCATTTACATGGATTGGATGTTTGTGGGATTAATTGGAAATTTTTGAAGTTTATTGTAGAAATCTGTATCAGTACTAATAGCTAGTCGGATCTCTATACCTTTTCGAATGTCAAACGTCCTTTGTATAATGTTTCATGACATGTACTATTTTTAGCATAAAGTAGACATCTTTAGGTTTCCAGAATGGTAAAGAATGAATGATTTTGATTTTTGAAAAATTAGTTATGATTTTTCAAAGTTTATGACAGAAAAGAAAAAATTTTGGCCGAGGTAGCAACTATGAATTTTATGTATTCCTTTGCCTTGCATGAGATTTAAGCCACTTTTGGTGATGGAAATGAGTTGTATCTATGTAATTAAATATGATAATGTGATATGTGAGCTCACTTAGTCCATGGGACACTAAAAGAAAAATTTATATGCTATGCAACACAAAAATATTCATCATTTAATACCATTTTTCTTACCTCTTATATGAGTGGCATAGTTAAAGGCATGAGAATAGCATGAAATGAGCTAAGAAATTATGGTGTTACACATTTCCTCATAGCAATCTTGTATACATTAATTTAGATGATATTAGCTACTGAGATTCTTCTTAGAATCTCACCCATGTATTCCCACTAATCATTTCAAGTTCTCCCAGTAAAGGAAAATAAATGGAGAAAAGTTAGGCTTTAGAAAGTATGGCATTAGGGCTTTTGGATGTATATAAATTTAATATGTGTATTGGAATCATATGAATAGCATACATGTTATACTTATGATGACTTATGATGTATATGACTAGATTTTGTAATGGAAACATATGTACAAGCTTTAGCATGTAAATGTACGCCATTTTGATGTATGAAATGGGTTATAGTGTAAGAACTTGAATATGGAATGCTACAGAGAAGCTATGGATCCTTGGGTGTTAATGTAACGCCCGATACGTCGTACAATCGCTGGAACGGGCCAGTTTGAAAAGCAAGTCCCCTGAGATGAGTGATTCAAGGCCAAATAAAATTTGAATAAAATTTTAAATAATAGAAAACTAAGATTTGAGCCTTGAGTTGCCCAAAAACTAGGGTCGGAGTAATTCGAAAAATTTGCCGAAAGGCCAGTGGCATTTTCGTAAATAAGTGTAATTTTAGAAAAACACCTAGGAAGGCTTTTTAAATGGAAATTTTGAGTTGCTCAAGGTTCTCAGAGGCCCTAAAAACCATGGGAAGCCCGGGACTGGTAAAGCCCCTCCAGTGTACTTTTTTCGACGTCGGTTGACCTAAACTTTGACTGGTTCGTTCGGGAAGGTTTTAGCTCCGATTTGAGTGATTCCAAAGGCATTTTATTAAATTGGGAATCTTAATTTTATGATGGAAAAGACGGTTCTAAAAAGGGAGCTAAAACGAAGCCAAACAGGAAATGCCATTATGGAAGGGCAAAAATGGAAACAAAGTGCACAAAAGAAGCTTCCAAACTCCCTTTTTAAGCCACGTTTAGCTCCCCCCCTCTCTAAACCGACTTTCTTCTGCCCAAAACTCAGAAATGGAGCTGCTGTCTTAGGCGCACAAAGGGAAGAAATTTTGGAGGAAGAAAAGCCAAAGAAAAGGTGAGAAAGTGTAAGGTTTTCATGCTCTTTCCTCTTGAAACTTCATCCTCCCCTTCTTACTTCATCTTTCCATGGTTTTAATGTATTTTTTGGTGCTGATTTGGGTCCAGATCATAGGAGGGAAATTCGAAATTTAGAGGAGGAGAAGAGGGAAGAGGAAGGACTCTTGAAGGAAGCTTGATTGCAAGGTAGTTTCTCCCCTTTGTTGCTTCTTTTTCTCTTTCTCCTCTTCCATGGTAGGATGTATCAACCAAAACCATGAAGAGGGAAGAGTTTCTGTTTTATAATCCAAAAGAATCCATCAAACTAAGGCATGGGACGATGAATTATACCAAAGAAATGCATGAAAAAACTAGTAAAACTCAAGTTGGAAAAGTGTAGGGTGCTTGAACATAAGTTAAAATCTGGGTTGATTCAAGACTTCCCCATCATATGTGAGTGTTTGTTTGAGTTTCTAAGACTCCTAGGGAGCCTCCCAAGTGCCCCATCCATTAAGGAAAAATCCCAAACTCCATGGGTTTTTAATGGAAGCATAACTAGGTCAAGACCCTTAGAGATAGCTAGGGAGTATTTTAAATGGTTCCAAGCTTGATTTGGGACTTTATATGATAAAAGAAGATAGGAGAAACCCTTGGAAAAAATTTAGAAGCCTTAGGTTGAGAGATGAGGCAATGGCTTCCATAATGTAACCTTATGAAGCAACATGAACCTAGGTTTGTGAAAGTGAGTGTGTGATGGCTTCAAGGACCTTAAATGAGGTCAAGAGGTCTAAATATGGCAAGAGAATGGAACCAAGAATGTTAATTATGGTAGTTGCTTCATTAGGTCCTTAATGAAACCATATTGTGACAAATAGACCAAAGTGTAGTCTTAAGAGTGAGTTGGATGTCATAATTTGTTCCAAGAGTATAATTTAGTGTTGTTTATTGTGAATAGGCCAAAGAAATCCAACCCCACCTCCTTGTGTTTGTGGAACCAAAAAGGAGAAATAAACAAGCAAAGTAAAGCTTGAATTTGCATCAAGGTAGCTCTCCACCTTTTCTTATTGCATTTTCTTGTTGCATATGATGTCATTGTGTGCTTGTGTGTATGTTTATATGTTTGAGACATGTCACTTGATGCTATGTTGCTATTTTGGTACCAATATGCTTTCTTGAATATCTTTGAATGATGGAAATGGCTCATAAGGGTGAGGTAGTGCCAAAAGTCCCTTAATGTGGGTGAGGAGATGCCAAAAGTCTCATGGCATGGGTGAGACAAGGCCAAAAGTCCCTTGGATGGGTGAGGCTAAGTCAAAATTCCCAAGAAACCAAGAGTGAGGCAATCCAAAAGTCCTAGAAATGGGGTGAGGCCAACCCAAAAGTCCCTAGAGCTCATTCTTATTCTTGACATGTGTTTGTGACACAAAAATGTGGAAATTGAATGCTTCATTGATTGAGTAGTTGCATACTTGTACCCTTGACATGTTATATGCCTTGAAAATGTTATTGAATAGGTGTATGAGCTATTGAGATTCAATGAATCTCACCCCCTCCTTTCTCTCATCTCATATGATCTAGGTGGAGTTCAAGAATCAAAGGATGGAAGCCAAGGAGCTTAAATCTCCATCTCTTGGCAAACCTTTATATTTTGATATACTATGATGACTAGAATGTAAAAGTAGATATGTAAATGTTATTTTTGAGCCATGACACTTTGAACAAGTGTAAAACTATGTAAAGTTAGTGTATGTATCAAGAATAGAGTCTAATGAGTAGAATTATGTATTTTGACCACTTGGGAGCCCATTTGTGTATGTATGTTTATGGAAGTGGCATGGTGAATTTGAGTTGCATGAGAGTTCAGACCTTATTAGGGACTTATTTATGCTATATTTATGCTTTCTAAGTTGCTCAAATGTGTGTGGAACCATAGATGGCTCATTTGAACCAAAGTTGCCTCTTGTTGGGACCAAAATTGCCATAAACTTGAGCTATGGAAAAATCTAACCAAATGACCTCTTCTTGACTTGGAATTTTGTATGAAAGTAGATCTTGCCTAGATTTTTTTGGAAAGCCAAAGATCAGGTCATTTGGAGGTCTGTGGAATTTTCTATGATTTTTCAAAGTTGGTATCAGAATTTCGGATTTGCACTGGTACTGTTCATTTGGTCAGTTTTGAAATTGTGTCATCTGAGGGGTAAACGTGGTCCAATGGCTACGAAATTTTATAGCTAGAAACTAGGCATTCACAGTGACTTGTAGCAACTGGAACCACCTCATTTGGAGGTCTGAGCGGAGAGATATGAATTTTTGAATTTCTGGGACAGTAGCAGTAGTTCAGCACGACCTAAGTCACTGTTCCATTGAATTTGGGTAGCTAAGCGTGCTTTATCTGGTCTGAATCTATTTTTACCATAAATTTAACATTCATAGCTTTCCAAATTGGTATTATTTGCATGGGATTGGATTTTTGTGGAATTAATTGGATATTTTTGAAGTTCATAGCAGGCACTTGCATCAGTACCAGTAGCTGTCCGAACCTTAACCCCTTTTCGCGTGTCAAACGTTTTCTGTGTTATGTTTCATGGCCTGGGTATATTTTTAGAATAAATTAGACATGTGAGTTTTCCATAATGGCCAAGAATGAACGATTTTAATTTTTCTAGAATTAGTTACAAATTTTGAAACTTCCTATCAGTAAACTGAACCAGTGGCCCAGACAGCAGCAATCCCAGTGACTTTTTGGATGTCAAATGCTCTCCCGTTAATGTTTCATGAGTTGAAACTATTTTTATCATAGGGTAGACATCCAGAGCTTTCTGGAATGGTAAAGTTTGTTGGATTTCGAATTTTTTGGATTTAGTTATGAATTTCCGAAGTTGTGACAGAAAAAACTGAAATTCTGGCCGAAAATAAGAGTGTGAATTTGATGGTCCCCTTTGAGTTCCACGAGTTGTGGGCCAACTTTGGTTATGTAAATGAGTTGTATGTATGTAATTAAATATGAGAACGTGTTGTATGAGCTCATATGGTCCTTGTGACACCGAATGAAATTTTTATATGCGACGTAACGCGAAATAAGGCATTATTCTAATGTCATTTTCCATTCCCTTTGTTCAATTGATCATGTGAGACTTAGAAATGATCGGAAGCATGCTAGAAATGTATAGTGTTACAGCTAAAGGGTCATATTTTGATTCAATTCTTCTTTCATGTAATGAATCTTATGGAGTTGATGTTTAAGATGATTAAAATTTGCTCAAAGTGGGAGAATGCAATTTGGAAGCTAATTGGACCACTTTAGGACCAAAATTTGGTCCAAATGAGTCATAAATTGCACCTCTACTCTTGATAGTCCAAATGATCTAGTTTAGAGTTGAAATTTGGCATGCAATTAGAGAATTTATAGAGCTTTCTAATAAGCTAGAATAGAAAATTTTTAAAACTATAGAGAATATTTTATAAATTTTTAAAATTATGCAAAATTGGCCTAGTACTATAGCATTTGTAGTAGTTTTTTATGGCTTTTAAGGGGCCAAATGAATTTATTTTTACTCGAAACTTTTATAGCATAATGTTCATATCATAAGCTTTTTGTAGACACTGAATTTCATAAATTGAAGTTACATAGGCCAAGTTATGAATTTTTGAAATTTGGTACATAATATGACAAAAGTGAGCAATTCAGGCTATATGACTCCTTTAGGCAATTAAGGTGTATCTTATGATCAAATGGACCAAAACAAAGTTGTTTGTAGTGATTATGAGTTAAGAACAAGAAGAATTCATATTTTGACCCTTATAGCTCCAATTTCTATATAAGCAAACTAAAATCTACTACTAAAAGTATATTAATGGTTGTATAATTGGTTGCTAATACATATGAATGGTATAAATAGGCTAAATGATGTTAAATATGACAATTATTGAGTTAGAAGACTAAGAGGTAACCTTATAAGTGGTCATGGTAAGGCAACCTTGTAACATCCCAAAATTAATTAGGAGTAATTATGGAGAATTATAGAATTATTAAGAGAAATTTAGAAAGATTATGGAAAATAGAAATTTTTAAGAAGAGGATTATTTTGGACTTTTTTAGACAAATAATTATTATTTGGTAATTTTGGGGAAAAAATAAAATAGAATTGTCGATTTGAATTTAATTGGATTGAAAATCTAATTTAAGCCCATGATTAATTTATCTACACCCAAAATCATTTATAGAAACCCAATTTTATTTCTATGGAATCCTAACCTACTTGGACCAACCTAAGCCCTTGTAGCTAAAGCCTAATATGTAGATTATGGGCCCAACTAGACCATGGGCTCTTGGGTTAGCCCAAAATCATTTAAAACCCTAAAATGCTCAACCCGTTTTACTCTATTTTGTAAACTAAACCATTCTTCAGCTAAGGGAGAACTTCATTTTCACACATTAAAGGAGAGGCTAAAGTTTTTTCAGCATCTTATTGCCATTTTACACTTTTAGAGGTAGATTTAGCCAAGGTAAGCTATATGAAACTTGACCCTCTTCTCTCTTTGATTAATTTTTGGTTTAGTGGATTTTAATCTCATCTCCAAATCTTAAAATGAGTGTTTTGGTTGCTTCTTACATGATTTTCAAATATTGAGGCTATAAGGACTATTAGGTAAGTATTTTTCCCTATTTTGATGTGTTATTATGCTAGAAATTGGGCCCAGGAATTGATTTTTAAGTTGGGTTCTATTGTTGTGTAAAAATACAAGGAAATTTGAGTGAACCACTACAGTTTCTGGGCTAGATGACTCAATTCCAAATTTTAGAAGTCATTAAAGGATTAAGTAAGTGTCTTCTACCATTTTTTGATATGTATTTATTTAATTTTCATCATTTAATAAACTTTTGGTGCTTGGCTATTACTATACTAAAATAGAGATTTTGGAAGTGACCCATTCATGGTTATTGTTGTTTTGATCTTAAGTTAGTGCAATTGACTCTTAGAAACATGGGTAAATGATTTTTAATAGGTTCTTGATGAAATTAGGCAATGGATATGAAGTTTGTTTGCTAATAATGGTTAAATAATGATAATTATGCTTGTCTTAGGTTTGGTAGGCCTTTAGATTATGTTGGTATTTAGATGAAGAGTAATTATGTTTCATTGAGATAACCAGGGAATTTCTAAATCCATGTATATGTTCATTTTGATCTTATATTTATTGCACATATGTTTTTCTATGCTAAATGATTAGTTGGCTATTTCATTGTTGTTGTGGATCATGAATGTGTCCTTGGTAGAGCTGTGATCATGCTACCACCCCTGCATTATGCTGCGATTGAGTATCGAGTTATAATCAAACTCAATGAATACAATGAGTCATAAGCGTGTTCGACGGGGAGTTGCTACTGTGGATGACCCTTTTTCTTTTTTTGGTTATTAACATATTGTATGTGATTACTAGTATGGGATAGTAATAATTGGTAGTCCAACTAGTTCATTTCTTGATTATATTGATGCTTTTGGTATTGCTTTGAATAAAAATGTATTATGTTGATTAACCTATACATGTATATGTTATTTGCCTCTTCTTATTGAGATTTTATATCTCACCCTGGTTGTGGGCTAATATTTTCAGGGACTGGACCTCTTAATAGTAAGGAGAAGTTAATGAAAGCCTCCCATGATGGTTTAGTAGTGTATATGCTTAAATTCCTTCTTTAATTGGGTTTGTATAATACGCATGCTATTATTGCTTATTATGTTGTATAATTGCCTTGTTGCACCATGGATTACCAAGTATAGGGACTAATTATATAGTTTGAGTCACCATGGAATCGGTACTCGTGATTGTATTTAGATGATTTTTAATGAGTACTATGAAATTATATGCTCTCTAAATATTTAGCATTGCAAATGTTAATATTTGAACTATTGGTATATAAGGTTTAGATGTATGGGCTAATTTAAATATGCACTTTACATTTGTTTTAGGTGTTTATTGGAATTTAAAAGGCACATTTTGGAATTTGAATTGTCACTTGAAAGTTTTAGAAGTAACTCTTTGATTTTGTTGTCATATAAGGTGTAAAGTGGACATTAATGCTTGACCAATAGTAGTTCTGAGTTTGGTTGTGATTTAGGAGTCTTGGGAATGCACTCTTATTGCCTTGATCATATGGAAGGTGAATTGGTTCACCCCTATTTGTTGTTATAGTAGAATTTGCTATTATGAGTCATTTTTGGGTGGTTTTAGGAAGTGGCACGGCCATATTTTGAACTTAGAATTGTACCAAGTGTTAAAGGATGTAGATAAGTTTAATTTGTCAATTGAAACTTTGTCAAAATGGTTTGATAATCTTGGTAGTTAAATGAGGATTTTAGGTAGCCATTAGAAGTCATTCTAATTGTATAACTTGATGGTGAATATTGATTATTTAAAGATTCAAATTGTCTCATATTTTCATCTATTGCTAACTCATTAACCAAATTAGACCTAAAGTGCAATTGATTAAGAACACAATTATGCTTAATTAGCTTAGTAAATAGTTAAGGTTGTTACAAACCTCTTGATAAGCTAGAAAAATGTTGCAATGTGAGTGAAGTAAACACTATGGTTTAAGAGGATAATGAAAAGAATAACTTAATAATTCCTTCATTAGAGTTCGTGGTTCTTACTAAAGAGAGATAAGAAGATTTTATAGGGTGTTTGAAGTATTTGGAGGCTCCTAAAATTGTCCCAAAAGAATTAAAATTGGCGCTTCCAACCATGTCAATCAAAGCATGTGTTTCAATGAAATATTTGGTTGAGGAGTCACATGTTATCAAAAGGAAATGACATTCATTGTTGTTGAAGCCAAATTACCTAAGGAAGAAGGTAAGCAAGGCAACTATAGTGTTTGATACCTATGATTAGGTTTAGCAACAAAGTTAGACTAAGGACTTTTAACTTATCACTTTTTGGGAGGCAAACTAAGTTTTTGTTTTCAGTTATGATTACAGTTCTTTTTGGTATCCTTTTCCCTAGTAATTTTTGTTATTTTATTTTTAGGCTTATTAAGTAGGAAACCCTTTAAACTACCTCTGTTGATCAAGAAAGAAGAGTTGCAAAGCCTTAAGCTTGCATGGAAAATTAAGGAACTAAAAGTGTGGAGAGGAACATTTTATGAAAAAGGGAAGCTTTCAAAATATTAATATGCTTATTTAATCCTCCATTTACTCTTAATTTTGTGATAGTTGCTTGTTTATGTGACAACCCTAACTTCTAGTCATTGTAATTAAAGTAAAATACGTGATTAATAACCATAAATCAGGGTTACAAGACATTACGACTAATTACATTTGAAAAGGGCAAGGAAATTTGAACCGTAATGTTATTAGAGTCATCAACTAAATAAATACAAGGATTCATGTACACAAGGGAAAAAATGCTCATTTATAGGCCTTTAATTCTATTACCCATTAATTCTAACTCACAAGAATCTTCTACTAATATTTCTAAATCATCCCCTAAGGTTACTATATGAAAAACCAAGATTTCTAGGTTAAAATGAGAGTTTAGGACCATTAGCCACAATTAAATGCCCTTGCACCATAGCCAATTGCTCTCGGGTTCACTCTTTATCTTTAATCGCTGCAGCAAGTTAAAGCTTCGCCTCAGTGAGGAAGCCTCCTAAAACATACCTCACTTGTCTCTCACTATTGGCCGCGGCCAATTCCTCCTTTCGCCATGGCTAATTCCTCTCTGGAACGGTCGACAAATTCTCACAAAAGTTCACCGTTGCCAATTTCCATTTAGCCGTGGTGAATTACCCTCTGGACGACTCCCAATTTTGCCTCTCACATTTCACCGCGACTAATTCCACTTTTCACTGCGGCGAATTGCTCTTTGGTACTCTCCTTGGGCAACTTTGCCTCTATTGGCCGTGGTGAAATGCCTTCTGATCCTATAACTCCTAAAATCTTGTCTCATACTCTCTACTCTCCCTCTAATAACACCTTAGGGCCACTTTACCTTAATTTGTACAACTCTAATGGTATTTATCTACCTTATTTACCCAACTATTCTACCATTACCAATTCAAAACTTGAGTATAAATTTCTACTCGTCCAACTACCATATGTCAACAAATTCATAGATTAATAATAGTAGAATTTCATAAGCTTCCAACAATTATCATTTAAATATGCATTCCATTAAAGATTTTATGCATCACTTATTCAAATCAACAATCTAATATATCCCATGATAACATTCCCAATAGTAGACCATATCATGAATTCAACAAAGCTCATACATCAGATACTATAAGTTCATACATCCAATACCCTACTATATGAGACTTAACTCCTTAATAGATACATTCCAACTAATCAAAATATAAACGCCTACACTTGGCAATATGATTACATGATGATGCTATATAAAAGATTAACAAAATTGCATCTACTCTACTCAGATTAGCCTAAGTGTAGCTTCCTCTACACATGGCTAGAGCTCATGGATTTTCATCCACTTGCTTCCCTTTATCCTTACCCAAAGGGCCTTCACCTGAAAGTGTAATCCCATGAAATGGGGTGAGATGCAAATCTCAGTAACTAAGGCAAATTTCATTCATATATTCTAGTTTAATTAACATATATGCATGATTTCACATAAACATCAGAAAACATACCAGTCATATCAGTAAATGAAATAATTAAGCTATCTATGATTACTATCCCATACTAGCAATCACAATTCCACATGTTATAGGCCAATAATATCGGGAGAGGCCCGTCCACGGCACCTACTCCCTATTGAGCACAACCAGGGCTCAATACATCTGGGGTTTAATCATAACCCAGTGTCCAATCGAAACACATGCACGGGTGGCAGCCGCACCACAACTCCACCATAGACTCATAAGGTCCAATCACATATAACAGATAGCCAACCAATTCATTTAGAATCAAAATCATAATCATGCAGTAAATACCAAATTAAAACAGACATATGCATGAAATTAACATGAACCCCGGTTACCTCACTCTGTAGACAATTGAAAAGTCACCAGTAGTGCCAAAATCTCCCTATAACCATAACATCAGAAGATTACTACTTTAAAATATAATGTACAGTAGCAACAAGTACCTAAGGAATTAAAATACTAATGGCTACTCGGAAGACACTTACCCAGCAACTAAAAATCCCCAAATTCGGATTGAATATGTCCTCTACTAGAAAACTTTAATATATCACCCTAATTCCTAAGCAAATTCATACATAATTAACACCCATAGTACAAATCAACCATGGGGGTCTTAAACTAGCAAAAAGTACAATAGAATTGAGAGTTTACACTTACCCAATGTCCCTCCTAATCTCTACCTCTGAAAATCCTCTAGAAAAATACCAAACAACCACATTTTAGATTCTGGGTATAGTGAAAATGCTCCAAATGAGAAACTAATTAGGCCAAATTGAAGAGAAAGAGAAGGAGATTAAGTTATATAACAAGTACTTTGGCTGATTTTAAGTTTAGAAGTGAGAAATGGTGGATTTTTTGCCCTAAACCCTAGCCTTCAAACCTCCGAAAATAAGTTGTGTTTGTATTTGTGTTTCAACAAAATGTGGAGGGACGGAAGTGTTTAGGGTTTTAGTTGGGTTGAGGTTGGGTCTAATGTGGGTTATGAGCTGACCTAAAGGTCCAATTGCAAGTGGGTTCTGATTTAGGTTTTGTTGGGCTAGCTTTAATGTGTTGGGCTGCAGAAATTAAATTGGGCCAAACCAAGTTTAAAGGACTCAATTGATTTGGGTCTATACAAAGGTTATTGGGCCATCACTAGGTGCTCTCTCTTGAGCCAAGTCTCACAATAAAATGTTAGGTCTGCACCTAAAATTATTAAGCCTCCATTTATCCCTAACCTTGGCCTACTTAATTTAATTTGGGCCTAGATGGGGTTTATAACTCAATTAAATTTCAAGCTCATATTAGTAATTTATCTCTCTAAAATTTCCATTCACTTAACTTGCCCAATTATCACATATTAATTATTCTTAATTAACCTAAATCCATGATTAACACCTTAATTAATTTTAGGGCATTACAGTTTAGGGTAAGGCAATTGGGTTAAGGTTCATAGCATGGAAAAGAAAAAATAGAGAGAGAGACTTATTCCCCCTCACCTTTATGTCTTTTAATTTAATTGCTTGATAACATTGGGAACAATGTAGATTTAAAGTTTAATGGTGAGGTAGTGTAGGATAATAAGGCAAAATGATTTGTAATTTTGTCTTAAACTTCTAACTTGTCATTTTTCTCTTTACGCTTTATTTGTGTGCTAGTTTTCCTACTTGCTTGCTATGATTCATGTCTATCTCACAATGATGAGTTATGTTGTCATCAAGATATGTTTAGTAGGAAGGCAATGACAATTATGCTTTATTCTTAGTAATATATATATATATATATATTCATTTTCCCTAAAATTTTGAAAAATTGTGCACTAATTGGCCAAGTATAATTCGAATGTAATTTGTTAGGATAAAATTTTTCTAATCTAATTTGTATAGACTGTCTTAACCTTAGCACTCTAGAACTTGTTTTCTACTCTCTCAAGGTGAAATCTTAGGCTTTGTATATCTATTAAAGTGATTTAGACATTTTGTTAGTTATGTTTGAACCTTTAAACCTAATATTTCCTAAGTACATCACTATTACCCATTTGAGCCTTAATTGAAATGCATATAATTGCACGAAAATTCTTCTTTTTAATCACATTAATGACCTTTGACCAGAAAAACAATTTTCTTGTTCTTTTTTAGAGGATAATCAACATTTGATGTTATGTGAAAAGGAAATTTCAAGGTGAAATAAGGTATAATATGAGTTTGATATAAATAGTTCATGAGAGATTAGAAGAGTGGGAATAATGATTATATGGTTCTTTATTTCTTGAAAGACATGAAAAATATGATGATGAGAAATAGGAACTAAAAAGAAGAAAAAGTGACAAAGAATTAACCCCAAGAAAGAAAAAATTTTGATAAATCAAAATGAACTAAGTTTAGGGGAGTAAAAGTGAAAACAAAGAAAAGAAGAAGAAAATGAAGGGAATATAAAAAGGAAAAGAAAATAAAAAGAAGAATTTTATCTTTTATTATTGTGCTTAATGATTATTCTCTTGAATCTTACTCATAATTTTCCTTGTACCCTTTTTCTATTGATAGTTATAATCATAGGCCTCATTACTATCTTAAGAGACCTATTGATTAATGAGTTATGTAATGGTTTACCTTAGTGGAGAAAGAGAAAAAAGACAGACACATGAAGTTCCTACATTACTGTTTTATATATTTTGAAGTGAATAAAGTTGATTATAAAACTTACATGAGAATGATTGTTTGTCTAAACACATACATATTTCAAAAATGTTGGAAAAACAAATATTATGTTTTGAACTCTATTATTGGTGTATATGGCTTGATGGACTTGTTAGGATATTGTATGATGCAACATTTGATGATTTTAGCGGGCATAAATTTTAAGTGGGCATGTGAACATTCTAGCTTCTTTTTCTAATTGGTTTTACTAAAGGACGAGTAAAAGTGCAAGGGTGTGTTAACTTCTAATTATTCTTGTTATTTTGTATTTTTTTTTTGCATGAAAATAGGTATTAAAATTATTAATTCATAAATAAAATAGTTAATTTGGACAAAATGTGCATTATATTATAATTAGCTCCATATTTAAGCTTTAACACTATAAATGGTATTTTTAGCTTAATTTTGTTACGAATAAGAATTGATAATTTTTTTTAGCTTTTTAGGTAAAAAATACAAAGATTTATAAGCCAAAGTCATATTGGAGCTAAAACCATGAAAGCTTGGACTTAAAATGCTAAATATAAGGCATACTTTAAAAAACTAAAATAAAATGAAAAACGATAGCACCCAAAAGCGATACTATAGAAATTTAGTGTTGTGGTAGCATGTATAAGAATTGCAACATTAGAAAATTCTTCAAAGAATGAAATGTGGTGTGGCATAAAAGTTCAATGCTATAGCACTCATGATTGCTACCAAAAAAAAAATTCAGTTAGTGTCATGGCACTCAAAATTGCTACTACAGTGCCTGTCATGAAAAATACAAAACACAGTGATTTTGGCTATGTTTCTTTTTAGGTTTTTAAGGGGTCTCACCATTTCTTTAAGGAGGCCACCATTTTGAATATTTTGGGAGCAAAAGGAAGGTTGGGCAAAGCTTCATGTCATAGGAGAAGCTTAGTTTTGAAGGAGATTCATTGATTAATTATTTTTTCCCCTCTTCTTCCATTGCATTTCCTTACATTTCTATACCTATTTGATGTATTATTTATTTTTAATGTTGTTTATAGTTGTATTTATGAGTTGAATTTGCTAATTTAGGATTATGATGAACCTTAGCATATAGTATGTTGTAATAACTCTTTTTTACTTGCAATTTACGGTATGATTTGTTTACTTAATCCCTATTCTTTATGCTTCTACGTATATAAAAACCATTATATGATTTGAGTAACCCAAATGAACTTGGGAAAGGTATTTTGGGACTAAACCATAGATTGGGTAGTGTGGGTTTATGAAACTTGCAATGTTGAATGGATTAATTTGTTTGTAGGATAGGAATATATGTATCAACATCACATAGCCACATTAAGACCTTTTCTTAATTATGTCTTTAGATTAATTGCTTAAGGAATTACAAATTGATTAAGGGAATGCCTATAGGTAATTCAAAAAATACTTATTGATAAATTAAAGTCCTATAGTAGCAAAAATTATCATTAAGAGCAATATAAAAAAAGGTCAATTGGCTTCCTATGAAATGTTAGGAGGAATTATAATTTTGAACCTTTTACTTCCCAATTTAGTGTAAAATGGTATCTCTTCCTTTATTTTGTTATTTTTTTGTCTTTAATTTAGTTTATTTCCAATTGCTTATATTGTTAGCTTGATTTAGATTGAGGAACACAATTTTAGTACTTAGCAATTATTTTAATAATAAATTCTCATGGGAATGATATTTTACTCTTCATTATATAATTTGTACAATACATATATACGCTTTTGTAGCATAATAGTAATGGTTAAAACCATTGCTAAAGCCACTAAAAAATTATCACTAAGACCCTTTTTTTTTTTGTAGTGATGTTAGTACATAATATCTAAGGCCAAAGGTTGTACCTCTTGACTAATCACGCTCATTGAATTATAGTCAAAGAATTAGTCAACCAAACTAAATAGGAGTTTGGGAATCATTCATCCTCCTAATTAATCAAACATGAAAAAGCGAAGTAAAAAAATCACTCAAATTGACTAATCAAATAAATCAACTGGAGTCAAGGGTATTCTCCACCTTGATTAAGGGGTGTGATTTGTGTAATTGGCATGTTATAAGTTCAACTGAACATAATATCATATTTCCAAAGTGTACCAAGGTTTTCAATCCCATAAATCATATACAAATATGATACCAAAAATATAACTTTAACATAAAACATGCTTGAAATGAATACAAAACATCCCTAGCATCATATTAATTGCACTCACAATATATATCACATGTATGCTTTTTGTCATAATATTGGCACTAGAAGGCATATATTTCGAATTTGAGTAAATATATGACATACTAAGCCATTCATAATATATATATAAACTATAAATATGTTGCATAAATCATATAATGAAAATTATATAAATATATAGTATCCACTCACGACATAGGTAAAAATATAGGCAAGACTCGAAGGATGACCAAAATTTATATGAAAATAATATGTAGAGTCTCTAACATTCTTAGAGCCATAAAAAATGAAAAAAAAGGGTAAACAGTTAATATATGATCATGTAGGATAATCCTTACTTAGCTTGAAAATCTCTAAACTTCAAAATCTCTAACAGAATCTAACTCAAAATATGTTATCCGTAACTTACAATGTTCCATAATAAGTTCAAGTTGCTTATTTTTAATTTTTTTTAATTTTCAAGTGGAGTTTTATAAAAGTACTATAAGAAAGAAGCAATTTCTATTTAGTTAAATCATTTAATAAATATTTTTATTAATATTAATGTGTTTGAAAAGTTGTTAAAAAGGTGTTTTCTAGTCTTGAATTACTAAAAAAGGGCATATATAGATTGGAGTGAGGGTAAAAGTTATAACAAAAAGTTTGGTAGTAATTAATGATTTTAAGTGGGGTCATTTTTTATCTTAAGAAATCAATTTTTTTTTGGGCTTTTGCTTCTGATGAAAAGCTCTAATTTTTGCCAGCATCTTATTATTATTATACATAAATTTTGCCAAACACTTCATTTTCTTGAAATAAATACTCTTTTTAAAAATAAGCAACTTTCCCCCCTCAAAAGCTAGGCCTAAGTTACCAATCTAGCCTAAAAACATCATATGTGATGAGATCAATTTTCAACCTTAGGGTTAAAAATGGGGGAAAATAAAACCAAATTATTATTTCATATATAATCTAAAATTAGAAGAATGAAATTTATTCTCTATAAATACTAAATCAAGTCCCAATTATGATTAGATATCACTAAAAGGTCTTTTATTTAAATATTCTTTCTATAAGTAATTTTGATTTCCCTTAAAAGGTAAGCAGGGGAGATCTTGGAACAGCATGCCATCCAATCCTTATCTTTTCAGTTTCGATATCGAATATTCATAGATATTAGTGTACTGACAAAAAAGACCCAGACTAGAAAGAACAGATAATACACCAGGCGAAGATCCTTTTGAAAGCAAGATTCGCACTAAGATCGTGAAGATTTTATACCCTAGGAGAGAGAGAGGAAACTACGTGGGTGATAGAAGGGATTAACGAAAAGGAAGAAATCATGTAAAACTTAACTAGAATCCTTGAAAAATTAAAAGGAAATGACTTGCCTTAGAAATATGTTGAAAGGAGTGAGTGAGAAAGAAAAGAGTGCAAAAATGGCTTAAAATCAGGGCTTCTCGCGCTTATATAGGATCCTAGGTAAAATTTTTTTAAAATTGCACTATGGCCAAAACTTCTCTAAAATTACATGTTGACACATCAACTATTTTTATTTTTTCAATTTCATCCTTAAAATTCTTTTAAAAAGGTCTTTATTTATATTTCGATAATACCCTTACCGTATCTAAAATAAAACCATTTTCTATACTTCATCGTCTTAGAATAATATTTGTTAATTTTGAGATTGAAGGATAGAACATTTTGTTCCTGCACATATTTTTTTAAAAATATTTTAAGCACTTTATTTACTTTCAGACTAATACGGACGAGTCGCAAGTAAAAGGTTTAAAAGTTGAATTTTGTTAACGAAAAATGGACAGAACAACGTGAAAGTTTAGGGGTTAATTTTCGATTGGATTGATTGCAAATTAATGACCTAAAATTGAAAGGTTATATTTACATTTTGCTCAAAATATTAAAAAAAGGTAATAAAATATCTGAGGATACAACAACTTTGAATTTTGAAATGTTCTATATGACATTCCATGCAGAGGTAAGATACTAAACACCAGGCTCAAAAGATCAAAAGACATCAATTTTGCTGGTTCCAATCATACACATACATAGAGTCACTCCGTACGATATATAAAACTGCCGTTTTGAAATTAGAGAGCCGAATTGGGATGCATATATAAAGGCAAGAATAGCAGAAACGTGTTCTATAACATATACACATGCAGGTTCCTTTCTAATAAATCACATAAGACTACATCTTTAAAGAAGACTGAACTCGATCGGTAACATAGAGTACCGGCAATCTCTCAAATAGCCTATGGCCTATGATGAAAGATTGTCACAATTAAGTTAAGCTAATACATGCTATCAATTGAACGACAATTCGTTTTGTTTTCTTCTTCCTTTCCATTTTTTTTCGTCCCCATATTTTTTTCTCTCTAATTGGCTGGCCTATTAGAAAGAGGTGAAGCATTCATGTTCAGATGAATTTGAGTCGTCACAAGGAGTGTGGTTGTGTCTACCTTCATAAGTGGTTATCACCATACGACAATCCTCTGACAGTCGTTCAACCCTCTTCTTCACCCTGCAGTTGCTATGGGTGCAGCGGTAGTAGCTTCTGCCATATCCCGAAATGGAGATGCTCTTGGGTCAGGATAATGAATTAAAAAGGAAAAATGAAAAGAATATATCCCAATAATTAAATTTTAAAAAAAGACTTGATATATATAAAACAACGGTCTATGCCTATTTTTGGCACATGTAAATCATAGAGTAACAAATTCAGATGAGAAAAAAAAGAAAGAAAGAAAGCAAAGTTAAATGTATTTTCCTATGATTAAATTTTTCTCTTTCTATTTACACTAAATTAAAATAAAATAATCGAAAATAACTTTATTCTTGTACATTTTCTATATTGAATTTCATCACAAAACAGTAAACAACATTGAAGTTTCAGTTTAGTGAACACACTTGCTCTAAGGAAAGAAAGTTTCCCAATATTTTTTTTATTCACTTGTTTCCTATTAGCATTTTGCTAATATAGGTAAATTTAACACAACAATCAACAGAAGTAACATTCTTTTTAAAGCTTAAGTTTTGTATAGCATCCATTTATTCTGATTTTTGACTTTTTCCACTTCATTTCTGTAGTATAGAAGCAATTTAGCATTCGAGAATCAAGAAGTACATGTCCTGATAGATGCTAATCTTTAATTAATACTCATAAAGAAAAATATGATGTAATTAATTATCAATTGGCATACTCTGTCATAAATTTGCATTTTTACTATATATTTATATAAATGAAAATTATGAGATAGATTTTAAAGTAATTAGAAATGGGAGTAGAAAATTAATTGTAATTATATAGATCATGAGTACATGCTTTCACAACTTTTCTCCACATTAAGCCTGCTATTCTCATCTCCATAAACCAACCACAAGCAATAAACTTAAGTTAAAGGAGAATTTTCAAGTTAATTTTTTTCTCTCATAAATGATATGGTCTTTTTTAGCAGAGACATCTACATTAAACACTCATGAGCTACTCATACTAGCTAGTACTAATCTCACTTAACTATATTCCACAATCAAATTAAATATCAAAGAATTTAACGTCAAGGATTGAATTTTCACCTATCACACACTCATTCTTAACCTGCAATGCTTTTCTCTAACAAAAAAAAAAAAGCAAAGAAAATACATGTCATGAAGTTGCTTTTCTATGTTTCACTAACATCGTTAATGATCAGTTTGGTACTGCATCTCTTTATGATAAAGGTAATCGGTTGTTAAACAATGCATGTTATAGTCTCAGTCAAGTCCCATCATAATTTTTTGACCACTTCTAATCACCCCACTAATTAATGACTGTTTCTAAAGGCACTAATCCAATAACTTTTCCATCTTCCTAGCTAATCGCACATATCTAAGTACATATCTTTAAGTGCAAACTTGTAATGATGGTTTCCAGCCGAACCCATTTGTCTGTGATTTCTTAGGTTTAGGATATAATGGATATGCCACTTTGACTATTTCACATTAATGTCATGCATTACATTTTACTCCCATTAAACCTAATCGATTTTTCCTTGCCATGCACGCATGCATTGTATTAAGGAAATATGGCCAAAAACTTGCATGTTTTTTCTATCTCTTAATTATTATGTCCCACTCGGTGTTAAGTAACTTGGGGTTTCATCATACTAATATTTCACTTTGATATAGTGTACATGCTTTTAGTCTTATTTCCTCCTTTTAAGCAAGGTGTTTTGAGCTCTTGGGGTTGTAAATTAATTGGCCTATTTGTTTCCTTTATTCAAAAGCTTTTGGTTAAATGTTTCTATCAAATGTAACTTACATTGTCTATATTAATAATCCAATCAGCCTATTTATTTATTTATTTTAGCATATATTAATTACAAGGAAATAAACCTAGAATCCTTAACTTGCACCCCACCTTGATTGCCTAAGTCCAAATGGCTCATTCATAGGAGAATTCCCTTTTAATTCACAATACAGTCTAGGTTTTCTGTCCCATTCCAATTACGTAATATTTCTGCATGCATTTTTTTTTTTTTTTTTGGAAATAATACTAAATAAAGGTAAACTCGAATTCACTGCATGCAAATAGAAAGCTAAAATAAACATTTTATTCTCTAAATTTGAAACAAACAGCAAGGTTATTCGAAGAAGCATCATTTTATTTATTTTTATCGTCATACTTCTAGCTTTGTACAAATCAACTACAGCCAGTGAGGAAAATTTTGTGATATGGAGCTTAGATGTAAAATTGATATTATAAAAATGATAACTAATCTTTACCAAAAATATATTAAGCACTATACGAATATATTAATTTTTTTCTGGCAAGTATATAGATATATTAATCAGTTGTCGATTCTCTACTTTTTTTTAATAGTGCTTTTGCAGAAAATCAATGGCATGTTAACTAGCTCATTGGCACGTGCCACTACGTACACTTACAGAGTTCCTCAATATGAGCTTCTTCTTTCGCACTTGCCGAAAATGACAAGACCAAGTGTGGCTAAAAACTATATATAGTTCAGGTAAACTCTTCACTCATTCCTTTTTCAAAATATTTTTTCTAATTCAGTTTAAATATTTTAGAGTTTCTTCATTGAAAACGGATTATCTTTGCTTATTAATAAAGACTATTTCTAAAATTCTAGTAAAACAGATATATCTAATTCCATTACATCCTATGTTAGCAGGGATATATAGTTAGCTAGTGTGTTAGATAAATAATGTCACACCTTTTTCTGTAATTTTTCTCTTATGATACTTTAAAGATTTGGTTATATTTGATAAATTGATCTGGATCTATGGAGAATTTTATTTTGCGCTGTTTATTAAACAAATTTTATTTTGCTCTTCGAATTCTATACATTTTTTGTATCATTTTAATTCTTACCCAAGAGTATGATTTGCTTCTTACCTTCTTGTCCATCTGCTATTTATATTTATATATAATCTCCCAAAAGAGTAGAATTGGAACGAACCATACTCTCGGCTACAATTAATGATGCAAAAAAACTATGAAGCATCTCCGTTGAGAACCAAAATAACTTTTTCTATTTATATCCTAAACTTGTTGAGTTGAAAAATTATCAAAGCTAACTTGTAAGTCTCACATATACATGAGGACTTGAGCTCAACTGATTTTGCAATAAGTTCTAAGATTAGTGTTACATAATCGCAGAAATGAGAATTACAAATGCAAAACCAAACTTTTGTGTTTTAGATGCATGCATACTTCTATTCACCTTCAATAACCAAATTCCTCCTCATGTCAACTCCTCACCAATTATAAGATACTTTTAGAAAGATCCCACATTATTGTTCCAACAGGTTTATTTGCACCTTCTATACTACTATATTTTCATATCATTTGGTAGCATGAGGTAGAAAGATGGAGAAGGAATTTTTTTCTATATCTCATTTAATATCAAGATTTTGACCAAATACCAAAAGCAAGAAAGAATTTGTTCCCTTCAGATAAGTATACAAATCAAAGGTAATTATTATATCTAATTTATACAAAATTTATTATATTCTTGTTATCATTATTTTTATTTACTATTTTTGTAAGTAGGGTTACAAGGGTTATTTTTTTTATAATTCTTTCCTATTTCAACACTTTTTTTATCCATACAAACATATAAATGGAATAACATTCCTATTTCTTTCTATATTATACCCAATATAATTATTCTATTTTATTTACATCCTCATTTTCTTTCATTTTTATACCTAAAAATTTTATATACCAAACAAGTGTTAGTTAATATACATCACTCTCTCTCTCTCTCTCTCTCTTTCTTTTTGTGTGTGTGTATGTATAAAATGAAGAGCACTGTCACATGATTTACTTTTTTTATTCATATTTTAAAATATTTTGTGACTCAATTTACTATCGTGCATGATTCAAAATAATATTTTGTAAAGGGGTTGAACATAGATATAATTTTTTATATTTTAACAATTGAATTCTTTAATTAAAATATAACAAATATGTATTTTTTATTTAAACATGACAAGTATATAGTCTAACTAAAAAATTATATATTTGTCTTCAAAAACTATTCACATATCATGTTGTGATTAAAAAGTCATACATATATTATATTTTAATTGAAGAATCTGATAATAATGATATAATGAATTGCATATAAGTTTTTTCCTTTAAATAACTATTAATTTTTTAATCATTTTACTTCAGTTTAACTGGAGGCCACGGTTAGCACTGAGTGATAAAGGACTTATTCGTAAAAGCTATAAATGATTAAACCTAAATAGCATAACATATATAATGTGATAAAAACAATTCAAACATAATTACTTATCACTCAATTTTTTTTTGGACATTTTACCATAGGCAAAAATTTGAAGGAAGACACTTCAGGAAATATTTACTTGAGTTATATTGAAAACTTTATGTGAAAGTGCAGCTTTTTTCAGAGAAGGATGTGAATGCGTGGAAGGACTTTGTCATTGAAATTCAGCACTGGGTAGGGGACCCTATAATGTCCCCTATTGTCAAATATCTAATTATAATGCACCAAATATTCTTTTCCCCCTTGTTTTCTCACTATCAATAATTAATCTGAAATTCATAAAGAAAACCGGGGCTCATTCTGTTCCATCAGCCCTCTCTTCAACAGTATCATTACTTTTTAGTATCTTTCAGTCCGCTGGGGATTCTCTCTCTTTCTCTTTCCATCTCTATGTCATGCTATCTGTATTAAGTTTTATTAATCTTTAATTCAAACTAAACCTAAGAAAAATTATATCTGGCAATATTGTGACCGGTGATATATGTTCAATTCTTCACTACCGACATATACTTTATTTCGAAAGGAGACATTTTACCTTCATTCCCCGGGTATAATGCCTATGATGTTGCTATCGTACTCAATAATACTTCTAATAATGAATTTGATGGAGACACTATTACACACCAAAAGTAGAAAAAATTAAATAAAAAGAATCCAGATAATAATTACCTAAACAGTGACTTCTTCATCTTCCCATATTTTCTTACCTTAATTTACAGTTTCCATGCATTAACCAATATAGTAAAATGTTTGTTTAAACTGTCATTTAGCTCAAGTGTTTAATTGGCTAAGGTTATTTGACAGTAACATGACAGTTTTAAACTTCTCTACCAAAGTTGCACAAACTGCAACGTTGCGAAAATCAAAACTTGAAATCCATAAAATAAAAATAAAGCAGTTTATGTAAAATTAATTGAGCAAATAAAGATCAAGAAATTAGGCAATTAATAAGGATATAAATTATAATATACCTTGGATGAAGGCTATTCTTGACTACTTTCTGGCCATACTTCCTCCATTTGTAGCCATCATCAAGCACATCCACATCACTTCTTGTTTGGAAACAAAACCTTGGCTCTCTCAGCTTCCTCCTCACCTTCACCTTGCTTTTCTCTGATGCTGCATTCCTCCACCTACCATCACACACAAAAATAAATATCACATCCATGGGTTTAAATTGTGGTCCGCATCATGTGATGCGGCCGCAATATTGCTGTTGCGGCACCGACCGCATCCGCATTTTTTGACTGCAACACCCGCAATTCTTCTTATACTATCCGCAACGTCCGCAACCGCAATCGCAACGTAACCGCAACCGCAACCGCAATTTAAAACCATTCACATCAACTCGTAATTTATTTATTCATTTTTGAGAAACAAAAAATAATAGCGAGAATAAGTTACTGCAAGATTACCAACTATAGTTCCAATGACATATCTGAAATTTTAGAAAGATAGGCAAAAGCACAACTCAAAAGATTGATTACCTCGTAGGATCTTTTGGTCCCTTAAAAGGCTATTTAACTAACATCTCAACATCGGGCAATATCTCTTATCAACCCAAAATATATATACATTCTTGGTTAATTAGAATTTGATAGTTTAGCAAAAATTGAATTCAAAAACCTATAATATATAATAAGAAAATGAAAATGAATGCGTCGTAGCTGGAGGATGCAGGTGTTTATGAGGGAGGATTATGTGGAGTCAGTGACGGAGTAGTGGATTCGAGAATCGATGAGTATCAAGACTTTCAAGTCCCAAGCTCTTGCTCTTCTCATAGCCCAAGACAGAAATTAAGAGAGTGAGAGAGCTAATGATAGCTTGGTGTACGAAAAAGCAAAAACACAGAGGAAAAAGAAGCAGTCTCTAGTCTCTGCTTCCATAATCCATGTAAGGCTATGAGACCTTTAGATTCTTCGCAGAAGCCTAAAAGAATATCTTCTTGGGTTCCTCAATAACTATTTACGTGCATGTCTTCATTCATAGACACACAGAAAGTGAAAGAGAATAAGCATAAGAATCAAGAGGAGATTGATATTTCAGAAAAAAAGAAGGAAAGAAGAGAATATCATACCATGTATTGTTGCCGTCACTAGCATTTCCAGTGCAGTTTTCATCATTGACAGCCTTGGGATCCAGAGTTCCCACCTAAAAAGTTTATAGTTCGAAATACATATAAGAAAATTCAAAAATAAAATTAACCTAAAATCGAAAAGGACATTAAAAAAAACAAGAAGATAAAATAATTAAATCCCGTATTGAATTGTAAGGTAAAGAATATAGAGCGTTATTACTTTATAATACTGATGTGGATTTTGTAGATAATATAATCTGAAATGAACAACCTGGTCGTTGTTCCAAGGAGTTCTGGTCGTCACAAGGTCATTATGGCTAAACCCGACGGAAGTTGCAACTGCGGCGGCAGATGTGTTGGTGGTCGGTGCTGCAGCGGCAGCGGCAGCAGCGCTGCCTCCGTTTGGCGGTTGAGAGAGCGAAGAAGATTGTGATTGAGCAGAGGGAGCCAAGAAGCTGAGGACTTGGTTCTCTTCAAATTGGACAAAACCCATTTCGTGGATGGCTTGAGGGTGGGGGTTTGTGAACGAAACCTGAAGTTCATAATTCGGAACACCTCTCTCTCCTTCCATGTTATCCAATAATAACCTTTGGATGATTCGAAATTTGAATTTTGAGGCACTAATTGGTCTTCGTCTTCGTCTTCGTCTTCTTCCTCTTCTAGCTTTGAGAATCGAGAGAGAAGCAGTACAGAAGAACACAAAGAGGAATAAGGTGATTGATTGAGGAAGCAGGTTTGGGTTTGGAGAAGGGGGGTATTTAGTTTGGTCAACTTGTATATATCCTTTTGATTAAACGCTTATGAAGCGAATGTTTCTTGGGAAAATTATATATTCTTTCCGTCTTCCTAAGGTATAGTAGTCTACTGATTCAACTCTTGTACAGTGCCTCTCTCATATTCTCTTTCTCTCTCTTAAATACACGTGCATTGTCCTGCAATGTTTTTCCAGGGAATCTATTTGAACTGGTGCTACATGAATTAATGGGACTAACCACGTAAGACACCTGGCTGGCCTTTTATTTCTTAAAGAGTATTTTTAATAGGGGTTTGATAGGATGTGAGTTTCTTTACTTTCCCTTCTTTCTTATTTTTCTACAAAATGAGGGTTAAGCTTTACTACATAATTAAAAGAACAAAAATAAGGATAAATTCATTAATTCACATTAAAAAATTGCCAGAAACTGAGGTTTAGAGATGTGTTAAAATTGAGTTGATCGATGAGATATCAACAGAAAAAATTACAATACTATTGCAATTCTCTTAGTGTAAATTTAGGTGACTAATCAATGCTACTTTCACGAGACTTGTATATTAAAAAAATCTCTTAAATGCTAAATAATTTTATCCTTGAGCCTTCATATTTCAGTTCACATCACCGTGTTTTAGGCAAAGTTGCAAGCTAGAACTTGAACAAAATCACTATGGCTATTTTATTATTAAATGCAGCATATTCATAAGAAGCATTGTTATATATGAATATAACTTAGATTATGATAATTAATTTAAACTCCCCTTGTTTCCATTTATTTTATTAGTTAATAATTAAGAACGTTGTCTTAAAATCAAAATGGCTAGATGGATCCATTTGATATCTCTGACAGAAAAAATGGTATTAATTAAAGATTGTTACGGATTTGATTGGCTTTTTCTGAGATAAAATTTAAATAAATTTGTTTAGGTGTTTGCAGTTTTCAAATGAAAATATATTATGAATTTTTTTTAAAAGACCCAAATATATAGTGTTGAGTTGTAAAAAGTATTCATTTGTTATACTTTTATTAAAAAAATTAACAATAAACCCATGTTAATTGGATCTATCATCATCTCATACCTTTAATAATTGGGCGTGTCTTCTTATTCACTCTTTACGAAATATAGATGGATGCACAGCAAGCCTTTGCGGTGATAAAACAATTAGTGTAAATAACAAGTTTCAAACCTGGCTTATTTGTCTATCTATTGTTTCCAACAATCTCAAGTTAATGCCTCAATTGAAGAAACTAAAGCTTGTGTGATTATCGTTATGCAGTAGTATCACTTTAACACGCAATTCCTACTAGTCATTAATTATTAATGACTATTTGTTTCTGCCATTCGTGGCTTAATACGGTTCATTTTCGTTTCCGAAGGTAGTTTTCATCAAAATTATCTGAAAGGACAAGACATTCTCAATTAAATATACGTGTTGCTTCGTAAAAATAGAATGGGCGCAAGAGATGTTTATTAGGATTTGAATAAAGATGCAAGATAGCGAAATGGTAATTAGAGAAATGCTTATTTAATAAGTGTTAATAGTTAGTAATTAGTAATAGTGAAAAATAATACAGCAAGGACAAACAAAATAATTAACAACTAACAGTTTCTTGGGATACGTTAACATTTTATCAATCCAATTCGCTTTTTATTTTTCATTTTTTACATTATGGCCCCATGGAAGGGGAATATAAAAAGAAGAAAAAATTATGTTTAAGGAACAAAAGATAAAAAAAAATTATTTTTAAGAACCTTTAAGTTTAACGATTTGTTGCTAAATTCAATGGTAATAATCTTAAAATAAGTAATAACAAGTTTTTAAGAATAATTTTTTTATTTTTAAATCTTTTATTATAATTTTTTTAAAAAAGAATGTTTAGTCTTCTCATAAGAGAAGCGGAAGAATGATGTAGAATTCAATCAGATGCGAATTTGCATAATTAGAAGGAATGTTGACATTCAATAGTAACCCTCTAAATTTAATTATTTTTAAATTAAATTTTGTATTTTAGGGGGCCAAAGACACGCAGAGTATAATTTTCTTTTCGATTAGTAAATATAGAAATTAAGCTAACATAAAATCGTTAAAATGTGTACATATATGTGCGTATATATGTATATATATATATAAATCATGTCCTCTAGCTGCATCAGCTTTTGTCCGATGAATTTTAGCTCCCAATCCATTATGTTTGTGATAGATTAACTGAAAGTGAGTTTCTTCCTTCTTTCGTAACAAAAACTTATATGAACTTACTTGACATGTGGCCTTCTTCCCATGCTTTATTTAATTAATAAATCCTTTCTTGGTTGCTTCTTAACTCAAATATTAGCTATTATACCTTTAATTGCATTGTTAATGAAGATTTATCAAAGTAATTAATTCTTGGTTTTTCTTATAAATTTCTGGTTTATAAGATTCTTTCATCTCCCAAACAGGCAAATATGATCAGCATTCTATATGTGTATAACTGCAAACTACTACACCTTCTCTAAATTCCAGACCAACACAATGAAATATGAACTTGTGACTTCCAAGTTAATTGGAGGAGCTTGTGCTAGCTCTACCATATATTTTCTGAATTTAATTTCATCTTGAATTCATCGTCACATTTAGCAGACAATTTTCCGCATTGTGATAAACTTTTGGAGATGGAGAGATTCTGACAGTTAGAGCCTTGACCGGAAGTGTTGGATTAACCTATATACGCCATTATTTTATGTATGAAAGATAATTTTACAACTTTATCCGGTTCGATAATTGCAATTTACCTTGTGATTACATGAATATATATTTTCTTACAATCATAGCAACAACAACGCAATTGCAACTGCAATTTATAAAGTCATGTTAAATTCCATGCCTAACTGCATAAACTTGGGAAGGTATATTATATCTTTCAACATACATGAATTGGACATATCCTTGATTAAGGAAAGTGTTACAGTGAATCCATTTCCCTTTAGCCTCCCAAATAATAGAAACCAACTTAGCTTTGTCGCGAGAAAGCTCGTTGCATTTTTCATTTGCCTCATATGATAAGTCATACGTATTCACTATCACTTTCATTAACACCAAACAAAGAAACCAATATCACAAATTGGAAAACCAAATCCAACATTTACCAAACAGATCTATTCCAAAAATTTAATAGTGTCCTTTTTTTTCTTACAGATAGACTAAAGGGTGTGCTTACTCCAAAAACCTTGCAAAGTGCAGAACCAAAAATATGGGACAAATTAATTTTAATGGTGCATATAATTATAGCAGAAGCACAAGTCATAGTCCTTGCAAAAGGAAGAAGATTGAATATCAACCTTCGCAATCAAAAGAAAATGACATGTTTTATTAATTTATTCATTGTGTGTGTGTGTGTGTGTGGTTTTAATTAAGTTGTCCTCATCCCTTGAAGCATGATATCTTCATTCATTTAAGTAAACATGATTAGGATTAGATTGCTTCAGGAAATGTGGGAAACAGTGACAAACACAAACAATAGCATCTTCCTATTCGGCGAAGGAAAAAAACTGAAATTCCACTCCCAAAGGTCATTGCTTTCACTGTTGCTTTTCTCTTCACTTCCCAACTTAGACAAAATATTTTACCTAGTGCTAATTGCTGTTTCTTTTCCAACTTCAGAACGTAAAATATACATTAATTGTATCATAATTAATAGTCATTATGAGTTAAAAATTCTTTTCCATGTATCCTTACCCTTTTAAGTTGAGTGACTGTTAGATAAAATTTTAGGGCTTTTCTTAAGAAGTAAATCAACCCCCTTGTTTTTGTGAGGTTAGTATCTTTTACATTTTATATTAGACTGAAAGTAGTTTTTGTTTTTATTTTTAAAATATACAATAAGTACATATTTAGATCAGTTTCTTACAACACAAATTTCTATAAAGTTGAATTAAATGACTTCTTGTTTATTATATTTTTATACTAAAAAATTGTTTTTTCTCTATTTAAAAGGCATTTCTTTTTTTTTTTTGATACATTTAAAAGGCACTTCTTCACAATAAAATAAAATGTAAATTTTTATTGTGTGACTTCTATAAAAGAAAATTCAGCTTTCCAAGAATTAATTCATTTTAAAAGTTTATGCATATCTCCAATAGTATTATAGAATATCTTATAAATTTTCTTCCTTCTCAAAAACAACAAATACAATATAATTAGGTAGAATTCAGGTACAATAAAATTATTTCAATTTTAAAATATTAAAGCTGATATCACATGAGATATAAATATTTATAACCTCATATTTGTTACAAACAATTAGTTATTAGAAATTTTTTATAAATAATATATATATATATCTCTCTCTCTCTCTCTCAATAATATGTTAATTAAAAACTTTATAAATTATTAAATTTTGTATTTCAAAAAAATAAAATAGTACGAAATAAAAAATACGAAAAGTAGATGTTAGAAAGATTACTTTTTATTTTTATTTTTGGTTAGAAATAATTAAAAGAGTTTGGGACATGGAAGTCCAAAAGACAATAATTAGTGGTGGTGGGGTATATCAAAACGTCCATCCATGCCAAGAAAAAAAAATGTCTGTCGCGATTTGAAGAAAGAATGAGAATGAATTTACACACACAGCCTTTCAAATGCTGCCAAATCATATTCCAATATATGTAAGCATGTGTCCACTCAGACCACTCCTCTCTGCAAAAGGAAAGAAACCTCCAATTATATGGACCCATCCCCACATTTTTTTTCAATTCAAATTCTATAGATTTAGTTGGTAAATGTATGATGTGTAGTTAGGGAGAGTTTGAAGATGTAAGACCAATAGTAAAGACAGCTTCCAACATTAAAAACTTTCCGTTTTTTTTTTCCTTTAACTGCATCTAAGGTAATGTTGTACAGAATCTATTATCTCTTTTTTTCCCTTAAATTTTGATATAGAGAGCACAAAAGGTCAAACTCTTTGTTAAAATCTCACATGGCTTGCCTCGATTTCTTGGGTGTGATTTATATAGCTATTGAACAACTCTATTTGATACCAATTAGTTTTAGGTTAGAATCTAATATGATATTAAAGTCTGATTTCGTCACACATAACTATTGGTTACCATATAATAATAAAATATATTTTACATAAATTTTCAAAAATTCTAACAGTAAAAGAGTTCGACCACTAAAAAATGGAGCTATCATAGCCTTGCCATCTTCTCCTAGTATTCTTTTCTCCATCCTTTTCCACTTGCTCTCATCAGTAACTTCATCTATACACGCACGCTCTCTCTCTCTCTCTCTCTCTCTCTTTCTTGCCTCATGAAAAGACCCTCCCAACTCACTCCACAACACCAACATTTCCTATCTACTCTATTTTCAATCATCCTCCTTTTCCCTCCATCATTTTATACATTCCTCTAACTTTCCAAAATGTTCTTTATGACTAATGGAATCCTTAGCTGAAAAGAGATTGTGTCCAAAAGCTACATCGCCTTCTCATTTAACTTCTAAGTTCAACTTCTTTTTTTTTTTTTAAGCATGGCGGCAGGAAAGTTAATCTACAAAATTAAACTTTTAATATTCAAACCTCATGAGTTCTTCAGTGTATCAGGAGAGATCATCGGCACGGTCTACTAACCATTGAATTTATTTATTTTTATTAGTTCATTTCATTATTTAATAACTTACTAATTTGACAGAGTACCATGCTGTGATAACGCTAAACAATTTAACTTAAAAACATATAAAAGCTAAATAGATAATTCACATGACATTTTAGATTCAAATTTCTATACTATTATTGGAGAAAAAAGAACATAATGTCATCATTAAATTAAATATTAGTGGTCTCATCAATTTCTTATCATAAGTAGAAAATTCAATTATTAAATAATATGAATATTAAGATAACAACTTTTGCATTAGAAATTTATTACAATCTGAAAAATAAAATATATGAAAAAATAAATGCCGATAAAAAATTAATGTGACTTCAAAGATATACTTGTTTTAGAAAGATGTTTTTATACAATACCATATCTGTTCATGCTACTCTTAGCTATTGTTTTAGAATTATCTTTGTTAAGTGAAAGTGGATCGGTTTAACTACATGAAAGGATTTGCACTAAGTTTGCATCTCCATATGACAAGTTTTGAATGAATTCCCCTTTCACTCGTAGTCTTATTTGGTGGCCAACCCACCTTGTGGAGATTGCTTAACGCTCAAGGATTAGTTAATTAGACTTTTTTAAAAAGTAAAAATCTTTAGAGATTAATCCTAACTAGTAGTCTTGAAGTAATAAATTCTTATTAATATTTTTTAGAAAAAAATGTATTATTTACCAAAAAAAAATTTTTTTGGTTCATCTCATGAAGCACCACTTTAAAAAATAACTTTTTTATGTATAAAAAATTGTAAAAAAAAAAAAAAATTGTCTTTATATTTTAAACCATACATATTTTCTCATGATCCAGAATTGATATAGCAAAGCAATGAAATATGGCTTGAGGCTTCCCCTCCAGCTTCATATAGAATAGATAATAATGGAAAGTCTCGATCTTATCTAGGGAGCATGTTGGGTAAAGTTTAAGTAGGGTATTCTAGTCTTCATCTTTGAACTCATATTTATCAGGTAAAAATTTCACTGTCCTATTAAATTCTTGAATCCATGGACTCGGACCTATCTAACCAAAAAAAATTATAACAAAGAATGAAATGCCTCAAAAATAAGTTATTAATATAATTCAAAACCCCAAGAATACGATTTGGATTTGGATGATATATATATATTGTACTCTTTTTCTAATATAATAGATATATTAATTCATATGTGTAAATGTTTATATAAATATAAATGAATAAACAATACGGGTCTGGGAAGGATCATACTCTCTAGACCCAGGCAGAAAAATTTTGTAAGTGTCTATAATATCTGAGCACTTTACCTCTCCTCAATTACAGCCAAAAAAAAAAAATAGGAACGTACCAACAACATCTCCAAAAAGTTGATGAAGATACATTTTAAAAGGACACTTATCCAGATATATATTGGTCTCACATTAAATTCTGCACTTGTTGCTATCAAGTTTCCCTCTATCCGCCTGTGTATTGTTGAGTTTAATACCATCCTTTGTCTCTAAGGAATATATGGTAAGAAGAATCTTACGTGTCTGATGTAATAGGTCGGTCCAAATATATCTTAATATTCTATATAAAAAATATTATATTATAAAAAGTGGCATCTTCAAGCTTCTTTTATTTGTCCTATTGGATATTTTCAATATAAACAGTGATCAGTACCTGAAAAGAAATGTCGCATTAATTATGGTTGTGATTGTGTCATAATTACAGTACATAGCACTAAATAAGTGAAATAAAATATGAAAAACACAATTACTATCGACGGGTGAATAGTCTCTTGATAGCTGTAACATGTTTAGCTTTCTTGATGCGCAATGGCAATTCCCTATGATGGGTTGAGCGGACCAGGCTTCCAATAGCTACTGTAATACTCATACTATAAGATTACATGAAGTACTCTAATACTTGAGTTAAAAAAACTACTATAAGATTACATAAAAGTGCTTTAATGCTTAAGTTAAAAAAGTGTTATAAAGTTATATGAAAGTAATAAAAATACGAAAATCATATTTAGAGACTCTTTGGAGCTATTTATGGAGGGTGAATCGAGAATAAATGGAATATTCTTTAAGTTAGTTAGTTATAAACAGGGACGAACTCAGGTTTAGAGAATGAGGGACAGTCGCTCTCTAATTTACATATAATTAAACAATTGGACATTATATATTGATCCTTGACAAAATGTGAGTATGTGTGTGTGTGTGTGTGTATATATATAGCAAACCCCAACAGTTCGTCAATCATTACTCATATATGTTATTCATATATGTGAGTATTTATATACATATATATAATATATTTTTATTTCCTCTAAAATTTTTACTCTGTATACTTTAATTTTTTTAAGTCTCCAACCCATGCTCTAATTTGCCTGGTGAAATTTTATTGCTCTTGTAATTTTTTATAGATTTCAACCCGGGTTACAAGTATGATACACGTGGAGTTCTCTGGATGAGTCCTAGCTTAATGGAAATGAGCACGAGTTAACCGGAGGAAGAATATTGAGTTGTGTAGTTTTAAGCAGTTATTAACCTGGATCGACAAGCAGCGTCGGATTTCATGTTTTTGGATTATAGATCTTATAGTATGATGTGTTAGTTTTTAAAGTTTTTCGGATGGATCAAAAAAGCAGTTATCAGGGAGTGATTGTATAAGGTAGGGCTTACACGCTTTAGTGTACTACTGGCTTATTGGCTCGGTCCAACGTCGAAGGACTTATACTAAATGATAAAGTATCACGTCCAAAATCTCGCTTATCACATACTTTAGTCACAGTTGATATAATAGTGAAACTTGGTAAAATACTAATATCAACATCATATTTATAATTGTAACCACGATTTAAAACAATGTACTCTAATGCAATAGTTTAAAATAAGAGAAGAACTCAAGAAATGAACCAAGTAGTAATTCCTCTGGATTTATTTATAACTTGGTTTCAGTATACTCAACCTTTCCATGCACTCAAATGCTATATCTCTATACTTCAGTACATTAGAGAAAGGAAAGAGAAGGTTTAATAAGAGGATAACAGAGGTTCAGGCAGAAAATGCAAAGAAAAGATGAAGAAGGAGAGAATCAGAGGGAAGAAGTTCCACAAATTCCACACAAGTGCACTCTTTTTCTTTCTTCTTCGTGAATATATCTCTCTATTTCCCTCAATTTCTACGCCTCCTCATTCTGTTACTCTTCCTCATTGAAGCTGCCACGGGTCTATCAGCATTATGCGCCACATTTCCAATTTGGCTATTTGTCATTACATGTACCATCAAAATAAATTGTAATTACTCTGCTCAAAAGGGGTAGTGATGTTTTGAAAAAAAAAATTCCAATTTTAAATATGTAAAAAATTCTCCATAAAATATCTAATATTCTTATATACCCTTTTTAATATTAACGTTAGTCTTTCTACTTATTATTGGATTTTAAATAATAAAAAAATTTATGTCACACAATAATGTAATTAAAATATATGCTTCAATGTTTCCTCACTTTTTTTTGGTTCATGTTTCCATGCTTCTAGTCCTATGTAGAAGAAGGTCAAAAAAAGAAGAAGAGGACATAGGAGAAGAAGAGGGAGGAGATGGCCCATTAGGTAAAGAAATAAAGGGTAAAATGACATAAGTGGAAGGAGAAGTGGACTGAGAAGAAGAATTGGACTAAGTAAATGGAAAAACAATTCCATCAATGATAACATCACAGGACACATAAAAATGACCAAAATTAATTGCATAATAAATATAACTTTTTGGTCTAGGTTGTAGTCTAAGAAAGCACATAGCATGGACCAAGGCTGAGGCTTAGTTGTATTATATGGACAAAGATTGGGTTAGCACGCTGCACCAAATACCCACAAAAAGGAATAATCAAGCTCATGACCAAATAATAATCGAAATGGGCTTTTATTATTTAACATGGGAGTAGGCATACGATTTATTAAATAAACAGAGGTGGCAAACACATGAACCCAAAAACTTTTAGGAATTGAAGCATGATAAAGGAGGGCAAGGCCAGTATCAACAACGTGTTTGTGTTTCTGTTCAACAAAACCATTTTGAGAATGAGCTTAGGGACATGTAATACAATGGGTCATGCTAATGGAATCAAAATAACGATGAAGGGAGTGAAATTTACCACCTCAATCAGTCTAAAGAGATTGAATTTTGCAATGAAAAGTAGTTTCAAAGGAAGCAGTGTTTAGATTAACCAACTCAGGTGTGATATGGTGTGGAGCTCCTGTGTCGAGGTACCATGGATTTGATGACAATGATTGCAGAGAAGAGTAGTTAGCTAGAAGAGATGGTGGTGATGGAGACTGGTACACATGGTTAAATAAGTGGAAACATTTTAAAGCTGTGTGTCCAGGCTTCAAGCACACTTGGCAAACTGGCAGAAAAGCATTTGAAGGTATGAAGTGACCACTATGGGAAAAATGACTTGCACTATGAAAAAAAGAGGATTGACCACCACGACTTAGTCCTGCAACTGTACGTCCACCTGAATAAAGTTTTACTTGATAGAAACATTAGCTAAGATTTCTATAATAGTAGGGAACACTGAGTGATGCAGGGAGAGACATGTTTCATAGGTTAAAAGATGGCTAAAAAGTTCTTTAGATGTCAATTGCTCCGGTCGAGTGGCCAGAGATACAACTATTGGATCATAATCCATGCCAAGACTAGCAAGTATATAACTATGGAGTTCAATGTCAGATAGTGGTTTGCTTGCTGTTGTGAGAGAATCATGCATGAAGATTGGTAGCTTTGCAAAAATATTCTGATATAATGTCTGAACCCTTTTTCAATGACGCAAGTTGATTATGCAAGTGAACAAACCTTACATGGGATCGTTGTGCAAATAGTACCTTAAGAGCATTCCACATGGTCATAGCTATGTTATGCTTATGAACTTATGCAATTATCTTTTCCATGAGTGAGGAAATTAGTAGAGATAAGATTAACTAATCCTATGTAAACCATTTTGTATGCTTAGGATTTATCTCACCTGAAGATAAAAACCAAGGTAGCTCTAGAGTAGATCCATCGATATGACCAAACAATTGTTGGCCATGTAGATAGGGAACCATCTAAGCACACCAGATTAGATAGTGCTCATGGCTAAGCTTGATAGTAACGTAGTGTGGCAAGGAAGTGACAGAAGAAAATTGTGATAAATTAGATAATTGAGTATGTGGTGAGGCATTAACACCAGAAGATGGTGTTATAGAGGAAAAGGAAGGATTAGCCATTTACCTGTGAAGGCTAAGGCTTTGATACCATGATTTGGTTCATAAAGTAATATGATTCTTCTCCATTCATTACACAATATAGACAAAGAATATATAGCTCTTGATATGAAACGAACAAACAAAAACGAAATGAATACAATGTTATATTAAAGCCATGTGTCTAGTTTGTTAATAATAGAATATATTCTGCACAAGAGGAAGAGAAAGAAGAGAGCACGAGGAAAATTAGTTGTTGATTAAGTGACCTCTAGCATGAGTGCCCCAATAGTATTCGATAACAATTTTAGAAACCCAGGAAAAATAAAAGAAAATATATTTGGCATCAAAGAATGACAGTATATCAAGTGATTATGGCTTTTAATAATGTTATAAGAAGCTTAAAATAAAAAATAAAAGGCATGTCATTGATATATACTAAAATATGTAGTTAATTTAAATTTAAATGAACATCAAATTTTGGTTAACTTTTTTTTTTAATGAAAGATCAAAAATAAGTATGGAATTCATAAAATACACACACACACACACACACACACACATATAACATGCACGTATATAAGCAATAGTATTTATTATCATATATATTTCATAAATGGCATGGTATACATTGTGTTTCTAACACCAACCTTAATTATACGTAAAAGGAGATTTCTCTTGGAAAATTTTAACCCCGTTCGACTTTGCTTTTTCTTCTCTATGGTCAATTCACAATATTAATCTAGTCAAAATAAGTAAGATACTATTAGATTATCACCACTTTTTATACATTTTGAGTAGGATATTTTAAAATAAAATATAATTAATAACAAAATTAGTTATAGTTAAAACAATTAAAATAATCTTATATTTAGAATATTCTTATTTTAAAATAGTGTGTAATATTCTAAGAATATGCCTTATAGGCAATACCCTGAGTGTTGGTGGGAGTTAATTATGTGCTTATATCGATTATTTTGAAAAAAGTGTGAGATTTTCCAATAAGAGAGACATTTCTTGGGAGAATTACTATCACTGAGGTTTCAGAATTTGTTAGAAGAAGCTTTTACCGATTAACTCGATTCTACTACTAATCATTATTTTTCTTTCCACAGGGAGAATCGAGTTAAACATCTCATGCAAATATCTCCCCTTGGTGAGATAAAAGTTGCCCTTCTTGCACTTTCACTTGTATTGTTGTTGTTAGGGGTTAACTTCTTTCTCCCCTCTCTTGTTGAGTGATATACTATAAACTTAAGTTGTCATACTTATTAATCATATTTATAAAATTGACTTAGCTTATATTTTATTAACAAATATGATTATAATAATAAATCTAATAAAATAAATAAAATATTATTTTATAAATTGTAATTATTGTATTAAATTAGAGTATACTCCAATTTATAATATCATCACTTTCTCTTGTTTATCAAAACTTACAACTAAAGTAATCAAACTACTACTAAACTTGCATTATTACACACCTCAAAACTCTCCATTATATGCATATTCTATATATTGAACTACTTTAAAATGTCACATAAATATGGAATTTTGACATCTCAATATTTAATGCTACAAAATTTCACATATAGTAACAAATGCTTACTAACTTATTTAAAAAAACACAAACGTGCATTTACGCAGACACGTACATATTACACATTCTTCTTATTTATTAAAAATATGTGGAAGAAAGTAAATATTATCTATCAATATATTACAATCAATATAATAACTTAAAATTATTCTATTATGAGCTTTCATCTTCTCTCTAATTGTGCATTATATTCTTCTTGTACGTATTTGATGCATTACTTCTAACATTCTAGCAAGTGCACTACTTAAGTAACAGTAAATCAAGTAATTTAATGAGTACGGGTGTCGATCTTAGGAGGGATAAATAATTACTTCTATCTAAAGTTTTTCAAAATATTTTCTTAATGCACAAGCTCTATATATGTATATACACAGATATAACCATATATACAAGGAAATTCACCAAGTTACTATGTATGTACAACTAATAAAACTTGTCTAATAATACTTCAAATAACAATGCTAGAGAACTTAACATTTAAAGTAAAAAAAAAAATAATACAAAAACAAGAAGAGAGAAGCTAAGAGAAAAAGGAATTAGTTGTAAGGTGGAATATAAATATGTCTTGTGAGCTTGACTTTTCAAAATGCTTTCTTGTCAATAAGGACTGAGAGTGGAAGAAATGACCTGAAGGAGGCTATGAAGCAAAGGATGTCCTTTTTTATCACCATGTTGTTGATCAAAAGAGTGTTGCTTTTCCTTAAACGTTTGATGCATTTTGTTGTCCATAAACATAATCTGGAAATGGTAATTGAGAGGGATGGGGATCCTTAAAATCCAAGACTGGATTCTTCTAATGACCCACAAGGTGATGGTTTGCCTAGGAAGCTCCTTTTGATTAACCATGATCCACCTTCTCATGAATTGCCTTGGAAGAAAATTACAATGCAAATTCTGAGGGCTTCTCTTCCTTTCTTCAGCTTGTAGTATCCAATGACAATTGACAATCCATTACTTTGAAGATCATTATGAATAAGTTGAGGATTGGAAAAGCAATTACTAATCTTGGGATTCTAGTATTAATTTCTTCATGTTATCCAAAGTAAAAAGCACTATTCTTGATGCTAGTAAAGATCTGAATCGAGGAACTATTAGGATTAGGCATATTGCCCTTGTGAAAGATCTTATTTCTAATGAACTAAATATTATATAAACCCAACGATGATGAATTTTGTGTAAAATTCCATTTGCTTATCCTCAACATAGTGAGAAAGCCATATAAGAAGCCATTGAAGATATCTTGGTCTTAGAAAGCATCAACCTATAAACTAAGAGGTGAGGAGAACCATATATCTCCAGCAAAGTCACGTTGAAGAAAGACGTGGTTGATGGACTCAAGGGCATTACTATAAAAGGGGCAATCCAACATTGTAGTGAGATGATGTTCTTATAAAACATTCGTGATAGATAAAGCTCTATGAAGGAGTTTCCAAATGAATAATAACATTTTAAGCTGGAGCTTATTTTTCCATATCTTTTCCAATGAGAGAAATGCTGGTAGAGATCCAATCTCTTCTTCTCTTGGACAACTACAGCCATCTCTTGTGGTGCACTTTCCTATTAGGTTCCTTGTCCAAATTAGGTGATGTTCCTTATCCATTAGAGAAAAGTCCAAATGATGGATATGGCTTTTGATTGAAGGTGGATGAATATTATTGATTAGAGAAGAATTCCAATATGAGCTTTCTTGCAAAATAAGCTTAGAGGCTTTTTGCATGTTTGAGTCTTAACTTGGCTGAATAGGTTGCCATAATTAGTGGTTAACGAAAACAGAATCTTTAGAGCCAATTTGCCATCTAAGCCTAGACATTATTAAGGGGCTAGTTTTTACTATGATTTTCCACATTTGATTAAGCAAAGTTGGAGTGGTTATACAAAAAGCCTTTGGATGCCTTGATGCAGTATTTGGGCTAAAGAATATAGTGAGAAAGGAGTTATGATTATCATGAATCACTCTCCAAACTTGCTTCGCTAAAAGAGCTTTGTTGAAGAAGTTAATTGGTCTAAAACCAAGGCCTCCCTCTTAGAAAGAGAGACATAAATTCTTCCATTTTAACAAATGCATCCTTACATTACTACCATTATGTCCTAAAAAAAAGAAGCTAGTTTTATGGAATTTTTTTTGGGAAATTGATGAAGGAAAGCTAAAATGTGAGAAAGATATTGAGAAATAACTTTATCAAAATTATCCTAGTTGCTTAAGATGAAAAGCTAGCTTTCCAATATTAGAACTTAGAATCTATCATTTCCTCATTCCTATATAATTTGATTCTTACTTCCTCCATCATTAACCTAGGTGCAAGGTATTTCTTTAGTCTAGAAGCATATTTAATTTTGAAAATGCCTAAAGGAACTTAGTAAATTTGTGCAAGACATTTAGGCTAAAGATTAACTTTGATCTTTGATCTTTGATTTGTTGATGAATTGATTTAAAATTCCGTTGTAGGCCTCAATTGTGGTGTTAATTATATTTTAAGCCCCTGCTTCACTTGAAAGAATAAAATGGTATCATCTGCATACATTAAGCTTTTTGAAATTCTAGCAAAACCTTTCTTCATGAGACACATTCAATGTTGCGGCACTAAGGCATCTTCCACCTTGATCAATGTTGAAAATTTACTTTTCATTTTAAGATTTTTGTTCCTAAGGTTTTAGTACCCTAATAACCAATCTAATCACTTCCTGAGCATCATAAAATAGTAAAAGAACCTTTAAAACATACTGCAAGGATTAAAGACAAGTTTTGACATTTTTGCCATGAAAATCATCCTAGAGAAAGGAAAGGTGAAGGAGATGGAGAGAATGGTTCTTTTAATATGTTCTAAGCATGCTATGAGCTACTAAACTCTACCAGAACCTTATCTAAGGTTTAAAATAGCATTAACAAGGTGTATAGCATGTCAACACAAAGACCCAATAGAGAGAGAAGATGGTGAGATTAAGGTAAAGGAAAGAGATGAAGTTATAGGATGATGAAAGCATACCATAGGCATATAAACTTAACAAAATTTGTCATCTATAGCATCAAATCTCAACAAGCAAGTAGATTACAAATTCCACTACTAATGCTTCAAATTTTTAGAAAGAGAAATAGAAAAAATGAAGGTAATGGATTGAAGCAGCTAGGGATTCTTAATAAGACAAAGAGTCTTACCTTAGTCAAGCTTTGAATTTGGTTCACAAATCTTCTCCTTCCTTTTCGTTCTTCTCCCTTTTGCAGCTCATTCTCTCTCTTTCTCCTCTCTCTCTCTCTCTCTCTCTCTCTCTCTCTCTCTTTGTTTAATGAGATGAAGTGAAAACAAAATGAGAAGAAAAGTTAATAAAGGTGTTAACTACCCTACAAATTCCTACGTGTCTTCCTACTTCTCTCCTTACACATTCTTTAGCCTCCTAAGTAAGTCAGTAGACTGACTTATAGTTGTGGTAAATAAAATCTATCCCTATTTGTTTAGTACTAGGTATAAAATTTGTTACTAGTAAGAGAGCTCCGTTTTAAAGTAAGACTTCATTTGAAACACTTACAAAATCTTGTGTTTTCAAACCATTTAAGCTTCGGTCTAGAGAGAGAAAGTGAGAAAGAGATTTTTTCTTTGTGTTCTTGATGGAACTAAAGGTTATGGAGTGTGAGGATTAAGAATATACAACTAGAATTGAAAAGGGAGCTTTAGAACGCAAGTTATGGAATTTAGGGTTTTATTGTACCTTGAACTCTACCATGAATCCTAGCCATATTTTATGATGTTTAAGTATTCATATGAGTTCCTAAGATGCCAAGAGAGCTTCCTACATGATTCTCCCATCAAAGGAAGCAAAGAAACTCTAAGAATGCCAAGAAAAGTATATGCTTTAGCCTAGAGTAGAAATGGCACCTAAGGGTAGTTTTAATTTGTTCTAAGCTTATTTTTGAGTCATGTATGATGGAAGAGTATGAGAGGAAGCCTTGGAGAAATTTTAGAAATCATAGAAAGTGAGATGACCTTGTTTGTTTCATATTATGGCTTAAAGAAGCAACACCTAGCTAGGCTCCTTGATTTGATTGTGTGATAACTCCAAGAGGTTTAAATGGAGTCAAGAATCATAAATAGACGGAGAGAATGGAGCCAAGATGACATTTTTCTGAGGTTGCTTCATTAAGTACATTATGGAACTATAAAAGAGCCTTATGAGTCACCTAGTTTTTCTAGTGAATATATGGCCTTAGAATTTAATTCAAAAGTATAATTGGCTTTCATATGATGTGCCTAGGCCAAGAGAAATGATCTCTATCTCCTTGGATATGTGAAGTGTAACACCATACTTTTAGGACTCAATTCATACAATTCCCATGCCTCATCTTATGTTTATTCTATGGAAACAATATAGTGGCATAGGAAGTTATGAATAAAAGTACATTTCTCTACCGGTAAAATTTTTCTTTCGGAGTCCCATAGGCCATATGAAAGCATCTATCAATTTATCATACTTAAACACATGAATATAACTCATTTCCATCATCAAATTTGGCCTACAACTCGTAGAAAGCAAAGGAGCATATGAAATCCATGTTTGTATTTTCGGCCAAAATTTCCTCTTTTCTGTCACAAACTTTAGAAATTCATAACTAAATCTATAAAAATTGAAAACATGTAATCTCAGTTATTCTGGAAAGCTTAAGACGTATAATTTATGCTAAAAATATGTAGAAGTCTTAAAATCTCATATATAATGCGTTTGACACACGAAATCATCTATTGGTCGGAGGGTTCCTGATATTGTCACAGTTTACTGATATGGACTTCAAAAATGTCTAACTAATTCCAAAAAAATCCAATTCTTGCAAATGATATCACTATGGAAATATGTGGATGTTAACTAGAGAGGAAAAATATTTCCAGATCAGTACATCAAGCCAAACTCCCAGAAATCGATGGAACAGTACCTCGGGTCTGGCAAGATGTCTGATACTGGGCAGAACCTTCGAAAATGTATATCTTCCTCTCTAGACCTCCAAATGAGGTGATCTCGGTGGCCACAGAAAGCTTATGACCTCTAATTTATGAATATAAAGTTTCATAAGCATTGGATACCATTTGGCCATCGGGTGACAGAATTCAAAACTGCTAGTATGAACAGTACCCATACCAGAATCCATGAAAAATCCCAACTTTGAAAATTTCTCAAATATTCTCTAGGTCTCCGAAAACTATGATCTTTAGCTTTCCAAAAATCTCTTAATGAGACCTCATTCCATGCCAAGTTTCAGGGCAAGAATAACTCATTTGGCCAAAAAGTGACATAAGGTTCCATTATGGTCAAATTTGACTCCATATGAGGTACCAAATTTACCAAATGGCCTTCCCTTGGTTGTGACACCTTTTGGGCAGGTCTAAAAGTACATTTGAGACTTGGGTAAGCTGCCCAAATGGTCCCAAACCTCATACATCTCGTTTTGGCCATTCAACCCACACTTATGCATACATTCATCAAAATCCCATATTGCACACTTTAGCCATACATACTCAAAATATGTGCTATAGGGCATATATCATTTTCATACGTCTAACCAACACATAATAGTATAATCACACATGTCTCAAGGTTCATGGTACATATGCAACCTCATATACACTATGAACCATTATTATGGTTCCAAAATAGGCAAAATACTATATAAACTTGTCACTCCTTGCTCTTTATGGTTGTTGGCTCCCTTCACCATAAGTGCTTGGTCCACCTAGCATGTTAGATTATTGGAGAGGAGGGGATGAGATTCAAAGAATCTCAATAGCTCACACACCCATTTACATCACATTCAAGGCATACATATACCAAATGCATAACCATACAAGCATAAAGTGTGCAATAAATTCTATTCCATGCCACATTCACATCTCAAGATTATTTTCATGCTCTAGGGACTTTTGGTTTAGCCTCACCCCATTGCTAGGACTTTTGGATTTGCTTCACTCTTGGCCTAGGGACTTTTGACTTTGCCTCACCCATTCAAGGGACTTTTGGCCTTGTCTCACCCATGCCATGAGACTTTTGGCATCTCCTCACCTTCATTAAGGGACTTTTGGCATCACCTCACCCTTATGAGCTCTTTCCACAACCATAGTCACTCAAGACAACACATTGGTACCAATGCACAACAAGGATCAAGTGGCATATTATCAAGCATCAAGAATGCATACAAGCACACTAAGATATACATATGCACACAAGAATGCAAAGAGAATGAGGTGGAGAGCTATCTTGCACAATTTCACACACTTTTTCTTTAGCTTTCAAGCCTCCTCTTTCGGCCACACACCCATAAATTGGTGGAGATGGTTTCTCTTGGCCTATATACAAATTATGAGAGCCAATTGGGTTCATGAAACACATTCTAAGGCTACATCACTTGATAAAATACTAGATTGCTCTATAGGCTCCATTATGGTCCATAAAGGCACCTAATGAAGCAACACCCCTCAAGGGACTTCTAAGCCTCATTATTTCCTTTCAAATATGATTCTTGACTCCTTTTAAACCTCTTGGAGTCATTACATCATTAAAACAAAAGGCCTAGCACCATGCTGCTTCTTTAGATTATAATATGGAACCTAAGATACCAAATCACTTTCTTTAAGTTCTAAATCTTTTCTAAGGCCTCTACTCATCTTCACTCATCACATATGACTCAAGAATAGCCTTAGAAAAATTTAAAACTCTCCCTAGCTATAGGAACTTGCCTAGGCCAAGACTATGGGGGGAAGAAGAGTTCATGGCCTTCTTGATTTTTCCTTGATGGGAGACACACTTGGGAGACTTCCTAGAGGTCTTAGGAGCTCAATCAAATACTCACACATGCAAGGAAACTCGTATATCAAATTAGTTTTTGCAAAGTGTTCAAGAGCTCTACACTTTTTCTACTTAGAGTTCATTAATTTTTCTTGCAATTTCTTTGCTTTCTTGGATGGGAGGTGCATGTGGGAAGCTCTCTAGGGGTATTAGGAGCATGTTTAAACATTTAATTAAGTCTAAGAACATTCATATAAAATCAGATTTGCAAGGGAGCATTTAGATCCCTAATGGTTCCATCTTGTTTCCTAATGCCCCTTTCTTGATTCTATTAGTTCATTCTTAATCCTTGCACTCCAAAACCTCTAATCCTTCCATAAATTGGGCAGAAAACAGCCCCTAAAAATTGGGCTCATGATGCCCAAATTCGTGCAAGAAAAAGGGGGAGGGAGAAACTACCAAAGAATGGAAGTTTTACCTTGTTTTCTTGCTTCCTTTGGCTTGTTCTTCCACTTGGTTGGCTTACTCCCTCAATTTTCGAAATTTCCCTCTATGTTCTGCCCCAAAAACAGCACCAAACTCCCCATTAAAATCATAGAAAGAAAGCTTGAGAGGAGAGGAGCAAAGTTCAAGAAGGAAGGATATAGAATTTCTTAAAGTTTCTTACCTTTTTCTTGAATCTCTTCCTCCAAAATCCTCCTCCTCTTGTGCGCCTAAGAAGCTGGAGTTTTCCTCTGAAATTGGGCAAAAGCAAGTCGGTCTTAGAGAGGAGAGAAAGAACGTGGATAAGAAGGAGCTAAAAGGCACTTTATGCAACTTTTTACTTTTGCATTTTAGTCCCTTTTCTTGGCTTTTTCATTTTAGACTCATATCAACTCCTTTTTGAAATACGTCTTTTCTATCATATTCTTTAGGCTCTTAATCATAAGAATTGCCTTTGGAATCACTCAAAAAGGATCTAAAACCATTCCGAACCATTCAGTCAAAGTTTTGGTCAACTTTTGCCGAAATCGCTCACCGGAGGGGTTTCAACTGTTTTAGGGGTTCCCATGGTTTTCAGGGCCTCTGAGAACCCCGGAAAGCTCAAATTTTCCATTTAAAAAGCCCTCCTATGAGATTTCAAAATTTTCCAAAAATTACAAAAATGCCCCTACTTTCTTCGGTAAATTTTCTGAGCTCTTCTGGCTCTGGTTTCTGGGCATCTCAAATCTCAAATCCTTATTTTTTAATATTTAAAATTTTATCATAATTTTATTTGGCCCCAATTCCTTCTATTTCAAAGACTTCCTTTTATATTTGGCCTATTTCTTATGTTTACGGAGAAACTGAACATTGCGTTTCTCACGTTTACGGAGGGACCATATATTACATGAAGCCAAGGGAGAGGACTCAAAGCTCAAGGAAAAAGTGTGTGAATGCAAGCAAGGTAGCTCTCTCCATCTTCTCTCATGCATGAATGTGTGCTTACATTGTCTTTGGATATGTGTATGTGTGCTTTAAGCCACGAAAAGTGTTCTAGCATGATTTCATATGCCATGATACACTGATGATGATTTATGCATGCAAATGATGTTGTATATGCTTGCCTTAGTTTTCTTAAGTGTGGAAAAGCTAAGCACCCTCTAGCCATGATGAGGATGAGCCAAGAACCCTTAAAATTAGTTAAGACAAAGTCAATGGTCTCCCAAAAGTGAGGTTAAGTCAAAACCTCTTAGAGAAAATGAGTGAGGCAAGTCCAAAATCCATAAGTGAATGGATGAGACTAATCCATTTATTTGGCAAGCCTATGTATGTTATACATGATGTGTTCAAATGCTAAGGATGTTTCATGAATGCTCACATGTGTTAATATGCTTATGCATGAATTTTCAAAGCTTGTATTGCATACTTTATGTGTGATTGAAAGGGAGATGAGCTATTAGGATTCTTTGAATCTCATCCCCTCCTTTCAATTGTCTTAACATGCTAGGTGGAGCAATTGAGCAAGGTAATGGAAGCCACTAAGCCTAGAAGAAGGAGATTGACATTAAAATGTATGAAAATGCCTAGTTTTGTCTCTCTTGTAGCTATACACATGGCATATGATGTAATCTCATGATAAAATTGTTATATAATCATATGAGCATATGTAATTACCAAATGTATGATGTATGAATGAAATTTGATATCAAATATATGATATAGCATGGTTTGGGTATGGAATGGCAAGACTAGACATATGCATTCTTGTGTATATCATGGGGTGGATAAGTGAGTTTGAGAAATCTTGGTTTGTGCATCTTTGAGACAAGTTTAAAATGTCATTTTGATGCATTCCCACATGCTTAAGTAGTCATGGTTGCCTTGGAGCTCAATTTGAACCATTTGGGCCCTTTGTAAAGCTTAAAAATGACCATTTTACAACCCAAATATCAAGATCTAACTAAATGGCTGAATTTGCTCATGAAATTGGCACACATGTAGATCTTATCTACAGCTTTTTGCAAAGCCAAATACTAGATTATCTGGAGCTTTGTCAAATTAATTATGAATTTCCAAAATTGCCATTTTTCTGTTGAACTAATACAAGTACTGTTCATATAGTCAGAAACTTGGGCTGTGTCATTAATGGGCCAAATGATGTCCAATGATCATGACATTTTACAAGTATAAACTAGACATGATAAGATTTCCATATCCACTGATCACCCCAATTGGACATCTAAGCAGGAAGATATGAATTTTTGAAGTTGGAGATCAGTCCAAGGATGATAGCTGGCCTTTGATATTGTTCTATTATTTTCTAGTGGCTAGCAACCTCTTTTGTGATTTGGATTTATTTTTAGCATAAAGTAGACATCTGTAACTTTCTAGAATGATATATCGTGCCTAATTTCAATTTTTATAAAATTAGTTATGATTTTTCAAAGTTTAGGCACTGAATTTGGAAAACCAATCCGAGGCTGCACCATGGTGTTTTATGTATTCACTCCCTTTGCTTGAGGTATAGGCCATTTCTTAAGCTTGTTATAAGTTGCATTGGTGTATTTAAATGTGAGAATGAGATGGATGAATTCATATGGCCCATGGGACACCGAATGATAAATTTTTCCCGTGGCAAAATATAACTTATTCATGATTTCCAATGCCATTATGTTGCTTCCCATAGAACTAGCATGATATGAGGTATGGAAATTACATGAGTTGAGTCCTAGAATGATGGTGTTACAATACTAGTGCCTGTACCCTAACTTGGATCAATATCATCAATTAGCATTAGAGAAGTTATAAGTTTTCAAATGTCAATGTCATACACATCCTAAGAAGGGAAAATGAAAAAGCTAATGAACTTGTTTAGTGCATGTCCAAATATAAACCCTTGACCTACCACCAAAGACTTCATCACATTGACAAAATATCCTTGTTGACTGTTAGATAGATAGCATAAATGGAATACCTAGTGGTAATGGAAGTGGATTTTGACTAGGAACCATTAGATGTTGTTACAAGTTTACAAAGGAAGGTATGAACCATTGGATGTCAGCCAATGACTAATGATGCTAACTTAGGAAGGACAAGACAGGGGTTAACGAAGCAGGCATAGGCATGAAGCCATTTAGAGATAGTTAAGCATGGCTAAACATGAATCTATCCTTAAATAGCTAAGAATAGCCAAGCATAAGGTTACATAAGGACAATTAGGGTCATTCGATGTTTGGTCTTCCTATAAGTCTTAGACTGTTCTTTTGTTGTTTTAGATTCAACATTTACTTTTTCATAGCAACAATTTGAGTCTATAGGTTATTCACTTCTTATCACAATTTGGCAATTTGAAATTATTTTGCAAACATTTTAGCTCTTAAGTTAGTGACATCAATTTCAGATTTGATATGCTCATGCTCGAAAAGTTGATATTAGTTGTATAAATGAGCATAATTAGTTAATAATTTCTCTAAATGAGAGAAGTGATTTTTGACATCTTGCACATGCCTAGCATTGGCCTCTAAGTGGCTAGACACTACAAGAAATTTTTTTTAGTCCTCTTGTAGGACATGCCTCCATCTTGTTGGAAGTAAGTGAATTTCAACATGAAATAACAATTAATGTAGAATGACACAAAAAAATAAGAGCCTCTTAACTAAGGGGTAATTATTAACAAAAAGATTGCAAAAATTAGAGGCATTTTTTATAAGAAAAAAAGGTTGCTGGGAGAAATGACTGGAACATCTACAAAGGGAGTCTTTGGGGTTGAAGAAATGAGTTCATTAATTTTGAAGATTCCCTATGAAGTCATCTACACATTCTTCAAGAATAGAGAAAAAATCAATCACAACCTTTGAATAATAAGAATACCAACCAAAATATATATAGCTCAAAAGCCAATGGTAGACTAGTAAGCATAAATGCCTTTCCATGAGATGATGATTAAAAGAAGGGATGTCCTCATATGCTTCACCTTTGGTTTGATCTATAGATTCAAAAGTGCCTAGAAATACACATAAGGCCTAAGAAAAGAAAAAGAGCATGGCATCAAAAAGCAAGCTATAAAAGATACTTGTGTTGTCTTCCAAAAGGATGACTTAGTAGGTAGTCAAAAGTTAGATGAAGACATAGAACATTTGTAGGATGTAGTTGGTGAACTAGCTATTAGGACAAGTAAGTTAGTGATAGCCATTAGATTGACATCAAATAGCTAGTTAGTTGTTCTTGTCTGCCAAGAATCAAAACTAAGCAATAAACTTAAACAAAATTCATAAAAATCAAGGGTACTAAAGATAGAAACCCTAGTTAACTTTTGAACTTTCTCTTTAGTAGAAGGGTGGTAATGATGATAAAGCTTTAGGATTCTTAAGTTAAATGGGAAAGCAAATATTCCTTATGTTAGACTAATTATCAAGCACAAGACTAAAGGCTATAAAGTTGTAGTTGAGGTTTTGTTATTACAAAAGGAAAGTAATTTCCCTACCACAAAATCATGGTCAATTAAATAATTTCCTAAACCTTGCAAGTTTCTTTTTTATTCTTAATAAGATGATCCTAGGGTTCAGCACAAAACCAACTTAGACTATAAAGTCAAGGAAGGAAAGGTGCAAACTCGGTAAAGTCACAAATGTGGATTTGATTAAGGGAAGTAAAAATAACCCTACCAGAAACAATGCTTACAAGAACTTGGCAATAAAGATGACCATAAGAGGAAAGATTTAGAAAGTTGTCATTAGCCAGTAATTAGTTAAAACCAAATTAGGGGCCAAATGCATAAACCCACAATTGTAAAACCAAAATAGGCTACGAATTATGTTTAAGGAAAGATCTTAGGATAACTTATTCTAAAGGATGAGGAGTCCTCTAAAAAGGTAGTTGAGGAACATATACATGAGGTTTACATGTTTCCCCTTAGCTAGAGCAATTGTAAGCAACTAAAACTCCTTTACTACTTTAGCTAAGTTGGTGCAAAGGAAATTATAGTAAAAGTAAATAAGTAAAATGTCTAAATGTTTTACGTGAGTAGTAGTAAAGCCATCAACCTTGGCATAACTAAATAGGAAGGTAGTCTCTAGAGCTATCATCCTATGGAAATCAGCTATAAGAGGACCTTTATAAGACATAGTAATTGATTCAATCCTTCCATGAGGTTGGTCAATCAAAGAAACAATGTCAAACAAAGTTATAGTGGCCATCCTAAAAGGAAATAAGAAAGTATTAATTACTAAAGACTAGAAGGGAATGCTAACAAGGTAATAGATATCCTTCAAAATGTCAAGTATATAATCACAAAATTTTCATGATTCCTATTTCCCTCAAAGAATGAATAAATTGAGGATAAAACTTGTTATACCATAACAAGAAAGTAATTAGACTACTAACTAGGAACAGTGGCATAAAGGAGTCAAAATGGACTAATGATAATTACAAATTGGTAAAGAATAGCTAATGGGGATTGGAAAATATTAAAGCTCATCAGCATCTCCCTCGGCTGATGGTACCAATGGCCTTAAGGTATACCCTTAATCTAGGGATTCAACACTAATGAGTGTATGGTTTATCTTGAAATAAATAAGTGGATTGGAAAAGCCAGATGGATTTTAGCAAAAAGAGAGGATGGAAGATGTAATACTCATTTATTCTAAAACGCCTTAAACTAAGAAAATTACTAAATGAGGTCTTCTAAATAGAAAGATTTTGAGGCCGAATAAAATTAGGATAATAATCTAGAAAATTGAAAATGAGGATATAAGGCTTAAGATGCCCAAAAACCAGAGCTGGAGTACCTAAATAAAATTAGACAAAAATCAATGGCATTTTTATAATTTTGTGAACTTTATAGAAAACTCAAATAAGGGATTTTTAAATGAAAAAATTGAGTTTTGTGAGATTTTTAGAAGCCCTAAAAATTACAAGAACCCTTAAAAAGGTTAAAAGGCCTTCGGTTTATGTTTTAGAGCGTCGGTTGACCCAAACTTTGATCGATTTATTTGCAAAAGTTTTTAACCCAATTTGGGTGAAACCAAAGGCATTTTATGAATTAGATGACTTAAATTTTATGATGAAAAAGATGGTTCTCAAAAAAGAATTTAAATGAGACCAAATGGAAGAAACTAAGTTAAGGGGACTAAATTGTCATTTTGAAAAAAGTGTTTTAAGAGCTTTGCTTCTTATAAGACATGTCCCACTCTTTCCCCATTTCTAACCAACTTTAGCTTTGTCCTAAACCAGAGGAGAGACCGACCAAGAGAGATGAACAAGAAGGAGAGCAAGGGAGGAAGAAAAGCCTAGCAAAAAGGGTAAGAAAATAATGCTTTCTCATACTTCTTGCCTTACTAATCTTATTCCCCTCTTTCTCCTTTCTTCTTCTATGTTTTTGGTGATTGAATTGGAACTATTTTGTGGTTGGTTTAGCAATAAAAAGGGATAATTTTCAAGAGAGATTGGATTCATTAGAAAGGCCTTTATAAGAACTTGCAAACAAGGTAAATATCCAAGGATGTTGTTATTTCTTTTTGCTCCTTTTCTCATAGGTAGTTTCAACCAACTCTAAGCTAGGTAGGAGGAGATAAATTCTGACCAAAACCAAGGTAGAAGTAAGGGTTCTAGAGTTTGGAAATTAAGAATATGTAATTAGAATTGAATGAGAAGTATTAGAAATCAAGTTATGGCAATTAGGGATTTGTTGCACCTTAGCAAATATGAGACTTCATAATGATAATTTAAGTTGTCTAAAAGTGTGTATGAGTTCTCAAGACATCTAGGAAGCTTCACAAGTACCAAATCCCTAAATAAAAGCAAGCAAAGTGTAACACCATATTTATAGAACTCATCTCATATAAATTCTAGGCTTCCTTCTATGAACAACAAAAGAGGAAGAAGGAAAACCATTAAAATAATCAATTTAATTGTGTTACGTCATGGTTAAAATTTTCATTCGGTGTTCCATGGATCATTTGGACTCATCATTATCATTCTCATTCTCATATTTAATTACAAAAATACAACTCATAACCATCCCAAGAAGTGGCCTAGAACTCGTGCAAGGGGATGGAATACATGTAATGCAATGGTGCAGCCTCCGCCAGAAATTCCAACATACTGATATGAAATTTGAAAAATCATAACTAATTATAAAAAAATCAAAATCATGAATACTTTACCATTCTAGAAAGCTATAGATATCTAATTTATGATAAAAATAAATTCAAGCCAAAAAAAGGCTGCTATCCATCGAAAATTGATACAATAGTACCATAGGTCAACTGTCATTACTAATACTATCCTTTAACTTTAAAAATTTATATCTCCCTGTTCAAATGTCCAATTGGGGTGATCTTGGTGGCCATGGAAAACATATCATGTCTAGTTTATTTTTGTAAACTTTTATGAGAATTGGACATCATTTGGCCCTTGAATGACACAGCCCAAGTTACAAACCATATGAACAGTGTTTGCATCAATTCAACAGAAAAAATGTCAACATTAAAAAATTATAATTAATTCCATAGAGTTCCAAATAATCTGGTCATTGGCTTCCAAAAATCTCTGGATGAGATCTATATGCATGTAAATTTCATGGGCAAATTCATTTATTTGGTCAGATCTTGACATTGGGTTGCAAAATGGCTTATTTTGTGTCATGTAAGGGTCTCGAATGGTCCATTTTAGCTTCCAAGGAAATCATGGCCACTTGAGCACATGGAAAAGCACCAAAATGGTCTAATAAACTTGTCTTAAAGGTGCACAAATCCAGATTTCTCAAACTCACTCATCCACCCCATGTTATACACAAGAGCATATATGTCAAGGCTTGCCATCCAATGCCCAAAATGCATTATATCATACTTATGGCATTAGATCTCATACATACATGATGCATTTACATATTTACATGTGTTCATAAGGTCATACAACATATATGATAAGAGATTATATCATGTGCCACTTATATGGCTATAAATTTACATTTTACACACTTGATTGTCACACTTTCTCCTTCTAGCTTGGTAACTCTCACCCTTTAACTCTCTTAGTCCACCTAGACATGTTAAACATGTAGGGAGGAAGGAATGAGACTTTAGGAATCTCAATAGCTTTTCTTCCACTTCAATCACACATGAAGAATGCAAAACCAAGTCTAGAAATGCATGCATGACTATCATAAGGTATGTGATCATTTGAGAATTAATCTTAGCATTCAAAGAGTCACATTAAACATACATAGGTTTGCCAAGTAAGTGGTTTGGCCTCACCCATTCTCTTCAAGGATCTTAGACTTGCCTTACCCTTTTTCTTTAAGGCTTTGAACTAGGCTTTGCTCTTGGGAGATACTTGGTTGTCTCAACCATTCTTAAGGGTTCTTGGCTTATCCTCACCATGGCTAGAGGGTTCTTGGCTTCCCCACACTCAAGCAAACCAGAGCAAAGTAACAAGACATCATTTGAATGCATAAAATAATATCATGGTACCATGGCATGTAAAATCATACTAGAACACATTTTCATGGCTTAACACATAATACACACATTCAAAGACAAGATAAGATTCATTCATGCATGAGAGAAAGGAGAGAGAGCTACCTTTGCCATACAAGCACACTTTCCTCAGTCACATACGCACAAGAAGGTGGGACCTATTTCTCTTGACCTATGCACATCATATGCAAGCCAATTATACTCTTCAAACCAAATTCTAAAGCCATACATTCATTAAAAAGCTAGGTGGTTCATATAACTCTTTTATGGTTCTATAATACACTTAATGAAGCAACCCTATGGAAACATGATCTTTGCTCCATTCTCTTCATTCATTTATGATTCTTGACTCCTTTTAGGCCTCTTGAAGTCATCACACAATCAAATCAAGGAGTTTAGCCAGGTGTTGCTTCTTTAAGCCATAACATGGAGCCTATGATACCATCTCACTTTCTATGACTTCTAAAATTTTTCCAAGGCTTCCTCTCATCCTCTTCCATCATATATGACTCACAACTAAGCTTGGAATAAATTAAAACTACCCCTAGGTGCCTTAACTACTCTAGGCCGAGGCTATGCTCCTTAAGGCTACCCTTGGAGTTTTCTTTATTTTCTTGATGGAAGATGCATATGATGAGCCTCCTAGAGATCTTAAGATTTCATCCAAACTTTTATTTAGGCCTAGGAATTATTGTATCAAATCAAATTTTCAAGGGAACCCATGAAACCCTAACTTTGCTATCTTAAAATTTAATGGCTATTTGATTGTTTCCTTTGCATATTCTTGTTTTCCTCCCTCATTTTCCTAAGATTCATCCTTGGTTTAGCTAGAAATCCAACCCCTTCTTGGCTAGTCTCATAAAGAGTGAAATGGAGAGAAAAAGAGCAAGGAAGATTAAGTTAGAAAATGGCAAAATACCTTGGTTTTCTTAGCTTTTATTACTTGTTTCTCACTTTCTTTGGCCTCTGCTCCTTAAATCCAAATTTTCCACCTCTGTTCTGCCCTCCATACAGACCCAAAAAATTTAACAAAACATAGAAAGAAAGAAGGGAAAGAGGATAAGGAGATTGGTGAAGGAGAAAGCATGAAAAATAATGAAATTCTTACACTTTTTGTTAGGTTTCTCTTTTCCTTCTTCCCTTCATCTTGTGTGCCATTCTCTATGCCTTTGGTTCTATTTTAGCCCAAAAAATTCATTCATGAGGAGTGGGGCAAAAGTGGGGACATTTTTATAAGCCTAGGGGTTCATTTAAGCAACTTTTAAAATTTACAATTTAGTCCCTCTTCTTAGTTTTGTCCATTTGGGTTCATTTCAACTCCTTTTTGAGAACCATCTTTTCCATTATAAAATGGGTCCTTTAATTCATAAAATGACTTTTTTTCATCCAATTTGGATTTAAAACTATTTCGAACTGTTCTGTCAAAGTTTTGGTCAACTGATGGTCGAAATTACTCATCGGAGAGGTTTAAATTGTTTTGGGGGCTCCCATGATTTTTAGGTCCTCTAAGAACCTAGAAAGCTCAATTTTCTAATTTAAAAAGCCCTCTTATATGTTTTCTAAAAATTTTCTGAAATTATAAAAATGCCATTACGTTTCGTTGCATTTTCATTAAAAACCATTTGACTATTCTGGCTCAGTTTCAAGGCACCTCTGACCTTGAATCACCATTATTTAAGATCTAAAATATTATTCTAATTTTATTAGACCTTAAATCACCTATCTAGGTGGCTTCCTTTTGCATCTGGTGAATTTCGTGTATTTATGGAGAAACCGTACGTTATGTTTCTCTTATTTTTAAAGAACCGGATATTACACAAAGTCCATGGGTTCATTCCTATGTTTAAGTCTCGGCCAAGACATGTTCAAACACCAAGAAAGAGTTTTAATCACTTCTAGGGGTGGGAATGGCCTAGATATGATTAGTAAACACCAAGGAAACCATTAGTTTGAATTTAGAAGCCATGGTTTATGAGATAGATGTTTAGGCTCCATTTAAGACATAAAGAAGCAACTTAAGTCTAGGCTCCTTAAATTAAAATTGTGATGACTCTAATGAGTCTAAATGAAGTCAAGAGACTTAGATTGAATGAGAAATTGGAGCTAAGATCTTGAATCCCAAGGGTTGCTTCATTATGTCTTGTATGGAACCATAATGGTGTCTTAGAACAAAGTAAGCTTGCATAGATTTTGTATAAGGCTAGAACTTGTTCCAATGATGTAATTGTGCCTCATTTGATGTTTCTAGGCCAAGTGAATCAAGTCCCACCTAGTTGCGTGTGTGTGGCAAAAAAGGGGAAGGAGTAATCAAAGGAAAAGTTTGTGTTCTTACTCCAAGGTAGTTCTCTAACCTTTCTTACATGCATTCCTTGGATGTTTACTTGTCATTGGATGCTTTGTGTATGTTTGAAATATGAAATATGTTCCTAGCTATTGATTACATGTTATAGTACCACGATGCTTCTTGAAATGTGTTTTTAGATGCAAAATGGCTTGAATAGATATGGTTATGCCAAGGTCCCTTAGAATGGTAAGGATGAGCCAAAAGTCTCAAGAATAGTAAGGCTAAGTCAAAAGTCCCTTGAAAGTGGGTGAGGCAAATCCAAAAGTCTTAAAGAAATTGGATAAGGCTTGACCAACACCTTTTAGAGCCAATGTTTGACATGTATGAGTTCACATGACAAGGAAATTGATTTATGTATGTTCATTAGTAGCTTTTATGCCATGCATGCATTTTTTGATATGAAAATGTATCTTTTATATATATTTGAAAAGGTAAAAAGCTATTGGAATTCTTGGAATTTCACTATTCTCCCACATATGTCCACCCATGTTTAGGTGAGCCAATTGGATCAAGGAATGGAGGCCAAACATCTTAAAGTATGAACTCTTGACAATAGAATAGGAAAATTTGTCATTTTGATGTCAAAGTTTATAACCAAATGATGTTTATGAGATGTAAATTATTAAGCATGAGTAAGAGTATGTAAATATGATGTATGAATCCATTTTGGAACCAAATATATGCATATGTGAGTTTTAGCCATCCATGTGCCTTGATATTTATGTGTACAAATTCAAGTGAAGAGCTGAGAATGAGTTCCATGATGATGTGAACCATTTGGCATGCTTCTATGTAATACCTTAGCTCCCTAGCCTTTACTCTATATCGTATAGGCTTATTGTTACACATTTTCATGAGAATTGTAATGAATGTGATTTCTGTAAAACAACTAAATGAGCCATATAAAAGAAAACCCCCTAAAATGAGCTAGACAATGTCCTAAAACATTTGGATAGAGTCCTCAACTCCTAAAAATGATAATTCTAGACTCAGATGGAAAGAAAAATGAAGCTAGAATGGTGAAACAATTTATGACGAAAACTGACGAAACGTAATGGCATTTTCATAAACAAGTGAAACTTTTGAAAAAATACATAGGAGGGCTTTTTAAATAGAAAATTTGAGTTGCCCAGGGTTCTCAGAGGCCCCAAAAACTATGGGAAGCCCCGGGACTGGTAAAGCCCCTCCAGTGTACTTTTTTTAACGACAGTGAGCTTAAACTTTAATGGATTCATTCGAGAAGGTTTTAGCTCCAATTTGAGTGATTCCAAAGGCATTTTATTAAATTGGAAACCTAAATTTTGTAATGAAAAAGACAGCTCTCAAAAAGAAGCTAAAAACGAAGCTGAAATGAAATTGCTATTATAGAAGGACAAAATTGAAATTTTTAAAAAGTGTGTTTCTAGAAGCTCCCACATACTTCTCTCTTCTTCTCCCACCTTCTTAAGCACGACTTCCTCTACCTAAATTATAGAAAAATAGCAGCTCTCTTAGGTGCACAAGAAGAGGAAGAAGAAGGAGGGAGAAAAGCCAAAAAAAGATGAGAAATCCATGGAATTTCATGCTCTTTCTTCTTCCAACCTTGCCCTCTCCTCCCATGCTTTCTTTCTATGGTTTTCTTGAGATGTTTGGTTTCTTTTTTGGTCTAGAATTTAGAGGGGCAGTTCAAAAATTTTGAAGAGGTAAACCAAGAAAAGAAGCACTTGAAAAGAAGCTTGAACCTAAGGTAAACTCTTGTTTATCTTGCTTTCTCCTCTTGCTTCTCTTGAGGGTGGTTTTGGCCTTGTACATAACCAGTAGAGGGGAGGGAGTTTTGTCTAAAAACAAGAGAGAAACAAGGGAATTAGGCCATGGGGAGATGGAATATGGTAAGAAATTCTAAGAAAACCTCATGGAAAACAAGATAGAAAAGTGTAGGGTTTTTCAGGGTTTTGTAAAATATGATTTTGTGTGAGTATTTCCTTGGCTATTTAAATGTTTCCTTAAGCTTCTAAGACCTTTAGAAACCTCCCCAAGTGACTCTGCCTTCAAGGAAAATTGTGAAACTCCAAGAACCCTATTTAGTGTTTATGTCTTGGCCAAATGAAGTTCATAAGGCTAGGGAGTGTTTTAATTTCTAGCCTTGGTTTGGGACTTTATATGATGTTAAAAGATGGAAGAAACCATTGGAAAAAATTTAGGAGCCATGGAATGAGAGATGGAGCAATGGTGTCCATAATGGTGCCTTATGAAGCAACTTGGGTTTCCAATTGTGCAAGTGAATGTATGAGGGCTCCAAGGACCTTAAGTGAGTCCAAGAAGTCTAGAAATAGCAAGAGAATGGAGCCTAGAACTTAAAATGTAAGAGTTGCTTCAATAGGCCAATTATGGAACCATTATACTACTTATGAAACCAAGTGTGTATTCAAGCTTTAGTTTAGTGTCTTGGCTTGCTTCAAGTTTGTGATTGTGTGTTATTTGTAATGTTTAGGCCAAGAGAACATCCTACCAACTAAATGTCCTTGTGAAGTCGAGAAAGGGAGGGAATAAAGCAAAGAAAGCTTGTATCAATTGAAAGATAGCTCTCCACCTCATTCCCTTTGCATTCTTGTGTGTATGTATGTCATGGGGTGCTTGCGCATGCTTGTATGACTTGAGAATATGCCACTTGATATCTTGAGATTGAATTGGTACCAATGTGTGTTCTTAAATGTCTTGGCATATGGAAATGGCTCACAAGAGTGAGGTGATGCCAAAAGTCTTTTAATGTGGGTGAGGAAATGCTAAAAGTCTCAAGGCATGGGTGAGCCTAGGCCAAGAGTGAGGCAAATCCAAAAGTCCTAAAAGTAGGGTGAGGCAAAACCAAAAGTCCCTAGAACTCTTCCTTGAATTTAATATGAGATAGTGGCATGAAAACATGGTTTTATGTGTTATATGCTTAAGACACCTTGCATATTTGTGTTCTTGATATATGTATGCCTTGAATGTATGTGTGAATTGGTGTGTGAGCTATTGAGATTCTTAAAATCTCACTCCCCTTTTCCTCTCACTCTTGCATTGTCTAGGTGGTGCTCAAAGACAAGGAAATGCAAGCCAAGAACAATAAAAAGTCTTACTTTGCCTATTACATAGTCTAAATTGTAGTTGAATGTCAAAGTGATTTTGTATATATTATTTTTGTGTTGTAAGACAATGAACAAATGTAATATAATGTATGACTCTTGTATAACTTATGTGTGACATTAGATCAATGCAAATATAGAATTTGGCTCTTTGATGGCTTGATGCAACTATGCATTCTTGGATGTAGAATGACCAAAATGAGATGCATGGGGTTTGGGACCACTTGGGTAGTTTATACAAGTCATACTCATGCTTTTAGACTTACCCAAGAGGTGCCAAATATTAAAGGAGGTCATTTGGATACATTTAGTATCTCATATAGAGCAAAATTAACCATTTTGGTGAGCTCTACCACTTTTTATCCAAATGATATCATTTTGGTCTAAAATTCGATATGCATCTAGAGCTTGTAGAGAATTTTTTGGAAGCTAAAGTGAAGAATTTTCAGAGGTCTATGAATATTTGGTGAATTTTCAAAGTTAGAAATTTTTCTGATTTTGGTTTAATACACTGTTCATTTTGGTCTGAAATGAAATTCTATTACTCATAGGGCAAATGATGTCCAATTGTCATGATATTTGAAAGGGGAAAACTAGACCTTCTCAGTGACTTGTGTCAATTAGAAGCACCACATTTGGATGTCTAGAGAGGGAGAGATTAATTTTTGAAGTTGCTATCCAGTACTAGGCAACCAGTCAGACCTGTGTTACTGTTTGATTGGTTTTCGAGATTTGAATGCTTTTGTCTTGGTCTAGAACTATTTTTTCCCTCTATCTAACATCCTTAGCTTTCTAGATTGATATTATTTGCATGGATTGGATCTTTTTTGGAATTAATTAGACATTTTTGAAGTTTATGATAATAAACTGTATCAGTACCAGGGACAGCTAGACCTTTGTAGTTATTTTGTTATCAAATGTGGCCTAAAGATTATATTCATGTTCTAAAATTATCTTTAGTGTGAAGTAATATCCAAAGATTTATAGAAAGCTATGGTTTCTGTGATTTTAATTTTTCTACATTTTGTTATGAATTTTTAAAGTTACCCCCGAAAGTTGCTACTTGCTGTCTGAGAAGGATTGGTGAAAATTCAAGGTATGAGCTTGAAAAATGTGGGTTATGTGATGTTTTGAGTTATGTATGATTTATATAAATGGTAAATGACCATAAAATGGTGTTGGATAATCCACAAGGCCCATATAACACGAGATGAAAAAATTTTCTCTAGCATAATGCAAGAAAAGTGTATTATTTTCATACTTTTCCTTACTTTTGCCCTGTGAATGTGCACAAATTGCCTTGGATAGGAGAGTATGATAACATAAATAATATGATATTACAAGAATGACACATGTAATAGCAAAAATTTGCATAACAGAGAGCTTAGTTAATTCATTTTATGCTAGGACCATCTGAGCTCATCAATATCATTTTTTATCCATAATATATAACATATCTTTTCATATCATAAATATCACAGTTCATCTTAAAAATATCGAATTTGGAACCAAATTTCAATAAGAACTAGATTTGCTCTCAAGTTTGCTATCATAGATTTCTTATAAGAATTTTAAAAATTTATAACTAATTCTAGAAAAATTAAAATCATGCATATGATAGCTTTCTGGAAATTTTTAAATGTTAACTAGTGATTAAAAATAGTTTTAGATCAAGAAAGTAGAATTTAACCCATGAAAACTAATAGAATAATACATCAGTCTATTCTCAGACAACTCCAAAACCTGAAACTTCAAAAATTCGTTTCTCCCTTTCCAGAGCTCCAAATGGGATTCTCTTAGTGGTTATGGAAAGATTATGATGTCTAGTTTATGCTTATAAAATTTCATAAGTATTAAAATTTATTTGACCTATGAGTGATACTGAAAAGCAAACTGACCATATAAACAGTAACTTAACAGATTATGCATAATTTGGACAACTTTGAAAAATTATAATAAATTTTCTAGAGTTCTAAATTGAGTGATCTTTGACCCTATGAAAAGCTCTAGATGAGACCTATTTGCTAGCCAAATGCCATGCAAAAATTCATCCACTTAGTCAGACTTTGATTTAGCTAAAGAAATAGTTAATTTTGAAGTCCATAATAGATTCATAAGGCACCAAATGACTCTTTTAACATTCCATAACCACTTGGGCACATCAAAAAGCACAATTATAGTATAAATAAGCATGCTAAATGGTTCACATCATCATGGAGCTCATTCTCACCTTGCCACTTAGATTTATACACATACACATAAAGGCTTATGGGTGGCAAAAACTCATGTATTCATTCATGTGGTTCCAAAATAAATACATACATCATATTTACATACATTTGATCTTGCTCAAAGGTCTACATCATATAGACAATATGTGATTATAATTCTTGACATCAAAATGCTATTGAAAAACCTATTTTTCTACTTCGTGATCAAAGTCTTGCCCTTCAACGTTATTGGCCTCCATTTTTTAGTCCACTTGACTCACTTAGACATGGTTAGACATATGTGGGAGAAGAGTGAGATTCAAAGCATCCCAATAGCCCTTAACCCTTTCAAACATACATAATGGATGCAAATTCATGTCAAAGAATGCATGTATGACATTTAAGCTACTAGTGAACGTACATAAATTATTTTTCTTGTCATATAAACTCATACATATCAAACATAAGCTCTTAAGAGCATTGATCTAGCCTTACCCAACTTCCTTGGGACTTTTGGATTTGCCTCACCCATTTTCAAGGAACTTTTGACTTAGTCTTACTTCTCTTGAGACTTTTGACTTTGTCTCAGCCATTTCTAAGGACTTTTGGCTCATCCTCATCCATGTTAAAGGACTTTTGGTATAACCATACCCCTTCAAGCCACTTTGCATTCATAAATAAATTTCAAGAAGCATAATGGTACCATAACATGTATTCAATGGCTAGAAACATTCCTCATAGTTCAAACATACACACAAACACTCTAAGACAAGTAAACATCTAAGTAATGCATGTGAGAAAGGTTAGAGATCTACCTTAAAGCAAGAACTCAACACTTGTTCCCTTAGTTACACCTCCCCTTTCTCGGCCTCACACATCCAATAATAGAGAGCTTGATTGGCTTGGCCTAAATACATCTAACAAAACACAAAAACATCATTGGAACCAACTCTAACATCCCATAAACTCCACATACTCATATGCTAGCTTATGATTCAATTATGGATCCATATAAGGCATAATGAAAAACTTTCATAATCTTTGTTCTTAGCTCCAATTTCTCTTTCAATCTAGGATATATGACTCTATTAGAACTTATTAGAGTCATCACTAATTTAATCCAAGGAGCCTAGACACAAGTTGCTTTTTTATGTCTTAAAATGAAGCCTACACCTCCATCTCATAAGCCATGATTTCCAAATTCATTCCAATGCTTCTTTTGATGTTCATTAATCATATCTAGTCTCTTTCTAGCCTTAGAAGAAATTAAAACTCTCTCTAGGTGCATAATCTTGCTTAGACCAAGATATGAGCAAAGGAAGAAGCCCATGAAGTTGTCTTAGTTTTCTTAGGGAGTTTGCCACTTGTGAGACTTGCTAGGTATCTTGAAAACTCATACACACTCTTATATAACCTAAATTATCATTAGAAAGTCTTATACATATCAAAGTGCAACAAAATCCCTAGCTTTGACAACATAAATTATAATGCTTCTCTTTTGAGTTTCATTACATATTCTTGTTTCTCATACTCTAAAACCTATGTTTCTTCTTTACTTAGACCAAAAATCATCCCCTCTCACTTGGGCCTAGTGTTGGCCAAACTTAAGAATGGAGGAAGCAACCAAGAAAAGCAAGAAAACCATAGAAGTTTACCTTGATTTCAAAGCTTTTCAATACCTCTTTCCCTTGCTTCTAGCTTCTCCTTCAAATTCTGATTTCCTCCCTCTAAAGTAGCCACAAACCAGTCCCAATTGAGTCATCAAACCCATAGGAAAAGAAAGGAGAAGGAGGAGAATAAGATTAATGAAAGAAAGAACATGGAATTCCATGGTTTCTCACCTTTTTACTAAGCTTTTCTTCTTCTTCTTCTTTCCCTCCTCTTGTGCACCTCTCTCTACTCGTCTTTCCTCTGTTTTGGGTAGAACTTAGGTCGATTAAGTGGAGAGGAGGAGAAGGACGTGAGATATAAGAAGCCAAATCATTAAAACACTTTTTAAAATTCCCTTCATGTCCCATTTTCTTGTCTCTTGCTATTTAGGTCCATTTTAATTCCTTTGTAAGAACTGTCTTTTCCATCATAAAATTTAAGTACTCTAACTTATAAAATGCCTTTAGTTTTACTCAATTTAGATTTAAAACCTTCATAAACAAATCAGTCAAAATTTAGGTCAACTGACGCTCTAAAATGTAAATCATAGGGGTTTGAACCATTCTAGAGGTTACTATAGTTTTTAGGACTTCTAAAAATCTCGAAAAAATCAATTGTTCCATTTAAAGATCCCTCCTTTGAGTTTTCTAAAAAGTATCCAAATTTATAAAAATGCTACTACATGTTCGTCAAATTTTATTCAGCTATTCTAGCTTTATTTTAAGAGTACATTTGGCCTTGCATTCTCATTCTTTAATGTCTAAATCATTGCTCTAATTTTGTTTGGTCTCAACTTTTCCAATTTAGGGGACTTTCTTTCATAACTGATTAATTTCAGGTCATTTACGAAGGAACTGGGTATTACATTCTATTTGCTGTAAGTATATTTTTGAATGTGCCCAAGTGGTTGTGAAAAAACGAGAAAGCCAGTTGGGGCCTTTTTATCCCTTTGTGGACTTCAAATTGACCACTTTTTTAAGCTAAACTAAAGTCTAATCAAATAGATGATTTTTTATGTAACACCATAATGACTTAACTCCAACTAATCTCCCTCTAGACTTGATTCCATATGATTTTCAAAGATCAAGTATAAACCGTGGCATTTTCACGCTACAAAATGGGGTTCAAACGCTCATAATTTGTCCCGTGGGTCTTGTGAACCCATCAATCACATACTCCACTCAAACTCCATTTATACAACTCATACATAGCATTAAACAACCCATAAACCATGGATATGAAGCTAAAAACTACGAAAATACAATTTCTCAAATGGGCCCAAAAGTTAAATTTTTGGCTCTAACTTTGGAAAATCATAACTAATTCTAAAAAAATAGAAATCAAGAAAACCATAGCTCTATGGAAAGCTATGGATGTTAACTTCACTAAAAATAATGCCCAACCACAATCTCAGTGTTTGGACCATGTTTGATATCAAAAAAGAGGCAGAGGTCCGACTGTCTCTGGTACTGATGCAACTTGCTGTCATGAACTTTGAAAATCCATAACTAATTCCAAAAAATTCTAATCTAGGCAAACTACACCAATTTGAAAAGCTACAGATGTTAACTAGAGGGAAAAAATAAGTTCAGATCATTTCAGTAGCCCTTGAACCTCGAAAACTGATGGAACAGTAATAAAGGTCAGATGGCTTCCCTGATACTAACATAGAACTTCAGAAAGTTATTTCTCCCTCTACAGACCTCCGATTGAGGTGCTTCTAGTTGGTAGGTCACTGCAGATATCTAGTTTATGCCTATAAAATTTCATGACAATCGGACATCATTTGGTCCATGAATGATAGATTCATTTTCGGACCTAGTTGCACAGTACAATAACCAAAACCAAAAAATTCTGTAACTTCAACAATTCACCAAATATTTCCTAAAACTCCAAATATTACCCACTTTATCTTTCCAAGAAGCTCTCAATAGGATCTAGAGGCATGCCAAATTTCATATCAAGATGAGCTCATTTGGTCATACTTTGACGAAGCTTACAAATTTGACAGTTTTGGCACCCAAAATGGTTCAAAGTGGGTCCAAATGGCTCTCACATGTTCTAGCATCTCTTGGGCAAGTTTTAAAGCATAAACATAGTATATATGAAATATCCAAATGGTCCAAATCATCATACATTTCAAACTCACTATGTTACAGCCCAAAATGCACTATTACATATAAGCCACAAAAGGGCCAAATTCCACATTTCCATTTCTTTGGCTCTCTACATAGTTTATACATCATTTATACATACTTTTACACTTGCTTAAGAATTTACATCTTAAAAGAATATGTATACATAAGCACTTTAGCTTTCCTATACATCAAACTATATGTGAGTGTGCAAAAGTGGCAAAACAAAGGCCTTCTATGCCTCATGGCCTCCACTTTTAGGCTCTTGAGCTCCACCTGGACCATATGAGATGGGAGAGGGAAGGGGGTGAGATTCATGGAATCTCAATAGCTCATGCACTCATTCAAGGAAGTAATCAAGGCATATAAACAAGTCAAAGCATGCAAACCATCCACAATTACATAACACATGCTTTTTATGCCATGAATATCATATCAATGCCAAGAATAAGCTCTAGGGACTTTTGGTCTAGCCTCACCTGAGTTTTTGGGACTTTCGAATTGGTCTCACCCTTAGTTTAGGGACTTTTGGCTCCACCTCACCCATCTCAAAGGACTTTTGGCACTACCTCACCCGAGCAATTTTCACAACTCAAAACATAAGCATATTAGTACCAATGCATCAAGGCAACATCAAATGGCATGTCTCACAATATAAGCACATACACAAACATACAATGACTATTACACATCCAAGAATGCAATAAGAAAGAGTGTAGAGCTACCTTCTCGGCCAACACAAGCCTTCCCTTTCAATTTCTCTTCTCCCTTCTTGGTTTCACAATCACAACTAGATGGAGCTACTTCTTTTGAGCCTAGACACAACAAAGAGCATGGAATTACTCTCTCATCAATAATTATTCACAAAGTTAGGGGTTTTTTCAGAGCAAACCCTATAAAGTATACGAAACTAGGGGTCCCTCTCTCTCTCTAGAGTTTCACTAACTTTTTTTCTCTTTTCTTTGTATTTCTTAACTTATCACACTCTCTTTTAAGAGTTTCTTGCTCATTCTTGACTAAAATAGAGCTTTCGTACTCAACAACCCATGAAAAGGAAACTTAGAAGGAGAAGAATAAAATTAAGAAAAAGAAGCATGAAGAGCTTTAAAGGTTCTTACCTTTCTTCCTTAGCTTCCCTTCCTTCTCTCTTAGTTTCTCCTAGTTTCCCTTTCTCTCTCAAGCCTTTTTTCTGTGCTTGGACGAAGCTTAGGTCAGTTAAAAGGGAAAGGATGAGTTTAGATGCTTTAAGAAGTTAAATTCTCTTTTTTCACATTTTTCTGGACTAACCCTCGCTATAGCAAAGAATAACCCTCGCTACGGCAAGCACGTATCAGTTTTAGACCCTTGTTTTCGCTATGGCACGCGCTATTGCGAGCAGCTCCTTGGTTTTTGTATGGGATGCCCACACTCGCTATAGCTAAAAGCATTTTCGCTATAGCAAAAAGGCACTCTTGCTATAGCAAAAAGGCACTCTCGCTATAGCTAGACCCTTTCTCACTATAGCTAGTAGACTTAGAAAATTTTAAGACTTCGAAAAATTTTCAACTTTTCTTTTTTTTTTTCTTTTTCTTTTTCTTCTTTTTCTGGTTGTTATATTTTGCATGAAACTTGGCTAACAAATAGGTCTCATCTATAGTTTTTCACATAGCTAAAGAGCACTTAATTTGGAGCTCTAGAGACTTTATTATAATTTTTTAAAATTGGCCAAATTATGCAAAAATTTTTAAAGGTACTATTCATATAGTCATTTTGCATTCTTATGTCACTCATGGGTCAAATGAAAACCAGCGCTTATGAAATTTTATAAATATAAACTAGACATCATAAGCTTTCCATAGCTACTGAGAGCACTCAATTTGGATCAGAATAGAGAGAGTTATGAATTTTTGAATCTCAAGGTCATCATCAATCTGAGAGCACAAGCCAAGTTATTGTTCTATCGATTTTCATGAGCTAAATGTTGTTGTCTTGGTCTAGAATTATTTTTATTGTTAGTTAACATCTAGATCTTTTTAGAAAGCTATAACATGCATAATTTTTATTTTTCTTGAATTTGTTATGAATTTCCAAAGTTCATATCAAAAAATTGGCCTTGCAACCTAAGAGCAAAATTCTGATATTGTCAAGTATGGTCCAAAATCTGAGCTTTGTGCACTAAATTGTGATGTTTCTAATATGAATGGATATTTTATGCATGGATAATGCTATTGGTAAGCCCATATGATTCCTAAAGCCAAGAATAAATTAAATGGGCCTTCAATTACACAAATAACCATAGCTAAAAAGTGCTATTTTCTTGTGAATGAATACCATATGCCAATTATGTCATGAGTTAAGAGCTATATAGATATGGTGTTACAAAAGACTTGAAATTATGTAGGGAAATATGAATATTAGTTTTGAGAATTAGAGAAAAATTTGACATTTCACAAAGAGCTTTAAAGAAGAAGGCAAAGACGTGAAGTGAAGATGGCAACACTTTAATAAATTTTAAAGTGCAAATGATCAGAATGGCTAAGCAGTTAATGTGACTACTTGGACAAAATTTGTAGAGGTAGCCAAAAGTTAAAAGTGGTTGTTGGACATTTAATACCATAGAGATATATCATGCCTTCCAATATTCTATCCAATCACTAAACCATTCCAAAAGGTGTAAGAAAGGCAAACATGTTAGCACACAAAATCACAAGATTTAGTAATGATTAGAAAATAGGTTAGCCAAGTAGCCCAATTAAAGAAAACTAGCCATATGAAAGCAATTGAAAAAGGATTCTAGCTAACCCAACCACCAACCAAAGACTCATAAGGTAGTCAGGTTATATGATCTTTAGCATTAGGCCTCGACATGAATAAGAACAAAAAAAGAAAGGGAATGGGCAAGTAAGGAATGTGTACAAATGTTGAGAAAGTTATAAATTGGGAAAAAAGAGCATTATACAAGACACATAAAAACTTTCCAAGAAATTCACATTCCAACTTCTTTAAATTTTCAATTATTTACTTGCTTTGTTTAAAACATTAGTTATCACTTTCTTGCAATTCATTGCTTTCTAATTACCCTTCAACAAACTTGTAATCAATTTCTTTTTGTAATATTTTTTTTGTCAAACTAATTAAAATTTAGAGTTTGTACAATTCTTAATTATTGAATTCAATAAGAAATTTGATTTATAAACTCTTTATCCTTGATAATTATGTATACCTAAAGCTTCTATTCTAAGCTTAGCTATATTTCAAACCTAAAGGACCCTTCTTGTAACACCATATATTTCTATCTCATTTCATAACATTCTCATGCTTTACATTCATAGATTCCATGAAAGGGCAAGAAAAAGGGAATTAAATAATGCGTTTCTTTGCGTTGCGTCGCATATGAAAATTCCATTCGGTGTCACGTAAACTATATGAGCTCATACAATATATTCTCATATTTAATTACATGAATACGACTCATTTAAATCATCAAAAGTGTCCCACATCTCATGGAAACCAAAGGGGAGCATAAAATACATATACATATTTTCGGCCAGATTTTCAGTTTTTCTGTCACAACTTTAGAAATTCATAACTAAATCCACAAAAATTGAAATCCAACATAATTTACCATCACAAAAATCTATGAATGTCTACCCCATGTTAAAAATAATTTCAACTTATGAATCATTAAGGGAATAACGTTTAACATTTGAAAAGCTACTGAGGTCGCTGCTGTTTGGGCTACTAGTTCAGATTACTGATATGAACTTTAAAAATTCATAACTAATTCTATACAAATTGAAATCACACAAATTTGTCATTCTGGAAATATAAAGATGTTAAATTTATGGTAAAAATAATTCTAAAATGAAACAAATACTTTTAGCCATTGGAAATCTATAACACAGTAACTGGACTTAGGGGGCGCTATTGCTACTGATAGCAAATTTCAAAATCACATAACTCTTTGCTCAGACCTCCAAATGAGGTGATATTAGTGGCTGTAGAAATCTTATGACATCTAGTTTATTGTAAAATTTCATAATCATTGGATACCATTTGTCTATCAGATGAGATAGAACACAAATCTGTCAATGTGAATAGTGCACATACCAAAATCAATAGAAAATCCCAATTTTGAAAATTCATAACTAATTTTGTAGAGCTCCATTTTCGTTGAAATTTAGCTTTCCAAAAAGCTCTCAATGAGCTCTACATGTCTGCCAAATTTTATGGAGAAATTCCTTTATTTGGTCAGAATGTGATATAGCGTGCCATTTGGGTCACTTTAATACATTTTAATGGTGCAAAAGTGTGCAAAATGGCTCCTAATGTTCTTGTGGCCACTTGAGTAAGTGCGAATGACCCAAAAAGACTTCCTAAACTTGTCTTAAAGGTGTGGAAACTCAAAACGCAAAATCTCATCCTTCATCCTCAAGCCATATGCTAAGACACATGTACTTGAAATGGCCATTCAATACCCAAAAACTACAATACATTCTATTTATCATCAAATTTCATACATACATCATCTATTTGGGTAATTATACATGTTCCATCCATTATCTATCAATTCTATTAAAAGATTACATCATATGCCATTCCTTTGGTTACAACATAAACAACATTAAGAGCTTTATGATCAAGGCTTCATCTTCCCACTTAGTGGCTTCCATTTCCTTGTTCATTGGCTCCACCTAGCATATTAAGATATTGGAGAGGAAGGAGTGAGATTCAAAGAATCCCAATAGCTCATCTCTCATTTAATCATGCATAAAGAAGGTAATACAAGTCTTAAAGATGCATGCATGGCATACTCATATAGAAAATAGTGCAAGATACATTCTTGGCATTTACACAAAGGACACATAACACTTAGGCTTGCCAAATGAATGGATTAGCCTCATCCCCTTTCTTCAAGGTTCTTGGACTTGCCCACTCTTTTTCTCAAAGGCCTTGAACTAAGCCTTGCTCTTGGGAGACTTTCTCTTGGTCTCAACCACTTCTAAGGGTTCTTGGCTCATCCTCATAGAAGATAGAAGGTTCTTGGCCTCTCCACAATCAAGAAAACCAATGAAAACATTCTAGGCATCATTTGAATACATAATGCAATACTTTAGTTTCATGGAACATAGGCATCATACCAAAACATAATTCATAGCTTAAAATACACATACACACATTTAAAGACATTGTAGACATTCATTCATGCATGGGAGAAAAGAGAGAGAGCTACCTTGCTTGTATTCACATACTTTTTCCTTAAGCCTTGAGTCCTCTCCCTTGACTTCACACACCCAAGAAGGTGGAGACCATTTCTCTTGGCCTAGACACACCAAAAGAAACATGAATTACTCATGGGGACAAGCCTTGGCATTATACACACTTTACATGATGCTACTTTGATTTATGGCTCCATTATGCTTCCATAAGGCACTTAATGAAGCAACTACAAAAATTCATGATCTTGGCTCCCTTTTCTCCTTCAATTTATGATTCTTGACTCCATTTAGACTCCTTGGAGTCATCACACAATTATTTTAAGGAGCCTAGCTAGGAGTTGCTTCATTATGCTACATTATGGAGTCTACACCTCCATCTCAATATCTATGGTTTCTAAAATGTTTCCAAGGCTTTATCTCATCCTCTTCCATCATATATGACTCAAAAATAAGTTTGGAACAAATTAAAACTATCCCTAACCTATAGTTCTGCCCTAGGCCGAAATGACACATGAAAAAGGGAAGTAATGGGTTTGTTTTGTTTTCTTGATGGAAGAGGTGTGTAAGGAGGTCTCAAGGGATCTTAGGAACTCAAGCAAACACTCATCTAAGCTAGGAAATTCATGGATCAAAACAGATTTCACAATGTCTCCATGAATCCCTAACTTTTTATCTTGTGTTTTCATACTTCTTTCTTTGATTTCTTTGCACCTACTTGCTTCTCACACTCCAAAATCTATGAATCTCCCTTGCTAGGACCAGAATTCATCTCCCTTTGATTGGCCTCTCTATGGGGTGAAATTATCACAAGGAGGATAGGGGAAGAAGAAGCATGGAAGACAACAACTTTCCTTGATTTCTTAGCTTTTCTCAAGTGCTCTTCCAAGTGGTAAGTTCCTCTCCTTCAAATTCTGTTATTCCTCCTCTGGACCAGACTCAAAACATCACCAAATCCATTAATGAAACCATAGAAATGAAGAGGAGAATAAGAGGAACAAGTTTACTCAAGGGAAAAGCATAAAATTTCACACTTTTCTTACATTTTCCTTGCTTTTTCTCTCTTCAAAATCTCCTCTCCTTGTGTGCCTAAGAAAGCTGGCTTCCTCCTCTATTTTTGGGGTAGAAACAAATCGTGGAATGAGGAGCTGCTAGAACGTGCATAAGAAGAAGAAGCTAAAAGTCACTTTATGCAACTTTTTACTGTTGCATTTTAGTCCCTTTTCTTTGCTTTTTCATTTTAGGCCTATTTCAACTCCTTTTTGAAATTCATCTTTTCCATTATAATATTTAGGATTTCTAACTTATAAAATACCTTTGGAACCACTCAAATTAGATCTAAAACCATTCTAAACTGTCCGGTTAAAGTTTCAGTCAATTAACGGTCGAAATCGTTCACCGGAAGGGTTTCCACCGTTCCAGGGATTCCCATGGTTTTCAAGGCTTTTGAGAACCTTAGAAAGGTCAAATTTTTCATTTAAAAAGCCCTTCTATGAGTTTTCAAAATTTTTCAAAAATTACAAAAATACCCCTACTTTCTTTGGTAAATTTTTTGAATCACTCTGACCCTGGTTTCTAGGCAACTCAAGACTCAAATTCTCATTTTCTATTATTTAGAATTTTATCCTAATTTTATTTGCCCCTAATTCCTTCTATTTCGTGGACTTCCTTTTGTATCTAGCCCATTTCTGACGTTTATAGAGAAACTGAACATTGCGTTTCTCACGTTTACGAAGGGACCGGATGTTACACTTCTTCTAAGTGAGTTGTGTCCCATCTCTTTATTCCACTTTTAAACTATAGACCAAAGGCTGATTTTTCATAACAATAACTTGGCTAAGCTCACTCAACTGGTTAGCAAATTCTTTTTTTAGAAAATTACACCAATACTTAACTGATCGTTAATTCTCACTCTTTTAATGTTTAAGTAAGTCAATTTCTCACTATCCAATTTAGCTTTTAATTTTTATTAAAAATTAAATCTAAAGGAATTGAAGATTGAAAAAAAATATAAAAAGTCATTGAAGACTAAGCTACAACAACAAAGTCACAAACCAACAAGTAGTAAGGAAAGAGAAAAGAATAAAGTTGAAGTGAAGGCAAATGCTTTGCACCTTGTAGGTTCTACTTTGACACAAGAGTGTTCCAATTAGGCTTAATTGAATCTAAATTTATAATTAATAATAGGCCAAAACCAAGCCCACAACTAGAAGCTAAAAATTATAGTTTGAACTTTGGTATAATTATTGAATATTAAATGTAGGTTAATTACATTTTTATCATTTTATGGTCTTAATTATTTTTCTTAGTTTTATTAAATGTATTTCCTTTTTAATACCTTTATTTTATATTAGTAGAGTAACTTTCATTAAGGGTAAAAATTTAACTTTGTGCCTATTTTTGGATTATTGTTCCAAGGCTTCTTTTTAAGACTCATTATAAGAAATAAAAGGAAACTGGAGTCATTTTTAAGCTAAGTTTTTATAGAATTGTGTGTTCTTGTTCTTCTTCTCTATATCTCTATGTTTTAATCCCTTGAATGGTGAGATCACATACAAACTTTTATCTCTAAGGTGGTGGAATATTTCTCTTATCCTTAAGGAGATGAGTTGATTTATCTTCTTCTCTTTCCTATCCTAAGTTCCATTTTTGCTACTACCATTAAGAGACTTTTGGTTAAAAATATTATTTTTATGAGATTAATTTGAAGGGTTTTATGTGAGTTTTTGGATGTTTAATAGGTCATTCTCATGTTTCAAAATTTAAGCTTTCACCTTGTTTTAGAATCACCCTAATTCGAGTTCTCTACTATAAGATATTTCATTTTGAGTTAGTGACATTTCAAACTCTCAGAATCCAATTTTGACAAAGGCATCTCTTTTTCCTCTCTCTTTTTGACGTCAACTTGGCATCAGAGCTCTTGGATGTCATGGTTGCTCATGAAAGGTGGATTGATTAGAGTAGGCGGGATTTGGAGATGAAGAATATAGGAGATAAATTGACATGCCTCAACAATGAATGGAATAGCATGAACAACAAAGCCAACATGAAAAACATGAAAATGAAGTTTCATCTAAAGAGTCATATAGTGGTGGCTCTAGAAACCCTAGGTCCCATAGATCTGAAAGGTCTTTTCTACATCCTAATCAACCTAAAAGGCAATTTAAGTTATCTAAATCTTATGTTAAAGTAGATATTATAGTATTTAAAGGAAAGATGCAACTTGATAAACTTCTAAATTGGCTCCATACTATTGAAAGGTTGTTTGATTTTAAGGATTTTTTTTACGATAGAAAGGTTAAATTTATGGACCTTGAATTGACAAAATATGCATCTTTATGGTGGGAAAATTTGAAAAGACAAAGAGAGTGTGAAGGAAGAAGTAAAATCATAACATAGGGAAAGATGAAAATGGAGCTTAAAAGAATATTACTGTAAGAAAATTACTGACAAGATAATTTCCTCAAGTTTCATAATTTAAAGCAATCAAGTATACTACTAAGTGTAGATGCTTGAAGTTGAAATTTCATATGGTTGAATTTGATGAGCAATCCATTGCTAGATATTTAGGTAGTTTAAATGATCAAATTAGTATATTGCAATCATGTTAGACCTTTTTTTATGTT
>JAIUCV010000014.1:1970513-2036279 GCA_026724425.1 Erythrophleum ivorense
TCGAACACACAAAATTTGCTAAAGGTGATCTAGCTTGAAAAACCATTCTTTTTGTTAAAACCATAGACTCTAAATTTGGCAAATGGTTACCAAACCGAGAAAGCCTTTTCATCGTGAGTTAGGTTATTCCTAGAGGTTCCTATCGACTAGTCAACATGCAAGGAGAAGAGTTAAATAGAAAAATTAATGGTAAATACTTGAAATACTATTATCCTTTTATCTAAGAGAGATCCAAAATTCAAGCATTTACTTAGCAACCATAAAAGTCAAGTACAAAGCAGCAACCTTGGAGAAATTGATCTTTAGGGTGCGTCTATGTCTATAGGGAGACTTGTAATGGTTATCACATTCGTTAGCATGAGATTCATCATAGCAAAGGGAAAACTGAAGCCGTTAATAATCGACCAAAAACTAGTAAAACCAAAGAAAAGTTTAGCATTAGAGGGATGTCCTACTTCAACATTATTATCAAATCATAAATTCCCGATTTTTTCTAGTCTTCTCCCTTGGCTTTAACAACCATCTCTAACGAACTCACATAAGAAGTTATCTTGTGTAGCCAGGAGTAAAAATTGATAAGGCACTTAAAAGCATAATACCAATCCAAGGTGATTGGCAGTGCCACACTTTAAGGGCTATAAAGTGGTCTAACATCAGCTTACCTTTGGAGGCATTTGACAGAGATGGGCCTAAGATAAAAGTATGTTAATTAGCTACATAAGGAAGTAAAGTTGCTAGGCCCAAGGTCCCCTCTAATTTAGGAGGCAAGCTGGTTGATTCAAAAAGGTCAATAGAGCCACCACCAGCCAAATATTCTTATTTTTAAAAATCAAAAAGCTAAAGACCTGGCTAGGATAAATTCTAAGGAAGAAAGCAAACTACTTAGGGTAAATGAGGTAAAACATGAATAGTAAAAAGGAGTTAAGAAAGCTAGGTTTCACTAAGATGATATTGTGAAAAGAGAAAATGGGCTTTTAAAAGAAAAGTTTGAATTTGAATGAAGATTGAGTATCAGTTGGGGAATATAAGGCAATCATAGATTACTATGTGATAAAGAAAATACTATTCACTCGTAGTTGTCAAACTAGCTAAGATTAATAAATTTTTTGCTAGTTTATAGTATAATACCTACCAAGTTGTCTCCTATAGAGCTATTGATCAAAGCAATTAGTTTAGGAATGGCAAAATTGGAATTGCGTTGATTAAGGGTTTGAATATAAAATTGCACTAATTAAATTGAATAGCAAATCAATTAACGAAAACACAACAAACTGAAATTCAATTAGAATAATAAGCAACCAATCCAAAATTCTTCCCCTAATATTTTCCCTATCCTTGTCACCTAAAAATATCTCTGGTTTGATTTTTATTCCTTTGGTTATTTTTTATTAATGTTCCTAAACTATCATTTAGGATTTTAATTGGTTTACATTGTTAATTATCACACAATTGTTTTTTTGTTAACAACACAAAGCTAAACTATTTTGCACCTAACTAGAGATGTATGTAGAATCCTAATGTGGTTCAAAATAGATTTATTTGATTAATTAACCGATTGAATCAAAACATGCTCAAACGAATCAGAATTCATGCAACAAAAATCATCTAACCAGAATGATATCAATTACACGAAAACAAACAAAATGAAAACACAATACTTCTAAAATCAAAATCCAAACTAGAGTTCTATACAATCATGGATTCAAGTTTTCTATTAGGTTCAAACTCTAGATTAATTATTGAGAAAAATTAGAAAGCCATGAAAAGGCGAAAACAAGAATGAGAAATAGAAGATGGAGTGTGTTTTATAGTGATGACTTATTCTCCTTAAATAGATGATATTGCCTTCTTCCCCCAAGAAAGGTTTAAAGGCTAAGATAGGTTACGCACATCCAATGGTTTATAATTTTTCACATTAAAAGAAATCTGATACTAATCTTGAAGCTACAAAGCCTGTATCTTTGGTCTAATAAAAAAAATATCCAAATCCTTTTAGTGGCTCATATAACCTGCAAAACACAAATAAGACTAATTGGGCCTCCATTGGAAAAATATAAAAATATAATAAAATGTGATTAAAATCCACTAATCTAAATTTAGCCCACTTAATATAAAATAAATTCAAAGTTATCAAATTAGCCACAATGAATTATTATTAAGACTAAATATAAGGAATATAAAAATAATAATATCAAAATATCACTATGCAACTATAATTGAATTAAGAAATTTCAAATTTAAAATTCCAATTAAATACATCATTTTTATTTCCTCTTCCTATCCGTGCCAGCTAAAAAGATGAAAGAGGCAAAGTGCAAGCACCAAAAATAATTGGGTTGGACCCATCTTTTGGGCATGTGCTTTAGACCAAGCTATTGAAGGGAATTTATTGAATAAAAGAGTCGAAGGAGGTTTTTTAGGCCAAATTGGGCTATAGCGATTGTGGGCCATGAATTTTTTTTATTATTTTTTGTGGCTTAATAATGTGTAATTAAGGAGAATAATTATTCATTGAATTTGAACAATTTTCTATAACATATCTACTTTTCTATATTCTAGCCTACAATTTAGGGATAAAGCCTACAAAATCTGCTGAAATTAGTTAATCATAATCAACTAAAGATAAGGAAATATGCAAGCATTGACCAAGTCAAGAAAAGTGCAAAATATGCTTAAAGACCACTCTCTAAAATTTTAGGGACATAGATGTTATGGTCAACTGATGTGGCAGTTAAACAGTAATTAAATAATAATTTTTAATCTTCAAATTAGTTAACATAGCACTTGTTTACTTTGAACGTCAGCCATGATCCTCTTTTATTGTAAACATGGGGAGAAAATATAAGAGGTAGTAGTGGCAAATAGGTTTGGTGGGTTTCATGACTAGTTTTAAATCTATGTAAGCTCATTTTTCATATTTTAAAAAGGCTCTCAACATTTAATCAATCAAAGACCAATTTTTACATTTTATTTTTTCAAATTCATATTTTTTAATTCATGCTTTTAAGTTTTAACATTTATCACTTTATTTACATCTTCCTTTACAAGTGTTTTGTTCTTTTACTTTAGCTAATTATTATAGGTGTTAGCCAACTGTAGTCCAATCTTTAAATTAGGCACTTTCTAAAGTAACCTAGGGATCCATAACTAAGAAACAAAGTCTTCTTTGGTGAAATCACTTGAATAGTGGAAGTCAAAAGTGCAAGCTAACAGAATCATTTGGCTAGTTAGAATTATTTGGCTAGTCATTCTCAATTTCATAAATAAGTATCAAAACTAAATAATTTTGATTGATGAAAAATACATTATTATTATATATGAAAGTTAAAAATCGAAATGGATCAAATAATTGAAAGATGAAACTCCATAACAAAATTCTACATGGGAAATAATGTCGAGGCGACTTGGTTTCTTTTTCTCTCTAATAACCAATAGGTCCCACACTGAAATGGAGATATAAATGGGTAATAAATCTAAGAGAAAATTATTCATCATGTTCCAATTTAAAGATATTTATATTAAAAAAATTTTAAAATTTTAAATTATTTTAAAATACTTTAAGACAAAAAATTTTAACTTAAAATTCTAAATTGTAATTTTCTCCAGTAGTTAAAATTTGTTGTATCAGAATCCTTTAAAATATTTTTAAATTTTAAAATATTTTAATATAAATATTTTTAACTTAAAGGTTCAAATTATAATTTTTTTCTAAACTTAAATTTCATACTAATGTATGTCTTTTCATCCACCTAAAAAAGTATTTCTGTGACCATATTATTGTCGTAAAACTATCAAAAAAGTCACAAATAATGTTGTCAGAAAAACAATGAAAACTAGATAAGAAAAAATAAATAAAAATGGATAATATTTCAGATATTACAAACCTCTGTTCTGATTATTTTTACAACTAAAATATAATTGCAATATATTTTGATGGACGCAAATAATAGTTGATTACATTGTACTTTTAACGTTTTTTATTACTTGCCTTTAATAATTTTGATTAGAGCAATATAATTCTGATTTATTCATTAAATTGATTTAACTTTTTAATTTTTATTTGAGTACTATTCTTTCTTTAAACATTGATTTAAAATTATGCAAAATAATAATTCAAATAAAAAAGAAATAAATATTGTCAGAATAAAATTTAATTCTGTTTAATATCTTATTTTCTCGAATATTTAATGACCAAAGTGTTTAATACAAAATTAGATAGAATAAATTACCTCTAATAAATAAAATAGAAAAACAATATTACTTTAGTCAATTTATACCTACTAAGAGTTTGACATCATGCTTAAAGAGGTGTGCTCTCAATATTCAAATTTTTCAGTCGGCACTTATGAGAACTTAATCTGTTAATGCATTAGGGGTTTTGCCTTTAAAATCACCGGAGGAGGGGTCGAATCTCAATTGATGCACAAACTAATTTGAGGATACGGTCATAGTATACCAAAAAACAAACAAAAAAAATCAAAACAAAAAAAAAAGCAAAAACAAAATCAAAAACAAAAAAGCAAAGCAAAAGAACTATACTTAATATTTTTTATTGAAAAATTAAAGAGGATAAAGTTATAATTAAGTCTAATAACTTTTTCTCGGTAAAAAGAAAACTCATTAATTAAAAAAGAAAAATACAAGATAAAAGCCTATCGAGTAAGGGTGCAAAACCTTCAGTAGTACAAAAGCATAAAGGTTGAAAAGGAAATAAACAAAGGGACTACTAGTGAGATGCTCATACAAAAGCTAAAAAGACAGGAAAATAAAAACTGAAAAGAGAAAAATAAAAGAGGGATTCACTGAGTTCCAAGAACGTCTTTTAACCAAGATTTTCACATGGTGCTTTGTGAAGTTGGAGTGTGATGGATTTGGGCCATCGAGACTAAACTATAATGGTATATGTCTTCATGAAATTTCTTGTTTACCTTCACTAGCCATTACTTCTTTAAGCTTTTCTTCTCTTAAATGCAATGGTTGAGTACTTTGGGAACGTGGTATCTAGAGTGCGTCCTGCCTTGTGCCGGAGAAAAACCTCCGATTTCTTGATTTAATGAAATTTCATTACCTTCGGAAAAAAGAGAATTGTATATATAACTTATTATAATCTTATAGAAATAATAACGACACACCTTAGTGGTTGGGGACATGCGCCCCCATTACCATATATATTATGTTAAAAATAATGTGGATTCTATAATTTTTCTCTCACAATTTTTATAACTAAATTGTAATGATCTAAATTTGGATTTACCTGAAAAAAGAAATTAATGAGCGTATAGACTATAGACAAATTTAACACAATCGAATATGTGATAACAATAAAAAAAAAAAATCTAATTAATTATGTAAGTAATATTTTTCATCCCACTATAGATAAACCCAAGTATTTATTGCTATTATTTTTTTGTTATATGTATATTAGGAGAACAAGCATATCTTTCCCCTCAAACGGGTTTCCTTCCATTATTGGACATTATCATATAATTATTATTCGTATAATTTGATGGTTACATGCGTATCATCTTGGAAGACAATATTATTTACACAATTAAGAAATTATAATCGTTGATAACATATAAATAAAATTATGTGTATATATAATTGCAACGGATTTTAATTTATTTGAATGGTTTTGCCTACCATCAACTTTATTCTACTTTGACATATATACACTCAAAAACAACCAAACATGTGGCCTCAGGAAAAGAAAACAAAAAACAAAACTTTAGCTACGGATCCGACATGTTCATGATTTCTAAATACAAAGTTCAAAAGCGTAATTGATAATATACTCCAAAAACAGGGTTACAATTTGAAGCAATTTGTGTGTGAAAGGAGAGATGGAGAGAGAGAAAACAATGAGGAGGCCAGCCAGCGAGCCAATGCCAAAGCCAAAGGCTGTGTGTATATGTAAAAGAGTGCTGAATTCCATGCAGCAATTATGGCATTCCTAATCAATTCTCAAAGTTCTTCCAAAATCTCATGATGGTGGAGTGAAGCATCAGATATTTGATGGGTCCCATTTTGTCTCAAGGCTTGTCATCGTTCCCTCGCTCTCTTTATGTGTTTGTTTCACTCACCATAGTGGGTTTGATCATAAATAAAAAGCTTTCAAGGGGAATGTTCCTGCTCCGCAAGGTGAGACTTTGCAATCTTCACCAACTTTGCAGTACTACTGTCTTCGGATCCACCCATAATTGTTTGGATTAATCAATAATTTGTATAGGGATTAAACTTTGCAGTTTTATTAATTATTGAATAATCGCGGGACCAAATTCGTTTCCATGATTTTTTTAATCATTATATTACCTTTTTTTTTTCACATGACGGTACGAAGAATTGAACCTAACTACTACTTCCTATAAATTACATGCAATTTTACTACGAAATCACACCTCAACTTCGATTTAGAATTCCACGATTTAGTGTCTGATTCACCTGGATTAATTGATCTTATTAAAATATTTATTAATAGTATTTTTTTCTTTTAATTTTCAAAACTATTGTTAGTATTCAAGACGTATATCTGTAAGAAAGTTGGGGGATATTCGTATAAAAGATCCAAACTTTATTTGCTTTCTTTAGATCAATTCAAGACCAAAAGTAGCTACATATACTTTAAAAAATAATGAAAATGGCAAAAAATACTCATTATTAATTGTGCGATCTATTACTGTCATGTCCATTTTAGTAATTAAATTCAAATTCAAACTTGTTTTCAGTTCATGTTTAATTGGATACTCTTCCTTCATCTTTTCCTCTTCATGTTTCACTACTCAACTATATTTCTTGCAACTCTAACATGCTTGAATACCTAGTTAGTTTTAAAAATGCCTAAAAATGTGTGTTACATGCTGCTTTTATAATACTGAAATAATTTACTTATTCAAGTAAATTTTGGAAACCGATAGCAATGTCAAGCTCCCAAAGTCATTGTCTGTATCGACGACATTTACTTGTCATTGGAAACCTATGGTGTAAATACTAAAAAAGAGTGTTTTCATTTTGACATATGTTAAACATTCCTATTAGAGTATTAGATGTAATATGACGTTTTAAATTATACGTAAAAAATTCAAATATATATTGTATCTATCACATTACTCATACTTTCAAGTCAACGCAACTTAGAAGATTAACTGTGGAAGTCAATCTTTCTTTTGCTCTATCTTTTCCAATTTTAATTTATTTTTGTTTAGTTAAGCTCAGTTATTATTGATATCATCCTACTCGTAGAATTCAACAATGGCTAAAATTATGATTCCCATAATGCAAAATCCAGTACATAGTAAATAAGTGAAAACATTATGATCCAAAATAAAAAAATGAAAAAAAATAATAAAAAAAACGAGTTGTTATGACAAATTAATTTAAGACACCTAATTTTTTTATCAATCCATCGTGTTTTTGGTAGAATCTGGCGTTTATGCTGACCATTAATGGCCTAGTTGAAGGCCCATAATGAGCCTTTTGTTTTAATTTATTGCGGCAACTCCTGCTGAGCTTGGCCCAATTGGCTTGGTTAGAAAACGCTGATCTAATCCAATGGCCCAATTAACTTGGTCACACCGAATATCACTCCTCCTGTTGTAATCTTCAAAACCCTTCCAACCTGCTGTTGTTCAGAAAGAGGTATATATTTAGTAATTTGAATCCTCTTAATTCTTCTTTGAAATTGACAAGTTAATTTAAAAAGACATAAACACATTATATGAAGTCTACTTGAATGATAAACTTGAATAATAAACTACTTAATGTCTAAGGATTTCTTTAATGGTAACTTTCGCTATCTAAGGATTTCTTTACCAGCTTTGGTAAGTTAATTTCCTTCCCAACCTTAGAGCTTCTTCAAGAGCCTTTCTTTTTAGAATTTTTAGCTCTCCCCACCATTTTTAGTAAGACCAAGTATCTTTCATTAAAAGCTATTGGGAGACACTCGAACTCATAATTATCACCTTTAAGCTCTTGGTCGGTATTTGGGCTTTAAAAAAAATAGCAGATTTTTCACCATGTATTTTTTGACCCAAACATTTTTTGGCGGTTAAGGTCAAATTAAGGCGTTCTGATGATAAGATAATCATAGAAAGAGAAAGCTTCAAATGGTTAGCAAGAGTTTTTGCATTGATTTTATATATGGAAATATTGCATGGGCTTATAAACCTAAACTAAGCCATGGTGCGTGTATTCTTCAATTTAGGGATAAGAACAATTATACTTTTATTCATAACATTAAAAAAGATATTGTTGAAATTTGGGCAGCCTACGATGGATTGATCTATAATCCAATTCATTAATTCGATTTTAATTAATTATTTATTTTATTTATTTAGTTCCTTATTTGAATTTGAATTTTTAATTTTTAAATTCAAAAGAGTTGGTTATTAATTTTTTGGAGTTAATTATTTTTTGAAAATAGGAAACTCATCATGGAATTAACTATAGATCATTCCCTCTTTTCTCCCCTGCTCTCAAAAAAATAAAATAAAATAAAATAAACACAAGCCAAAAACACAAGGAACACAGAGACAAGAAGAGCCTCTCTGAATTTCTCCCTTCTCTACCCACATTATGGTGCATCCACTTTGGAAAAGTGATTGTAGTCTATCTTGTGATTCCAGTACGAAAACACGTGAGATAGAGAATAAAAAAGATCCACTTCCTCATAGATCAGTACCAATACATTCGTTCAGATACAATGATTCAGAAATTTTCTAATTGCTTTAGTCACGTAAGAACCAACAACACGCCAATATTTCTAATAAAAGAGGGCAGGGAAGTTGGTAATACTCAGAGCTTTTATGAGACCCATATGGAAAATGGTAACTTTCACATCCTTGTTAGTGAAAGGGATGATAAAATCCTTCATTTCAGGAGTAATCTCAGCTCCACAATACTCAAGATTTCTTCAAAATCTATAGAAAAAGGGAGAAGTATAAATTTGTCTAAAATAGACAGTAGCCACCTCTTTAGTGTTTTGTTTCCTATCTATAAAATATCTACCCTAAATCTTCACCCACATACCCAACTATGATTGGGATTTGAGTTAGCATTAGTAGAGTATGGATTTCATTCTTATGACGTTTTATGAAATAATAAAGTAGTTTCACTTTTCACAATTTTTTACCTTTGGTGAGAAATTGATCTCATAACATATGATGTTCTAAGGCTATATTGGTGACTTAGAAGTTGTTATAAAACATTGTAAGTTATAGGAAACAAGTAAGATACAAGTTTAAAGTTAGATACTTTATTGTATTAGAGATTTTGAAATTTATATATTTTTAGGTTAATTAGATAGGAATGTTCCTAAAATAGTATGTTAAATGTCTGCCTCTCTTTCATGGGTTTAGGAATGTCAAAAACTTCACTGATGGTTTCTATATAAAGTTTGGAAGCTCTTCAAACTCTGCTTGCATTTGATCTCTATAATGAGTGGATACTAATACTATGTGTTTATATAATTGCATTATAATTAATTATTTTGCAAAATATTTGTTGTTTTATCTTGATATATTTTTATGAAATATACATGGCCCAAAGTTATATTTATTTGTTCAAATTCAAGTCGATACCTTTTCATTCAAATATTATATGATTGAAAGTATATGTGATTTACATTGTGAGAATAGATTATCATATATACATGCGCACACGCACACACACATACTATACTCATTCCAAGCATGGTTTTATATTAAAATTATATTTTTAGCACCATAAATGGTTTATAAGATTGAATAACTTAGTGCACCTTGGAAATAGATATTTAAGTTCAATTGAACCTTAGTTATATAACTATATTCATTAGTCAATGAGGGAAATTCCCTTTGACTTCATTTGATTTATTCCATTAGTCAAAATGGAGGATTTTTTAACTTGAATTCAGTTAGAGTGGATGATTCCATTATTTCAGTTTGGTCAAGATGTTTGATTCCTTAACTTCAATTTAGTTAAGACGGATAATTCCCTAACTTCAATTTAATTAAGTTGATATGACTTTAGTTTGATATGCAAAATTAGTCCAGAAGAATAACCCACGACTTCTTAATTTTGTAGCTAACTATATTTTATTTGTATTCAATTACTAAATCTCTATGACTCACTCCTTCCATTTCTTTCTTATTTGTTTAGCCCTAGAACAGCCTAATTGCCATGCACTACACTCTTAGTGTAACACCATAATTCTAACTCATCTCATGCCTTTGAATAGTATAATTATCATGAAAGATATATGTAATTCTCATAGAGGAAGTATGAAAATTTGAACTTTTATTTGCATGTCATCATATCTAAAAATCCATTCGGTGTCATATGGACGGGGTGAACTCATACTATGCCCCTTCATATTTAATTACATGATTACAACTCCTTTGTATCACAAAAACATGTCTACAACTCATAGAAACCGAAAAGAGACATGGGAGCTGGATATTCATTCTCGGCCAGCACTGGCCTCAATTCTGGGCAAGCTTTAGAAAATTATAACTAAATCTAGAAAAATTGAAATCATGCAATCTTGGTTATTCTGGAAATCTTGGGATGTTTGATTCATGCTAAAAATATGTAAAAGTCGTAACATCCCACACATAGAGCGTTTGACACAAGAAATTGTCTGGAGGTTGGACTGGGTTCTGGTACTGTCATAGTTTACTGATATGAACTTCAAAAATGTCCAATTAATTTTACAAAAATCCAATCCATGCAAATGATACCAATTTGGAAAGCTGTGGATGTTAACTAGAGGGAAAAAATATCTTCAGATCATTTCATTAAGCCCAGATCTCAGAAATTGATGGAACAGTACTTCTGGTCGGGCTAGGTTACTGATACTGGACAGAAACTTCAAAAATTCATATCTCCATCTCTGGACCTCCAAATGAGGTGCTTCTAGTTGGTATGAGTCACTGTGATTATCTAGTTTCTCTTTACAAAATTTCATGGCAATTGGACATCATTTGAATTTCGGGTGACAGAAAACAATTTCGGACTAAATGAATAGTGTAGCAAAACCAGAAATATGAATTTTGCCAACTTTGAAAAATCCTCAAATATTCTGTAGACCTCCAAAAATTATGATCTTTAGCTTCCCAGAAAGCTTTCAATGAGACATAATTGCTTGCCAAATCTCATATCAAGACTAACTCATTTGGCTAAAAAGTGATATAGGGTTCCATTATGGTCAAATTTGGTTCCATATGAGGTACCAAATTTGCCAAATGGCCTTCCCTTGGTTGTGGCACCTTTTGGACAAGTCTAAAAGCACATTTGAGACTTGTGTAAGCTACCCAAATGGTCCCAAATCTCATGCATATCATTTTGGCCATTCAACCCACACTTATGCATACATTCATCAAAGTTCCATATTGCACACTTTGGTCTTACATACTCAAAATAAGTGCTATAGGTCATATATCATTTTCATACATCTAAACATCACATAATAGTATAGTTACATATGTCTATAGGTGTATGGTACATATACAACATTGTATACACTATGAACCATTATTATAGTTCCAAAATAGGCAAAATAGTACATAAGCTTATCAATCCTTACTCTTTATGGTTGTTGGCTCCCTTCACCATAAGTACTTGGTCCACCTAGCGTGTTAAATCATCAGAGAGGAGGAGATGAGATTCAAAGAATCTCAATAGCTCATCTCCCATTCAATCACACATAATATGTGCAAAGCAAACTTTACAAATGCATGCATGGAGGAAATAAAAGCCATGGACATTTTAAAGCAAACTTGGCATGTGAACAACTCATACAAATCATTCAAGAGCTCATCAAGTATTTGGAATGGCCTCACACTTCTCCTTATAGATTTTGGACTTGCCTCACCCATTCATGAGCATTTTGGACTCAACCATACTCTTGGGAGCCCACTTTGCTTTTGAGAGACTCTTTGCTTTATCTCAACCAAACTCGAGGGTTCTTGGCTCATCCTCATCCAAGGGAAGAGTTCTTGGCCTCTCCACACTCAAGTGAACTCATACAAATATCATGCACTCATTAGAAAACATAACATGGCATCAAGGATCATAGCATATAAAGGAATGCTAGCATACTTTTCATAGCTTGAAATTATACATACACACATTCTAAAACAAGCTAAACACACATCCATGCATGAGAGAAAATGGAGAGAGCTACCTTGCACAATTTCACACACTTTTTCCTTAGCTTTCAAGCCTCCTCTTTCGGCCACACACCCACAATTTGGTGGAGATGGTTTCTCTTGACCTAGATACAAATTATGGGAGCCAATTAGGTTCATGGAACATATTCTAAGGCTACATAACTTGATGAACCACTAGATTACTCTATAGACTTCATTATGGTCCATAATTACACCTAATGAAGCAACACCCCTCAAATGATTTCTAGGCCTCATTCTTTCTTATCAAATATGATTCTTGACCCCTTTTAAGCCTCTTGAAGTCATCACATCATTAAGACAAAAGGCCTAGCACCATGTTGCTTCTTTAGGTCATATTATGGAACCTAAGGCACCAAATCACTTTCCATGAGTTCTAAAATTTTTTCAAGGCTTCCTTTCATCTTCATTCATCAAATATAACTCAAGAATGGCCTTAGAAAAATTTAAAACTCCCCCTACCTACACAAACAAGCCTAGGCCAAGACATAGGCTTCCTTTGAGCTTCTTGGAGTTCTCTTGGTTTTCTTGAAGGAAGAAGCTTGTGGGGAGCATCTTAGGTGTCTCAAGAACTCATTTAAACTCTTACTTAGACCTAGGAATCATCATACAATTTTAGAAATTGGAAGGTGCACTTAAAACCCTAGATTTTGCATCTTGATTTCTAATGCCTATTTCTTAGTTTTCTTTGCATATTCTTATTTCTCTCCATCAAATACCTAAGAATCATGCTTGGTTGGGCTTGAAATTTAACTCCCTAGGGCAGAACACATGTGGGGCAAAATGGAGAAGAAAGGCCATGGAAGGTATCAACCATAGGATGCATTTTTACCTTGTTTCTTTGCTTAGTTTGGCTTGAATCTTGATTTCTCCAAGCTCCTCTCTTCAAATCCGAACTTTCCCTTGAATATCTCCCTTGAATCAGATTTATAGACATCATTTTAATCCAAGGAAAGAAAGGAGTATGAAGGAGAGGTGGTGGAGATGAAGAAAAGCAAGAAAAAACATCATGAAAGCATACCTTAAGCTTGGATTTCTTCCTCCTTCTTCTTCCTCTCTTGGGCGCCTCTCCCTTAGGGTTTTGCTTCTGGTTTGGGGCTAAATTTTCTGAAGTTAAATGAGGGCAAATATGAGGCACCACATATATATAGGTAGGGAAAAGTGACTTTTTCAAAAATTCTAATTTTGCCCTTCATACTTTGCATTTTCATTTCTCCCTCGTTTTAGCTCCTTTTTTAGAACTGTCTTTTTCATTATAAAATTTAGGTTCCCAATTAAGAAAAATGGCTTTGGAATCACTCAAACCAGAGCTAAAACCTTTTCAAACGGACCCGTCAACGTTTAGGCACACTAACGTTGGAAAACGTCCACTGAAGGAGATTTAACTGTCACGGGGCTTCCCATAGTTTTCAGGGGAATCCCAGAGAGCTCAAATTTTGGTTTAAAAAGCCCTCCTATGTGAATTCCAAAAATTGACCGAAATTACGAAAATGCCATTATGCTTTGTCGGGTTTTCGTCAAAATTTATTTCTTCATTCTAGCTCCGTTTTTCCTTCTGTCTGAGGCTACAATTCTCATTTTTAAGAGGCTAGAATGTTACTCAAATTTTTTGAGACCTTAACTAATTCGTTTTCGGGGGACTTTCTTTGAAAACACTCACATTTCTGTCGTTTAAAGAAAACTGGACATTACACTTAGGCTTACCACCTTATCTATGAGACAAACAATTCTCATGGAGGTAAACTTAGTAATAGATGGACAAAGTTTGTAGTCACAAAGGATTTTATGTTTGCCTTTTACTTTAAAGAAACTATATTTTTCATGTATGATGGAGTAACTGAGCTCCAGTAATTTTTATATGGAGACTAGAGCTCTAATTTTTTGTTACTTTTAAAATTTGTAAATGTAGGATTTTCCTAGTTCACAGAGGAGACTATGTCAAAAATTTCAATAAATGGTTGATTTTTTTTTTTTTATGAATTTAGCCTTGCACCAAGGATTTGAGGATGTCATGGTAGTGGTGGAGGTAGAGATAAAAATTGAAGTAAATGAGGGGCTATCAAGCCCAAGTGGTTGATGGAATAAATTAATTGAGAAGAACCATGGAAACTTTTAGCTAGGGTAATGACTTAATAAAATTAACTAGCCCTCCTTACTCAGTCTAAATAGAAACAAGTAGTTTAAGAACATATTCTAATTCAACTAGGGCAAGTGATGCATGTCCCTTTCTCAAAGTTTAAAAAGATGCAATCACTTAGTTTTTGTACTTTTGATTCTTTTTAGAATCTTATTGCATTTATTGAAGAATGTAATCTTATCTATGTGGCTTTAGGGTGTTCACCAATTCATGCAATGGACCTAGTTAGTTTCTAGCTCTGAGACATAGCTTATGATTAGTATGGTTCATTTGTGAGTGAAAAAACTACTATAGCATTTGTGAGTGAAAAAAACTACTATAGACCTTCCTTTAACTTGGCCAGAGTTCATTAATGCATGCTTATGTCGGTTTTTACCACATAGTGATTGACATGCTAAGGCTATGAAGTTTTATTAATTAAGACAAAGGAATGATATGTCAGTATCTGATATTTAGCCCACTTGATTGCCTCATTATGCTCCCTATTTTGTATCTTCTAAGCAAATAAAAGGCCTACAAATTGCATGTGGCTTAAAAGATGAATTGTTTGAATTCATTTGAGGGACCGAGACCTTTGCTTATGCTCAAGTGATGGATGATGCTCTTTAGATAAAGTTGAGAAACAAAGATAGGGAACCTAATGAATAATTTCATAAAAATGCAAGAACAAATGGAACATCAAGTTCTAGGTTAGGAGGACTTAAGGGATCTCAAAATGAGACTACCCCATGACCAAAAATGTCATATGGTACGTATTTCTTTCAAATAGAATGCAAAGTTGTAGAAAAGAACATGCTTTCTCATAGTTAGCTTCTTTTACACCACTAGTGTTGTTGAAAACCTTTCCTCTTAAATTTGCAAGAGATTCCATATAGGAGTTTGTCATAGGACATCAAGGGCTTTGTCTTATGTGTGGTTAGTTGGTTCACTTGATTAAAGATTGCTATTTGTCACACCCAAAATGTGACTACAAGGTGCCAAAAAGGAAATTTTGATTTTCAAAATGAAAACCAAATAAAATGGAGTTGCCACCAAAATTTTAATTTTAAAAGATAAAATTTTAGAAAAACCTTTTTGTAAGAAAAGAAAAAAAATGGTTTGCAAACGAGGAATAGGTTCCAATATTAGTTGTGTGTAGGAAAAGTGTCAAGCATTTTACAACATCCATTTCTAAAAATAGTTACCTTAAGTTAATTGTGCAAAAATAATATGACTTTGATTTTATTCTTATTACTCTTATCAATCACATCTAGATAAAGTAATGAAAAAAAGAAGTTAAGAAAATAAAATAAAATAAAAAGTCTATTTACAAAGATAGACTTGACATAAGATAAAAATTTGAGGCCTACATATCATATAAAAGAGATCAAAATCTACGTAACTTGACTTAAGGTAGATATGCGTGTCACTTAACTGATGAATTTAATCTATGTTTTTATTTATTTATCTTTTTGCAAAAAGAGTAAGAAATAAAATTAAGTTAACTTCATAAATCAAAAGGACTTAAGAATTGGGGGATATATTTTAATTTATGAAATCCAAATGAATATCACTTTCTTACTCTCTTTATTTTTCTCTTTTTTGATTTTTTGCATTTTTAAAAATAAGATTTTTTTGGGTATATATATTACTTTTTTAAAAAAGGAAATTAATATTTTTTTGGATTTCTTGAAAACTAATATTTTTTGTATTATCAGTTTTTTAAAATAATACCCCACTAATATCCTAAAAGTGAAAATAAAATAAAGGAGGACAACATCAAAACAAATTATTTATTGTGTAAGCGTGTGAACATGTGCACAGCAACGCACATAGCAAATCCATTCAAAGCCCAAAAATTCCGAAGGCTTGGATCCAAGTACTTACCTTCCACCAAGCTAATCTTCCAAGCCAAAATGCCACCTCTTGGAATCACAAAGAGACTAACAACTACTTTTTTTTTTTTAATATCATGAACTGAAACCACAACATAGTGGGGCAAGGTAAATTCCATGACAAATGTAAATCCAAACACCATGTGTATATGAATCAAGATACATACCACTTGCCCATTTCTCTACTTTTTACTCAAAGCATAACATCCCAATAATATTCGCATTGCCCAATGCTTCATGATGCACATCCATGTTATAGATTAGTGTCATTATTACTTAACAATTTGAAGCAAGACATGGCGCACGACTTCCATAATTCAAGCATACGAAGCCACAAGGCAAATATACTAGGACTTTGGAAAACGCTGAAGTATAAACAAGGTGGCGCTAATCAAATCAATAAAGGAACACTCAGTATGTCAAACGAGAAGCAGAGAAAAAGGATCTGGATCACACTATTCCTATTAACATCGGAACGAAGTCATTTTACCAAGCACATACGTTAGCAGTGAAAATCTAGGTCACACTATTCTTAGTAACACTAAAACAGAGTCAAGCAAATATGGTGATAGTATATCCTAATAGAAAGAATCCCGTAAGGTAAATCCTCATGTTAACAGTATAACGAAAAAACATTCATACGAGGTAAATCCCCATGTTAATAGTACAATGCAACAAGAGGGAATAGGAGTTTGAAACTAAGATCACATCAAGGCACAGCAGAGCTTACACAAAATATTCAATCTTGAATTCTGCAACTTTGGTCTCAAAATCTGCCTCTCTTCGACAAAATTGATCCCCCCTTCAAAACCAACTTCAACTCTCTCCCTCTAGCTCTCTTTCAATTTCATTTATTTTCGCTTTTCTCTTTTTATTCTTCTTTCCATCTCCCTCTACTCTATCGTCTCTCCTTTTTTCCAGCCAGGGAGAACGTATGCCAACGGATTTCTGGGGATTTGGTTGGGAGATACCGGCCCTAAGGGGACAATTTGTGCAATCGGCTTTGTCATTTTCCTCCCCACGAGCTGGTCTTTCCTTTATCCTCCTCTACCTCTGCAATGCTGCTCTGCCTCTGCACGTTTAACGTCCTGCGCTCTATTCTAGGCATTTTCTCTCTTCCGTGTTTTAGTCGTCCTCTGGTCTCTCTTGTCATCGGATGCAAAAATTGGAGAGATGGGGCATTTATCAAAACACAAGTTTTCCGTTTTGATTAATTTTCATTTTTTATTTTTTGTCATTTTTTATTGCCTTGTATTTTATTTATTTATTCTTTTTTTTAATCACAAAATGGACTCAAAATGATATTGGGCCTTTTTCATACTTTCTCTTAAACTAGATTGGACTTAAAAATTAGATAAAATCTTAACTCTTTGGGCTAATTTATTAAGACTCTTTTTTGTCAAAGCTTTCCTTTCTTTCTCATTATATATATATATATATATATATATATAATTTTTGTCTTGACTCAAAATTAAAATTGACCCAAGAACACTTGACTTCAATGATTCTTTTTTTGTCTTTTCTTTTTTTAAAAAAATTCATTAACTCAAAATTAAATCAAAATTGAATCAATTGAAAATTAAATTAAAATTGAATAAAAAATAACTATGACCCAAAAACAAACTTGAAATCTAAAGATTTTAATTTAATATATTTCTTATTCTTTAAGGGATGTTTAGACAAAATACCATATTCACAGTTACTTTTCTTTACTTCTTCCTTGGGTGAGAAAAGTGAACATGTAGTTTTGATAATCTTACTTAAATAACAAATAAAAATAAAGAATATGTATTTTGTCTAATGTGACTTGGTTGCCCTTGACATAATTAGACCATATTGGACTTAATTTGATTAACACCATTTGACTAAACTAGATAATATGACCAAATTAGACTCAACTTTGTAAACCCCCTGAACTATACTATACTAGGCTTAGTGTAATGGACTCTTACACTATTAGACTCATTGGACTCAATCTAATAGACCCTAACATGATTGGACTATGCTAAACTTAGTGACTTGACTAAATTGAGTTAAGCTCCACAAATCCCTTCCTAGACTCAACTATACTATATACAAAATGTCACAAACTCAATTTAAAACCTAAAAGTGAAAAGACCCACATGGACTATGTTGGACTTGGCCTAGTGGATTTTGACGTTATAGGACTCATTAGCCTTAATCTAGTGGATGTAACATATACTATTTTCTAAATGGACCTAGACCTCTTAATAAGTTAGAGGGGCATGAGAAAAGGAATAGAAAGCTAATTAAAAAGAGAAAATAGAGAAAAAAGTAAAAAAGAATAAGTTTCAAGGACATCTGAACAGGAGAATGATAGAAAAGTGAGACAAAAATTTTAATAAAAAGTTAATTAGAGCAAATTAATATTATTTTCCATTACATATGAGTTAAATGAGCTAATTAGAAGACCCATGAAACTTAAAATAAGTCAAAACACTTATGGCATGTAAAAAGAGAAAGCTTGCAGCATGGTATTGTTTTAAGCTATTTTATGCTATTTTGAGCTTCTGTAGCTCAAGAAAGTTAGCCTAAGGCTTTTAAGACCTTTTGAAATAGAATGGGGTTGAAATCTACCCAAAAAAATGAGGTAAAATGTAGAAAATTAAGGTACTGCGAAACTAGTGTCATTTTTGTAATTATGAGTAACTTTAATAAAGTAGTTTTTTTTTCTCAATTGTAAGTGGTACTTCCTCTAGCCAATTTTTTCACTAACTTTAAGTCTAATTTTCCAACACCTTCATGCTTCATTCATGGTGTCACTTTGAGGGGAAGAGAGAGAAAAGGAAAACCAAGCAAAATAGTATAAAATCTTCCTCATTTCACTTCTTGATAGTTATAAAGGTTGTTCCCCACCTTAGGAGCTATCTATTGATGGTTTTAGAATTTTAAAATGAGAAAGTTCAGTTGCCAATAAGGGGGAAGAAAATGCTCCTTTTATAATTTTAATCGGGGAAAATTGAAGAGCGCAAAACAAGCTTCAAATTAAGGCGAAGATTGCTATGCTTCAAACTTTAGTTTCCTAGGTTCTTCCCTCCATATATCATGCCTAGAGAGAGAAAATCTCTCTCTCTCTCTCTTTACATTCTCTTGCATGCAATTGATTATATAGGACATGTAGAATTCACCTAGGTTGAGGAAATGATGAGAAATTGCCAAACGAAGCAAGAAAACTCCATATGGCATCATGGATGCATAGTCTTGGCTACCCTTTAGAAAATGTAACCAAATGAGTTTGCTTTTGAGTTCTAATAAATTTAGATGTCCTCTAGAGAATTATAAGAGCTACAAAAAGCATCTGTTTGAATTATAGAAGTTAATTGTGAAAAAGTCAAAAATTTTAAGTGCTTAAGAAACTAACTTGAGTTAATGGCCATGCTTCTATTTGGCATGGTATTTGAGCATTCTATTAAGTTTAATGGAAGCATAAAGAACTATCTAGAATGTTGGAATGAGGTCTTAAGGCATAGAAATGACTTTAGCAAAAATGGCCTAAAGTTACCAAATATGTCAAAGTGGAGAATAATAAAAGGAATAGGGCAATGACCAAATGAATAGCAAAATGCCAATTTTGGGTTCAAAATAAGAATTTAGGAAAATTAAGTTGTCTAGGAAAACTTGCTTGAGAGAAACCCTAAATTAGGGCCTAGATAAAAGACAAGCAGAAAGGGTTGGCTAGGCAAGCTAATAAGAGTAGAACCAAGCCTCATTTTAAGCCAAATGGTGAGATAGTGAAGCCTTAAGAATATGGCCAAAAAGTTAAGGAATAAAAGTCCTAGCAACGAAGTCTTAAAGTTCCTCCAGAAAGGTTGGAAATGCATAACTCATGCATAAAAAAACATATAGTTAGTATATTTTAGCCTTAGCATTGATCTGGATATGATAATATAGGCTATCAGAATAGTGAGGAGCTTTAATGTCAATGCCTAACCGACAAAGAGAAAAATCATAAGGAAAAGAAATCTAATACCTATGGCATCGGGGATAAATTCACAGCAGGTAGTGTTTTCCTCTTCTCTTTCATGCTTTTAACTACTTGAATGATTTGATTACCTGTATAATGTGTTTGCTTGATATTTGAATGAGTTTTATGAGTTTTATAAGTTTTATGTGATTCTTATAAGTTCAGGCCTCATGAGTGAAGCTTTAGTTGATAATGGCTGAGAGAACAGCATCAAAGAATTGAGCATAGTAGTTTTTCCTTGTGCTAAGTATCAAAGCCACTTAGCAAAGAGTCTAGTAAGCTTAGCCAAGTTTCAGATAGATGCATGCATATTTTCACATGTTTAGAAATTTCAAATGCTAGAAAGTTACATACATGCATATTTGTGTGTTTGAATAGTTATTGCATGTTAAAGTAGGATTATGTTATTGAGATTCTCCCTAGAATCTCACCTTTTTATCCATTAACTCCCTTTACCAAGTGAAAGTAATTGAGTAGACCAAGGTAAGTCCATAGCTCCATGAAGACTTTTATATAGTCAATGTTGTATTCCTGTACACACACACACACACACATATATTGTTAAACTGCATTTGAGACCATTACGTATTTAATGATAATGATATATATATTTTTTGAGCTTAAGCATGATCGTTTAGAGATGGATTAGAAAGTGTGCGACTACTTCTAGTAAAGTAAATGTCATTTGATGTTATTCATGAGCATTCAATATTTTTTTAGCTACTTGAGTAGTTATGGTCTAATAGCTAACTAATAATTGAGCCCCAGGGCCTCTAGAATGGAGTATTATATTTAAGTTGTATGCAAGCAATTGTTTTAATTAAAAGAGAAGGCTAAAGTGCCCGAGCAATGTACAGGTTATAGCTGTTATGCTACCAAAATTTTAGTAAACCAAAATGCCTAGCTATATAATTTAAGTGCAAACATGGGGTTGAAATGTGATAGTTGATTGCATAATGAATAGGAATAAGGTTTGGAGAACTAAAAGTAGTTCTAAACTGTTAAGATCCGCATTTAGTGTTGATTTTAGTCTAGGGTACCATCTAGGTATACAAGAGAGGTAGAGTTTTACATATATGACTATTTATCAATAATGAATTTATAAAAGAAAAAGTTTTTTAATTTCTGCATTTTTATCATGTTTTGATGTTTAAACTAGTAATAGTGACTATTTTATTCACTTGAGCGATATCCATGCATTAATAATAAGGATTAAGTTAACAATTAAAGATAAAAGGCTAATAAAAGAGGTCTGATAATGGACTCTCACATAATTGGACTGTAATAGACTTAAAACTTAATTAAACTAAGATAGACTTCATAAATCCCTTGATAAACTCAACTAGACTACAAATGAAATGACACAAATTCAACTTACAACCTAAAAGTAAAAAGATTAAGCAACTTAAACAAAATATGATGTTTATGAGTTACCTATCTTTACTTATTCTTTAAATGAGAAAATTGAAAATGTAATTTTTTTAATATTCTCAACTTGAGAATAAGTAAAGATGGAAATATGTATTTTAGTTAGGGAGCTAAAAAAGAGAACTTATGTAGAAATGTAGGAACTTGAAAAGACTATTTCTTTTTGTCTTTCTTTCTTCCTTCCTTCTTTTCTTTTTTATTTTTATTTTTTTAATGTTTAGGCTTGATCAAGACTTGACCCAAAAAAAATAAAGGTGTATTGGCTTGATGTAAGACTTTTATGGGGTGCCTATTTTGTGTAAGTTTAAAGGATGCATATTTTGTGTAGGGCTCAAAAGATGCATGTTCTATATAGACCTTAAAGGATGTCTAGTCTATATAAGGCTTTGAAGGGTGCCTATTATTTACAAGGCTTAAAGGATGCCTCCCATTTTGTGTAGGGCTTAAAGAATGGTTGTAATACGTCGAGCTTTAAAGAGTACTTGTTCTATGTAAAGCTTTAAAGGGTGCCTACTTTGTATAGGGTTTAAAGGATTCCTATTCTATGTAGGGCTTTGAAAGATTCTTATTCCATGGAAGGCTTTGAAGGATGCTTGTGGCTCGAGATAGGACCTTGACATAAAATAAAGATGCCTTTAGTTTGGCACAAGATTTTCAATAAGTCATAGCATGAGAGTGAGATCATAAATGACATGTGCATTGTGATGATAAAGTGTTATGCAATGTATCATGCACTTGAAATGTTTACTATATATAAAACACCTAATTGATTTTTTGTTGTTTTTGTGTTTTTGAGCTAAAGTATATCGCTTCTTATTTGTCCCAATATAAGCCTAGGTATATATAATGTATGCACATGTGAGATGCTTTATTTTATGAAATACAAATTTTTGCTTTTTTCTTTTGCCTTAGTATCTATGCATATGAAACATATGACATATATGAAGTGCCATATTATTTTCTTGATTTTACTTTAGCAAGAGTAAGAGCAATATTTCAGAGACAATACCTTTGTCAGGAAATAAAATGGGAAAGGTGTTGACCTTTTAAATCAATTTTGCCAAGAAATGATCAATTGTATGGAAAAAATGCATTGTTCTTTTCTAGAGGAATGTCCATCTAACTAGACCCTTAATACTCTTGTCGTCACTTAGGTTGTATGACAAAGGTGTTGTATCTTCACCAATAGAACTACTGTTAGGCAAGTAATTTTATCTGTCACTTGTAGATGTTCCAGTGGCAAAATCTAAAATGATATTGGCAACCAGCCATTCATTTCTAATATTCGTATTCAACCTATCTCCCAAATAATGATTATGAGCTCTTAAGGATTAAATGATCCAAAGAAAGCATTAAACATATTACGTTAAGTAAACATTTTGAAAAATGTCATTTCTGAGTTATTAATTTATATTTATATAAAGCATAACGCAGTAGTCATGGCACAAATTAAAAATGAAATGTCTCCAAAAATGAATGAGAAATTATCAAAAGAATAATCCTCATTGATAAATATTCCAAATAAAGCATGTTCATGGCAAAGGCAACAAGTTACTTAAGACAAAGAAAATTAAAAGAACTAGGCATAAAAGGTTCTTTTGAAGAATGTCCTTGTTGTTAGTCTTGCTTGCTTCCATTAAGTGATTTGTCATATTACCCTAGATATGCATTTCATTGACACTAATTTAGGATTCCCACTCCTTATTGATTTTAAGCTACCAATTGCTTCCTTATTTCTTTAAAGATTATACTTTTAGTCCAACGTCGTTATCCTCAGATTTTGCCTAAGCATTCTTTTAAATTGTCTAGTAGGCTCTTCTTCTTTTTTAACTTTTGCTTAGGCTGCCTTTTTTAGGGGTTTAACTTAGTGAGTTTTTTTTTAAGCTCTAACTTTTTCCTAGGTTGTCCTTTCTTTGAGTTCTAAATTTTTTTCAAGGCCTCTACTCATCTTCACTCATCATATATGACTCAAGAATAGCCTTAGAAAAATTTAAAACTCTCCCTAGCTATAGGAACTTGCCTAGGCTGAGACTATGGGGGGAAGAAGAGTTCATGGCCTTCTTGATTTTTCCTTAATGGGAAACACACTTGGGAGGCTTCTTAGGGGTCTTATGAACTCAAACAAACATTCACATATGCTAGGGAATGCATGAATCAAATCAGTTTTTACAATCCCTTCAAATGTACTACACTTTTTCTACTTAGAGTTCATTGGTTTTTCTTATAATTACTTTGCTTTCTTGGATGGAAGGTGCATGTGGGAAGCTCTCTAGAGGTCTTAGGAGCATGTTTAAACATTCAATTAAGCCTAAGAACATTCATATAAAATCAGATTTGTAAGGGAGCATTTGGATCCCTAATAATTCTATCTTGTCTCCTAATGCTCCTTTCTTGATTTTATTGCTTCCTTCTTAATCCTTACCATCTAAAATCTCTAATCCCTCCATGAATTGGACAGAAAATAGCTCTTAAGAATTAGGCTCATGGTGCCCAAATTCGTGCAAGAGGAAGGGGGAGGAAGAAACTACCAAAGAATGAAAGTTTTACCTTGTTTTCTTACTTTCTCTTGGTTGCTTTTCACTTTCCTTGGTTGCCTCACTCCAAACACGAATTTTTCCTCTCTGTTCTGCCCCAAAAACAGCACCAAACTCTCCATTAAAACCATAGAAAGAAAGCTTGAGAGGAGAGGAGCAAGTTTCAAGAAAAAAGGATATGAAATTTATTAAATATTTTTACCTTTTTCTTGAATTTCTTCCTCCAAAATCTTTCTCCTCTTGTGCGCCTAAGAAGGGCAGCTTCTCTTCTGGTTTTTGGTAGAATTAAGGTGGTCTTAGAGAGGAGAGAAAGAATGTGGCATGTAACAACCAGGAAAAAGAAAGAAGAAGAAAAGAAAAGAGAAAAGAAAAGGGAAAGAAAAGAAAAGCTAAAAATTTTCGAAGGCTGAAAATTTTCTAAGTCTGCTAGCTATAGCCTAGCTATAGCGAATGTACCTGTTCACTATAGCCTAGCTATAGCGAGAGTGCCTTCTAACTATAGCAAGAATGCTTCTAGCTATAGCGAGTTCGGGCACCCCATACAAAATCCAGGGAGCTGCTCGCCGTAGCGAACGTTATAGCAATGGCAGAGGTCTGGGACTGATTCGAGCTCGCCGTAGCGAGGGTTATGGCTTGCTATAGCGAGGGTTAGTCCGAAAAAGCGTGAAAAAAGAGAATTTTACTTTTTAAAGCGTCCCAACTCCTTCTTTCACTCTGTAACAGACTTAAGCTCACTCTAAGAGAGAGAAAAGGGCGGAGGAGAGAGAGAGGCCTAGAGGAAGAAGGAAGAACAAGAAAGGTAAGGATTTCCATGGCTTTTCTCTTAGCATGTTGTTCTTCTCCCTTTATCCTCTCTTCTCACGATTTTAGTAGTTAAAGTAGCCATGTTTTGAGCTTGGTTCAGAGGAGGGAGAGTAGAAAACCCCTCTTGAAGAAGACCAAGACCCATACATCTTTACTTCTCCCTTGCTTCCTTTTCTTGAGAGCTTGAGAGAGGAAGGAGAATGGATGAGTTTCTAGTGAGAGAGAGAACCCCTAGCTCTTATATGCTTAGTAGGGTTGGTAGAAAGAAATCCCTAGCTTTATGAATAAAGTGTTAAGAGAATAATTTCATGTTTCTTGTATGGTTAGGCTCAAGAGAAACACCCCTATCTAGAGTTGATTGTGAAAACCACAAGGGAGGAGATAAATTGAAAGGAAAAGTTGTGATTAGCCAATAAGGTAGCTCTCTCCACCTTCTCTCATGCATAATGGTGTGCTTACATTGTCTTACTTGTGTGTATGTATGTTTTGAGCCATGAGAAGTATGTTAGCATGATGATACCTTATGAAGTTAAATGATGTTTTATGTGATTGTTTGGTTTGCTTGAGTATGGAAAAGCCAATAACCCTCTAGCCATGGTGAGGATGAGCCAAAACCCCTCAAGTTGGTTAAGACAAAGTAAAGAGTCTCTCAAAAGTGAGGTTGACTCCCAAAGAGTAAGGGTTGAGTCTAAGAACCTCTTAAGAATGGGTGAGGCAAGTCCAAAATCCACAAGTGAGTGGGTAAGGTTAATTCATGTACTTGGTAAGTTTTTATATGTTATGTATGGCCTACTCACATGTTGAGAATGCTTTTTCTTTTTTATGCATGGCCAATTCAAATGTTACAAATGCTTTTCTTATGATTTTATATGCTAACATGCCATGTATACATTGTGAGACTTGTTTGCATGCTTTCTGTGTGTAATTGAATGAGAGATGAGCTATTGAAATTCTTTGAATCTCACTCCCCCTCTCTACCATCCCAACATGCTAGGTGGACCAAGTGAGGCAAGAGATGGGAGCCACTAAGCTTAAAGCTAGGGAGATTAGTGAAGACCTGTAAAAGAGCCTTTTGTTTCTATTTTGTAATTAAGTCAAAGAATGTAAATTAATGATGTATATGATGTAGTACCTATGAATGTTTGTAAACCAATGTATTTATCATGTATATATGAGAATGAGACCATTTTGAATGAAGAAGCAAGTTTTGTTATGACAAGCATGATTTTAGTATTGGCCACATGAGTGTATAAGTGGGTGTGGGATAGTGAGTTTCTCCAATTTGGGTTGTTAGACACTTGACCCATGATTGATAGCCCATAGGGATGCTTTCTCATGTGCTCAAAGAGTCCTAGAGGTAGAAGAACTAAGATTGGACCCCATTAGTCCCCTTTCTAACCAAGAAAGTGGCCCTTTTGCACATGATGTCAAAAGTTGACCAAATGACCTCTTCCTGCTTTGAAATTTGACATGTGATTAGATCTTATTTAGATCTTTTTGGAAAGCTAAAGATCAAGTCATTTGGAGGTTTATATAGTTTTCTATGATTTCTCAAAGTTGGCATCAGAAATTCGGACCTTCAGGAACACTGTTCAATTGGTCAGTTTGGAGTTTGTGTCGTCCGAGGGGCAAACGTAGTCCAATGGCTACAAAATTTTATATACAGAAACTAGATAGTCACAGTGACTTATAGGATCTAGAAGCACCTCACTTGGAGGTCTAGAGAGGAAGATATGCAATTTCAAAGTTCCTGCCCAGCATCAGTCACCCAGCCAGACCCGAGGTACTGTTTCATTGGTTTCCGGGAGTTTGGCTTGATGAACTGATCTGGAGATATTTTTTTTCTCCATTTAACATCCACATATTTCCATAGTGATATCGTTTGCAAGCATTGGATTTTTGTGGAATTAGTTAGACATTTTTGAAGCTCATATCAATAAATTGTGACAGTAACAGAACCCCCTCTGACCAGCAGATAATTTCGCATGTCAAATGCATTATATGTGGGATTTTATGAGTTGTATATATTTTTCCCATGAAGTAGACAGTCTAAGATTTCCAGAGTGACCAAGAGAGCATGTTTTCGATTTTTTTGTATTTAGTTATGAATTTCCAAACTTTGCCCAGAAATGAGGCCAAATCTGCTGAAAATGAATTTGCATGTCTCATATCCCTTTTTGCTTTCCATGGGTCTAAAGCATGTTTTTGGGATTGAAATGAGTCTTAATAGTGCAATTAAATATGAGGATGCATAGAAAGAGCTCACCCGGTCCATGTGACACTAAAGTGAATGTCTACCCATGCATGATGCCAAAGAGAAAGAATATGAACCTAAAGAAAATGATCTCCCTTTTATGCTTCCCATATGTATATGAGCATGTAAGGCATGATGGGTATGAGCTAGAAATGAAGGTGTTACATGGCATATAAAGAAGAAGAAATAAGCTTCCTTTTTAAAATGGTTTTCAATTTCGCCCTTCGTAATGGCATTTCCGGTTTGGCTTCATTTTAGCTCCTTTTTTAAATCGTCTTTTTTATCATAAAATTTAGATTCCCAATTTAATAAAATGCCTTTGGAATCACTCAAATCGGAGCTAAAACCTTCCTGAATAAATCAGTCAAAATTTGGGTCAACCAATGTCAGAAAGAGTACACTGGAGGGGCTTCACTGGTCCCAGGGCTTCTTATGGTTTTTGGGGCCTCTAAGAATCTCGGAGAACTCAAAACTTTCCTTTAAAAAACCATCCTATGAATTTTTCAAAAAGTGCCCATATTTACGAAAATGCCATTAGCCTTTCGGTAAATTTTTTGAATCACTCTGGCCTTGATTTCTGGGCAACTTAAGGCTCAAATCCTCATTTTTCATTATTTATAATTTTATCATGATTTTATTTGGTCCCAATTCCTTCTTTTTCTGAGACTTCCTTTTATATTTGGCCCATTTCTGACGTTTACGGAGAAACCGAACATTGTGTTTCTCACGTTTACGGAAGGACCGGATGTTACAGTAAGTGTGTGAACATGTGCATAGCACAAAGCAAAACCATCCAAAGTTCCAAAAGCTTGGATCCAAGTACTCACCTTTTGCCAAGCTAATCTTCCAAGCCAAAATGCCGCCTCTTGGAATCACAAAAGTGACTAGCAACATTTTTTTTAATATCATGAACTAAAGCCATAACATAATGGGCCAAGGCAAAATCCATGTCAAATGTAAATCCAAACACTACGTTTATATGAATCAAGATGCATACCATTTTCCTATTTCTCTACTTTTGACTCAGAGCATAACATCCTAATAATATTCACCTTGCCTAATGCTTCAGGATGCACATCCTTATTATAGATTAGTGACGTTGTTACTCAACAATTCGAAGCAAGCCATGACATACAACTTCCATAATTCAAGCATACGAAACCACACGGCAAATATACTAGAATTTCATTGGAAGACGCTCAAGTATAAACAAAGTGGCGCTAATCAAATCAATTAAAGAACACTCGTTATGTCATACCAGGAGCAGAGAAAAAAAGATACGGATCACACTATTCCTATTAACACCGGAACGAAGCAACTGTATCAAGTAAATATGTTAACAGTGAAAATCTAGGTCATACCATTCTCATTAACACTGAAATAGAGTCAAGCAAATATGTTGACAGCATATCCCAGTAGAAGGAATGTTGTAAGGTAAATCCTCATGTTAACAGTACAACTGAGCAAAAAACATTCATATAGGAGGTAAACCCCCATGTTAACAGTACAATATAACGAGGGAATAGGAATCTAAAACTAAGATCACATCAAGGCACAGTAGAGCTTACATAAAATATTCAATCTTGAATTTTGCAACTTCAGTCTCAAAGTCTACCTCTCTTCTACAGAACTAATCACCCCTTCAAAATCGACTTCAATTCTCTCCCTCAGCTCTCTCTTTCAATTTTGTTTCTCTCTGCTTTTCTCTTTTAATTCTCCTCTCCATCCCCCTCTACTCTATTGTCTCTCCTTTTTCTAGCCACTGAGAATGTATGCCAACAGGTTTTTAGGGATTTGGTTGGGAGGTACCGGCCTTAAAGGACAATTTGTGCAATCATTTTTTTCCCCATACTCTGGTCTTTCTTTCATCCTCCACTACCTCTATAACGTTGCTCTACCTCTGCGTGCTCGGCATCTTGCGCTTTATTCTTGGCATTTTATCTCGTTTGTATTTCATTCATCATTTGCTCTCTCTTGTCGTCAGATGTAGAAAAGATGAGAGATGTGGCTTTAATCAAAACACAAGGCAAATTTTGCGTTTTGATTCATTTTTTTTGTCATTTTTTATTGTTTTGTATTTTATTTATTTATTTATTTATTTATTCTTTTTTTTTCCTTTTTTTTAATCACAAAATGGACTCAAAATGATATTGGGCCTTTCTCCTATTTTCTCTTAATCTGGATTAGACTTAAAAACTAAATAAGATCTTGAATCTTTGGGTTAATTTATTATGACTTTTTTTTATAAGTGTTTCTTTCTTTTTCATTATATACATATATACATATATATATAATTTTTGTATTGACTCAAAATTAAATTTGACCTTAAAAAAAACTTGACTTTAATGATTCTTTTTTTTTGTTGGTCTTTTCCTCTTTTTTTTTTTAATTAATTAACTTAAAATTAAGTTGAAATTGAATAAAAAAAGTAGCTATGACACAAAAAACCTAAAATCCAATATTTTCAATTTAATATATTTCATATTTTTCTAAGGGAATGTTTGGACAAAATACAGTATTTACACTATTTATCAGCATTGCAACCATCAACTAATAAGATTCCACCTACATATAATTTTAAACCACATGTTTTGCTTGCCCATATAAAATCCTTTAATGGTTAAGGCACTTTTGGTAAAGGACAAGCATGAGTTTTTGCCTTAACCATCATAATGCATAAGTATCAAATGTTATCATGACATGTATCTTTTCTATTTGTTCCCTAAATGTTAGAGTGTTATTTGTCCCAAGTCCCACACATTCTTTTACATCTCCTTAATTCATATCAAGGCTTGGGAAGTTATGAGTACTCTAAATAATCCTCTTTTCATTATAACACCCTTGGTTGATTCTGTTCCTACTTATCATATGCTTATAGCCTATGATGAGTGTGTTGGGAGTGAAATATGCTCTATGAACCTTGTTGTCATAGATATATTAGATTTTGATATTATTTTGAGTATACATTGGTTATCCACCTGTCATTGTGCGTTAGATTGTCATGAAATGTCTGTGATGTCCCATGTTCCTAAAAACAAATGGTGTGTTGAGTATTAAGGACATAAGAGATTGGTTGCTAACAATTTGATTTCTGCTATAATTGCTAAAAGGCTTCTTTAAAAATGATGTTAAGTTATTTAGCCTATATCCACAATATTCAATGTAAAGCATCTACTTGATCAATATCCTATGGTTAAGGAGCTTACATTTATTTTTCCATATAAGTTACTTATGTTACCACTTAAAAAGCAAAAGTGAATTCTAATAGACATTTTACCAAGAACCTAACCAAATATCCATGCCTTTGTATCACAAGGCCCTAACTACATTAAAGGAGTTAAAGATTCAATTGCAAGATCTTCTTGATAATGGATTTATTGGCCTTAATGCTTTATACTGGGGTTCTCTAGTGTTGTTTGTGAAAGAGAAAGATAGGACCAAGCAGTTGTGTATTGATTATAGGCAATTGAATAAGATAACTATAAGGAACAAATATCCTTTGCCTAAAATTGATGAGTTGTTTGATTAATTGCAAGGATCTTAATGTTTTTTAAAGATAAAGTTTTGTTATGGGTAACACCAACTTTGTGTCAAGAAGGAAGTCCTAAAAACAACTTTTGAACTTGATATGAGCATTATGTCTCTTTAGTGATGTCTTATGAATTTTCTAATACTCTTGTAGCTTTTATGGAGTTAATGAGCAATGTGTCATTTCATGATCAATTTATTATTGTTTTATTGATAAAATTTTTGTGCATTCTTAAAGTGAACAAGAGTATAAGAGAAATGTCCATCCAGGGTTTCAAAATCTTAAAAAACATAAGATTTATATTAAGTAATAGGAATTTTAGTTATCCAATTGACTTTTTTAGGGCAAGTAGTGTCAAAAGATGGTTCTGTAAAACCTAATAAGGTTGAAACTATAATATTCTATGATTTAGAAATTCAAAATAATTCTTAAAGAGTATAATGAATTATTTATAAGGGGTTACAGGCTTAGAGAAGGTTAATATGCATTACGAGAAACCAAAAATTTGAATTATTTGATTAATAAATGAGGACCTAGGAGTAAAATGAATTGAGGCAAATTAAGGTTAGAATACTAAATAGAGTATCTAAAAATGAGGTCGAGAAACCAAAAATGGCCCAAAATTAGAGCCAAAACAGCTAAACAGAATAAATTGAAATATAGTGGCAAAATCATAATTTTTGATAACTTTTTTGAAAACTCAAAGGAGGGAGCTCTAAATGATAAATTTGAGCTTTCCAAGTTCTCAAAGGCCCTAAAAACTATATGAACTCTTAGAATGGCCAAAACCCCTCTGATATATGATTTAGGTCGTTAATTAACCTAAACTTTAACCAGATGATTCGAGATGTCCTTCAAACTCATAAAATTGAAAGTAAATATTTCTAATGGACTAGAAGACCTAAATTTTCATATGGAAAAAAAGTTCTAAAAAAAGAGCTAAAATAAACAAAAACGGGGAAATTAAAATTGAAGGGTAAAAAGAGAATTATGAAAATTGTTATAACTCATTTCCTTCTTCTTAAAATAGGTTAGCCACGTCCCTAACTCTCCAAAATAGACCTTGAAGCTTTTGGATTAGAACAAAGAGGTGCACTAAGAAGAGGAGGAAGAAGAAGGAAAGAAGGCCAAGAAAAGATAACAAAATGGCACTTTTTTACATAATAATCATAATCGGACTAAACCGACTGGTTCAATAGGTTGGACTGAAAACCGAATGTTGGTCTAGTCCAAACAAGTCTTAGAACTAGTACTTCCAAGAATTAGTCAAAGTTGGTTAAGAACCGAGTTTGACAGGCCAGTTTTGGACAAGAACCGGTGCAAACAGACCAGATCGGATCGACCCTCTTTAAAAATCCATGAATGTCAACCATTGGATTCAAACCTGGTATCCCCATGCTTTTAAAATGTACATTAGCCATCTCACCTGTAATGCTTCATCAGTTTATAAGTCTCAATTATTATATAAATAGACTTTCAAGTGCTCCTCCTCAAAATCCCACAATTTGTCAACGACAGGATTCGAACTCGATATCTCGTCCTTCCAAAATGTCCACTTGCCATTTAATCTCCAATGGAGTATCAGTTTACATATCTAAATTTTTATATAAATATACTATTTACGTTGCTTGCATTTTCTACAAAAATGCAATAACTTTAAGAAAAAACTCCAATATCTTAACCATTGCACCACCTTAATTTCTCTAATAAAATTGTGCATAATATTCTATAAATATAATTATAATATTTCTTTTGAAATTTATATTTAACTTAGACATTTTATCAACTATTATTTTTTTACATTATGTTCAAACTTTTTAAAACCAATTAAATTTTATTATACAATTTTTTTGAAATGTAATAATAAAAAATTAATATATTAAATAGTTAGTTTTTATAATTTCTTGGTTTTAATACTTGTTTCAACAAATTAATATTTAATAATTTTATTTATTAATGGAAAAGTTATCTTAGGTTCAAACTTTAAATTAGAAAGTCAAATGAATTTAAATATTACCTTATATATGATTTATTTTTATATAGTTAGTAATAAAATGTTTTAAATTTTATTAATATTTATTTATTATACTACATTTTTAAGATTAATATATATATTTAATTATTACCGATGTGACTACAGTTAAACCAATGCACCTTGAACCAGTGTTGTCACGATTCAATGACTGGTCTGATTTTAAAAATGTTGCTTTTTCATGCTTTTACCTTCACCAACTTGGTTCTCCTCCTTAAGTTCTTTCTTTTAATAGTTTTAGTTTTTAGAAAAAAGCATTTTTGTGGCTGATTTGTTGGAGGAAAGAGAGAATTTGAAGAAAACAAGCTAAGCATCAAATTTTTCTCTTGAAAGCCTTTAAAATAAGGTATGTTTCATAGTATGAATTTTGCTCCATCTTGCCTTCTCTTTCTCCATAGCTTCGGCCAAATCTAGAACCATATGAAATAATTCTCGGCCAGAGCAAGGCTGACCCAAGGGTTTTAAGGCATGAAGAATTAGAATATGTAATTAGAATCAAGAAAAGAACATTAGAAACAAGATATGAAAATTAAGGTTTTAATTACACCTTGAAAATTTTGGAACCCTAAGAGGATAATTCAAGCTATATTAAATCATGTCTAGATTGCAAAGAAGCCAATGAATATGGATATGCATCAAACTCCCAAGGAAAACAAATACATGGTTCACCCAAGTTATGGATGAGCAACCTAGGGAGTGTTTCTTTAAGTTCTATTGAATTTAGAGACTTAGATATGATGAATACCATTAGTTTAAATTTAGAAGCCTTATTTTGAAAAGTGAAAGTTTATAGTTCCATTATGCATAAAGAAGCAACTTGGTGTTAAGCTCCTTGATTTGAGTTTGTGATCACTTTGATGAGTTTAAATGGAGTTGTATGACTTAGATTAAGTGAGAAATTAGAGCCAAGATGATGAATTATATGAGTCGCTTTATTATGTCACTAAATGGAACCATATAGATGCCTAAAGCTAAAATTGGCTTATGTAAGGCTTGTGTGAGGTTAGAGATGGTTCCATCGATGTAACTGTGTCTTGTTTGATATGCCTAGCCCAAGCAAGTAAAACCTCTCCCAAGTGTGTATGTGACGTCGAAAAGAAAGACTAGAGAACCAAGGAAGAAAATTGTGTTTCTTGAGAAAGGTAGCTATTCATCCATTTTTTATGCTTATCTTAGTAGTTTGATTGTCATTGATTTTTTGTATTTGTGTTTAGACTATGAATTGTGCCTATTGCCATTGGATTGATGATTTGATATCATTATGTTTCATATAATGCATTTGGAAAGTGAATGGCTCTTAATGGGTGTGGTTATGTCAAAAGTCGCTTGATTTTGATGAGGTGAAGTTAAAAGTCTTTAAGTAAGGGTGAGACAAGGTTAAAAGTCTTAAGGAATGAATGAGATTAAGTCAAAAGTCCTTAAAATGGGTGAACCTAATCCAAAAGTCCCAAATAATTGGATGAAATTAAACTAAAAGTCCCTAAATATTGATTTTGACTTTCATGGATCCATATGATTTCATAAACATGATTATGTTTGTTATTTGATTGCTTATGATGCATGCTTGCTTTTCTTGATAAGATAACATGCCATATAAGTATACTTAAAGGATGAATGAGCTATTGAAATTCTTAGAATCTCACTCTCCCTCATATTATTTCTAACTATGTCTAGGGAACTCTCAAGGAGCCAAGAATAGAGATCAACAAGTTTGAATTGTGCTACTTTGACAATGTATTAGCATTTTGCGTAATATATTGTTAATGAAAGTTTGTACTTGTCATTTTTGTAATGTAAACATTCCAACATATGTAAAAGAATAAGATTATGATATAGATACCATTTTTTTATGTATATATGCAAGAATAAGACATTTACCTATGTATGTGCCATGGAAAGTGTGTGTATAATGCCAAGTGAGAAGGTGATTTTGAGTTGCATGATGTTTGGGACTTGATGAGATGGTCATATATGTTATATTTTATGTTTGGGATGTGTTCAAATGGTCATATGCATAAAAGAAACTCATTTTGAACCCTTTTGATATCATGTATACACCAATTTGAGCCATTTTCTACGTCTGAATCAAAAACTAACCAAATAGATGAATTTTGATATGAAATTTGGCAAACATTTAGATATCATTTAAATATTTTCACAGAGTTAAAGAACATAATTTTTGGAGATCTATAGAATTTATTATGATTTTTCAAAATTAGCTAAAAAATGCAAAATTGTCTAGGTACTGTTCATATGGTTAGTTTTGATTTTTTGTATATTTGAGGAGCCAAATGAACTCCAATATTCATGAAATTTTATAAGAATGTATTTGGCATTATAAGCTTTCCATAACTACTGAGATAACCTTATTTGGAGCTATGTAACCAAAGATATACATATTCAAAATTTCAAGTTTGCGTTAGGTCTAAGATATTGATATGGTAACTGTTCCATTAGACATTCATGGACCAAACAAATTTTTTTATCTAAAATTTTTACAGCATGTAGTTCATGTCCTGACCATTCCATAGAGTCCTAATTTGCATGATTTAAAGTTCTCTAGTTCAAGATATGAATTTTTGAAATTAGTAGTTGCAATATGCATTAATGTGAAATTATGGAAATGAGGTAAATTGATGTGTATGACTTAGAACCTGAATTCTTTGCTCATTTTATGATGTTTCCAGTTGGCCAAATAGGTTAAAGATAAATTGTAAAATCTAAATATAGAAGTCATGTATTTATACTTAAATTGATAATTTATTCCTTTAATATTTTGCTATTAAAAATGTGAGAAATAAGAGAATTGATGTTGTAAGCTTATTATGATATAGAATAAGTGCCAATTCATTATGGTATGATAGAAACAATTCCAAATTAGGCACAATCTACTAATGTTGCTAAAAGATGATTTGTTTTTAAGCTAACTAGATACTATAAGAGATCTGCAGAGAAATTTTACCAAATAGCCATATCTTTAACACAATTGACTCAAAAGAATGTTAAGTTTGTATGGTATGAGAAATATGAAGAAAGCTTTTAGAAGCTTAATAAGTCTTTGATGACCATAACTATTCTATCTATGCCTTTGAGTTTAAATAGATATACAATGTTTTGTGATTCTTTTTGTGATTCTTCCCAGGTTAGTTATAGGTGTATGTTAGTTTAAAAGTAATGGAAGAAAAGGGGTTGAATTAGATTTTAAAATTATTTTTCATTCTTTGAAAAATTCTAGTTCCTTTAAGTTCATCAAGTTCCTAATTATCAAATGCCTACTCATTTAGAAGATGTTTTAAACCAAGATATAAAGAAAGTAAAGAAGAAAGAGAAATCACATAACCAATTTATCCTAATCTAAACTAAAATATCCTATGTCTAGTCCCCAAGCAACAAGTGATTTTATTACTTATGGGCAATCACCAAGGATACAAAACGTGCAAACCTAAAACACAAGTACAAATTGATAGCTTTTACCACCTACCCCAAAGCAACCTTATAGGGCTCAGCACATAGCTTTTATAGCTTATATTCAATCTACTAGGTTTTGCACACCACTAGGTTTTTCACAAGCTTCCTAGAAACTCACAATTTAAGGCAACCTCACACAAGCTCAACCTTAATTTTTTACAGTCTTTCTTTCACTAGGTTTTTCTCACAATAAATCTTGAAACTTAATTTAGAAGAATGAGATAGATTAAGCACACAAACTCACAATGAATTCTCTCTAATACTATGCTAACTCACACAAAGCAATAACTCGTTAAAGTAGAGATGATAAAATTCTAGAGTATAATCGTTCAATGTTCTATTTCTCTCTTTTTATCTTTCTTTTTGAATTGATCTTCTTTATATAGAGTAGCCTTCAATAAATGATTGTTTGATAGAAGCTTGCTTTAAATGAGTAGATATGCTTCAATAATCAATAATATTTTACTTTATTCTTTCAGATCAATCTGTAATACTATCAATAACTTATTTCCATGTTTAGCGGTCTTTAATGTGCAAATCATTGATTATATTGAGTGTAATCCTTCTAAAAGCCAAAATATTTGAATCATTCTTCATTAACACAATTTTGTTTTCCTTCAAATAGCAAGTTTTTCTTATTCAGCTTCCTTAAATCTTGGACTTGCCTTTTTCATTCATAATTAATTTTATCTTAATAAAGGCACAAAAATCATTAGGGTAATCTGATAATCATTTGTTTGACCTTTCTTAATATTAAATCCTTAGTTAATAGCCCTTAGTCTTTATCATTAATGCTTGGATCTAATTTAAGTAATTGCAGTTGCCAGTTCAAGTGATAATAATATAATTTAAGCATGGAAATAGTGAAAAATTTCTTTTTAAAACTCTTTGTATAATATTTAAACTTAATTACATCTCGTTTTCTTTTAATATGCGCCTAGATGGCAAACTTGACTAGGGCCAATGCCAGAGGCAGATCTCAATAGTTTAGAACTACTTTTGGGTTTTTAAAGCACTCTTTGATCATTACACAATCAAACATCACATTTAAAGCTCATACATATATTTGAATCATATGGTCAAACATTCTAAATTACTGAAAATCTAACAGTATAATGGCTAGAATTGAATGTTACCCAGGCACTCTTGCCTTCTTTTCTATTGAAATATATTGTTTGCATACCATTTAAACGTAATGTACTCATTTCTAACTTACTTCCAATAGTCCTTAGGCTCAATTATTTGCTAGCCCTTATACTTAGTCTCATCAGTTAGCTCAGGATAACAAGATGCTCAAAAAATATTAAATAGCATTTACATTACTCAAAATTATCCATACATTCACTGGTTCATTTCTAATTATCCTTTCTAGGCTAATCTCATATACATCAAAGTCATTATACGTATTACCTATCTCATAATACAATTTGACAAATTACAATAAGAAAATACAAAATTAAGGACATAATTCTTCACAAAACTAAAGTCTTTCATTGTTTTGGTTTGCTATTCTCATCTAGCAAGAAGGTTAGTGAATAAAAGAGTGAGATTCTAGGGAGAATCTCAATAGCACATGCTAATCTAAATAACTAGTACAAAGTGTAGGCTAAGTTATTTTAAGCTGTTTTAAGCCATTGTGAACCTAAATTTTTACTTTTTGAGTAAAGGAGAAAGTTAAATGATGTATAGAGCAAAGTGGTAAAAAAAATAATTAAAAGATAAAACAAATGAAAAATGATTGTAAGGATAATAGAGTGAATTAATCATAAAACGAGAAAAATCAATAATTTAGAAAAATATGAGAATTGACTTGCGAAATGTATATTCCTCATTATAATATTATAAAATACGGTTGGCAAATTAATTAAATGTAGTTGGTTCGATTAAATCCCTGACGATTCATAGATTAAGCAAGTCCAAATTGTTCCAGATTATTTTAAGTCAGTATAACCCTTAAGCAAATATTTTTAATGAAAAAGAGAGTGTAAAATTTGGTATAAAGTAGTAAGCTCCTAAAAAGACTAAAGAATGAGCTCAAACAAAGGAAATAAAGTGCAAAGGTAAAATTTTCATTTTTGAAATATTGTAAACCTTAGTTTTTTATATATACATCATGCCCCTATCTTCTTCCTCACTTTATGACTGACTGTTAGTAGCTCCAAGAGCCTCCCATGGTGGTGTGAAAGAAGGAAGAGAGAAAAGGGAGAGCAAGCCAAGAAAGGTAAGGAAATATGTCAAATTTTGTTATGCTTTAGTTATGAAACTTTTTCTACTCCTTATACTCACTCTCATGGCAGATTTGGTTTTTAAAAAGAGTGAAGTTTATGCTATCACTTTGAGGGAAAGAGCTCATTTGAGAAAACCAATTATACCCAAAAAATCTCCATCAAGAGAGATTTAAAACAAGATATGATTTAACTATAAAAAATTACTATTTTGTTGGAACCCTAATCCTTCTCATTTTTTACCAAGAGAGAGAGTGAGGGAAGAGTATGTATAATTGATGAAAACTTGGTGCAATGAAGGGTTTAGAAAAATGAGGAATAAGAATATCCAAAGCAATTAACCTATAAAGCAAGATAACATAAGATAGCTTCATTTAGGGTTTAGGTTGGGCCATGAATACTTTGAAACTCTAGAAATATTTTTTATTCCTCTATTACCATAAATGAATTAGAAGTGATTCATGAATATTGTCACACCATAATAAGGTAACTCACAGTTTACATCTCAATTGCCATAAAGAATTTAATTTCATGAAAATCACACTTTTAGCAATGGAAATAATCGTTATTATAAGCCAAAATAATTCAATTTTAATCATATGGACCATTTGGCCTTGCCAATTTTTTCTTCCATCCACAATATACTTAATGGACTAAAAACTTCACAATTCAAAGTTTCTATTTTGGGTTTGGAGTAGGCAACACAAATTTAAGACCAAACTTGCACATTCCTTAAATCCATAATCTGATACAAACTTTGGAAAATCACAATTAATTCTAAAAAGATCTAAATCATGAAAATTATACGATTCTAGAAATCTTAGGATGTTCCCTAACTAACATAAAAATTTTAGATTAAAAAAACCATGTTTGGCTTAAGAAATTCAATAAAATAGCACATTAGGTCTAGGTGGCATCCTACAACTAAACCAAAATTTCAAAAATTCATATCTCTCTCTACACAAGTTCAAATGGGGTGCTCTTGATGGCTATGGAAATCTTAGGATTTCTACTCTATTCTTACAAAATTTCATGAGTGTTGGACTTTATTTGCCCCACGAATAACATAGAAAAGCAAACTGACTATATGAATAGTGACCGTGACAGTTTCTATATAATTTGGCCAATTTTGAAAAATCATAATAAATTCTCTAGAGTGCCAAAAAGAATACTCTTTGCCTCTATGAAAAGCTCTAAATGAAACCTATATTCATGCCAAATTTCATGAAGAAAATCATCCATTTGGTTAATTTGTGGTTCAGCTTAAGGTTCTGACACTTTTTAGAACCATAATGGGGTCAATTGGTGCCAAATGGTCTCCTAGCCATTCCATGACCATTTGAACACATCCCAAAGCATAAATGTAACACATAGAAGCACCTAAATGGTTTAAATCATCATGGAACTCAAATTCATCATTCCACTTGCATAAATACATATAAACATCATGGCTCAAAGATGTCAAAACTATTTAATCTCATTCATTTGGCTCCACATTTGGTTCATACAACATATTTATATGGTTTTACAATTGCTCAAGGGTTTACATATCAAAAATAACTCATACATACATACTTTGATATTAAATTACATAAAAAGGCTATTCTATTATCAAAGTATAGCTATCTATGCTCCCTGGCTCCTATTTTTGCTCCATTAGGCTTCACCTAGACATGGTTAGATAGAAAATAGGGGAGAGTAAGATTTAAGAAATCCCAATAGCTCTTTCAACCTTTCAAGTAAGCAAACAAGACATATATTTATGTCAAAGAATGCAAGTATGCACCAAACATTTCTAAGAATCATTAAAATCATAATTTTCATGTCACATAAACATGTCAAAGTCAAGAACAAGCTTTAGAGATTTTTGGTCTACCATCACCCTATTATTTGGGACTTTTAAATTAGTCTCACTTATTTTTTAGGGACTTTTAACTTAGTTTTACTTATTCTTGAGACTTTTAACCTTGTTTCACCCATGTTTTAGGACTTTTGGCTTCACCTCACCTAATCTAAAGAATTTTTGGCACAACTTTACCTATAAAGAGCAATTACACATTTTAAAAGCAAATCAAGAAGTATAATGGTGCCATAACAATAAACCAATAGCAAATGGCATGTCTTATGATTCAAACACACATACAAGCATTCAATGATAATCACACAACTAAGAAATGCACACAAGAAAATATGGAGAGATACCTTGGTTCAAGATGGACACATTTCTCTTTACTTTCTTATCTCCTTGGCTCGGCCTCACACCTACACCTAGGAGGAACTTGGTTTGCTTGGCCTAGGCACATCAAACAAGACATAATTACATCATTGGAACTAACTCTTGCTTTACATAAACATTACACAAGGTACATCTAGCTTATGACACCATTATGGTTCCATACAAGGCATAATGAAGCAACCCATATAATTCAAGATCTTAGCTCAAATTTCTCACTCAATCTAAGTCATATGACTCCATTTAAACTTATTAGAGTCCTTTCCAACTCAATTCAAAGAATCCAACACTAAGTTGCTTATTTATGCATAATAGAACCTAAAACTTTCAACTTTTAAAATATTATTTTTAAATTAAAACCAATAGTTTCTTTGGTATCTATAATTCATATCTAGACCATTTCTAACCTTGAAATCAAAGAAAAATCTCCCTAGGTGCATTATCTCAAGCTTGGCTAAGACATAGTGTAAACCAAGAGCCTATGGAGTTTTCTTCCATTTCTTAGGGAAATTGCCATCCACGAAGCTTCTTAGATGTCTTAAGAATTCATACATATTCTTAGACAACCTAAAATATCATTTGAAAGCTTTATAATTGCCAAAGTGCAACAAAATCCCTAATTTTCATAAGTTGTTTTCTAATGGTTCTTTTTGAATCCCAATTGTTTCATTTGATTTTCCATGCCTCAAAGCCTCACTTACCATCAAGTATAAATTAGAAATAGGCCCCTAACATATGGTCCCTAATCTGGCTAAAAACTAGGAGGCAAGAGTGTAACAACCAGAAAAAAAAAAAAAGCTAAAAAATTTTCGAATAGTTGAAAATTTTCTAAGTCTGCTAGCTATAGCGAGAAATGGGCTAGCTATAGCGAATGTACCTATTCACTATAGCAAGAAATAGTCTAACTATAGCGAAAATGCTTCTAGCTATAGCGAGTGTAAGCATGCCATACAAAAACCAAGGAGCTACTCATCGTAACGTACACCATAGCAAAGGCAGGGGTCTGGGACTGATATGTGCTCGCCGTAACGAGGGTTATGTTTCGCTATAGCGAGGGTTAGTCCGAAAAAGTGTGAAAAAAGAGAATTTAACTTCTTAAATTGCCTCAATTCATTCCTTCTCCTTTTAACCAACTTAGGCTTCATCTAAGGTAGAGAAAAGAGCAGAGGAGAGAGAGAGACACCTAGAGAAGGAAGGAGAACAAGAAAAAGGTAAGTATAACATGGGATTTCCCTACCTTTTCTTCTTAGAATCTTGTTCTTCTCTCATTGGCCTCTCTTTCTATGGTTTTGTTGGTTGAATTAGCTATGTTTTGGGCTTGGTTCAGAAGAGGGAAAGTAGAAAACCACTCTTGAAGGAGGTTAGAACTCATGTAACTTTACTTCCTTGCTTTCCTTTCTTGAGAGCTTGAGAGAGGAAGGATAGTTGGTAAACTTCTAGAGAGAGAAAGAACCCTTACTTTCTTATATGCTTAGTAGGGTTTGCTATAAAGAAACCCTTAGCCTTATGAATAAGTGTTGAGTTATGAGAGAGTAATTCCATGTTCTTTATGTGTCTAGGCTCAAGAGAAACATTTTCATCTAGTTGTGATTGGGGAACCAAGAAGGGAGAAGACAAATTGAAAGGGAAGGCTTGTGTTAGCCTATAAGGTAGCTCTCTCCCCCTTTCTCTCATGCATGAATGTGTGTTTAGCTTATTGTAGAATGTGTGTATGTGTATTTTCAAGCTATGAAAAGTATGCTAGCATGCCTTTACATGTCATGATCCTTGATACTATGTTATGTGTTAAATGAATCCATGATATTTGTATGAGTTTGCTTGAGTGTGAAAAGGCCAAGAACTCTTCCCTTAGGTGAGGATGAGCCAAGAACCCTCGAGCTTGGTTGAGACAAAGCAAAGGGTCTCCCAAAAGTAATATGGACTCCCAAGAGTATGGTTGAGTCCAAAGTGCTCAATAGTGGGTGAGGCAAGTCCAATACCCATGAGGAGAAGTGTGAGGCCAATCCAAATACTTAGTGAACCTTTGAATGTTTTGTATGATTGATTCACATGCCAAAGTTGTTTTTAAAGTGTCCATGACTTTCACTTTTTCATATATGCATTTGAAAAGCTTGCTTGGCACATATTATGTATGTTGAATGAGAGATGAGCTATTGGGATTATTTGAATCTCATCCCCTCCTCTCCACTATCCTAACATGCTAGGTGGACCAAGTGAACAAAGACATAGGAGCCACCAAGCTTGAAGCTAGGGGAATCGGCAAAGGATTTGTGAAATGGCCATTTGTCACCATTTTGTTGTTAAGAGATGTAATTGAATGATCTACATTGGGTGTGCACTTATGAATATTTGTAAATAGATGTACTTATTGTATATGTATGAGAATTAGAACTATAGTGCATGTTGTAGCAAGTTTTCGGTATAAATAGTAAGATCTTGGCATTATGTACATGGTGTATGTGTTGGTGTGAAAGAGTGAGTTTTGAAAATCTGGGTTGTTATCCATTTGAGCCATGTTTAATAGCCTATGTTGATGCTTTCCCACGTGCTCATAGGGCCTTAGGAGTAAGCGAAGCAAATTTGAACCCTTGGAACCCTTTTTAACAAAGGAAATTGACACTTTGCCCCCTTATGCCAAAGTCTGACCAAATGACCTCTTCTTGCCTTGAAATTTGGCATGTGACTAGATCTTGCCTAGAGATTTTTGGAAAGCCAAAGATCAGGTCATTTGGAAGTCTGTGGAATTTTCTATGATTTTTCAAAGTTGGTATCAGAATTTCAGATTTACACCAGCACTGTTCATTTGGTCAGTTGTATAATTGTGTCATTTGAGGGGCAAACGTGGTCCAATGGCTACAAAATTTTATAAGCAAAAACTAGATATTCACAGTAACTTGTAGTAACTAGAAACACCTCATTTAGAGTCTAGAAAGTAAGATATGAATTTTTGAAGTTTCTATCCAGTATTAGTCATCTTGCCTGACCATAAGTACTGTTCCATCGATTTCTGAGAGCTTGGCTTAATGAATGATCTGGAGATATTTTTCCTCTCTAGTTAACATCTACATATTTCTATATTGGTATCATTTTCAAGTATTAGATTTTTGCGAAATTAGTTGGACATTTTTTAAGTTCATATCAGTAAACTGTGACAGTATCAGGACCCAGTCCGACCTCCATACCAATTTGCATGTCAAATGTCTTGCGTGTGGGATTTTATGACTTGTAAATATTTGTAACATGAAGTAGACATCCAAAGATTTCCAGAATGACCAAGATTAAATGTTTTCAATTTTTTTGGATTTAGTTATGATTTTCCAAACTTTGCCCAGAAATGGGGCCAAGTCTAGCTGAAAATAGAGATACATGTTCCATATCTCTTTTTGGTTTCCATGGGTTGAAAGCATGATTTTGGGATTGAAATGAGTTGTAATAGTGCAATTAAATATGAGGATGCATAGCATGAGTTCACACAGTCCATGTGACACCGAAATAAATTTTTAACTATGACGCAATGCAAGAAAGTGTATGAATCCAATGGAAGTTCTCACTTTATTCTAACTATATCTCACATGAGCATGTAAGGGATAATGGGTATGATTTAGAAATGATGGTGTTACAAAGAGGAAGTCAAGAAGAAGCAATATAACCATGGTTTCCTTACCTTGTTTATAAACTTTTCAAAGGTACTTTCCTATGCTCCTAAGAACTGTCCCAAATTCTCTCTTCCCTTTACTAGTTCAGCCACCAAACATATCCAAATTAATCATCAAAACTATAGGAGAAGAGAGGAGAAAAAGGAGAAGAGGTTTAGTGAAGGAGAATGTGTGAAAAAGTGTGAATTTCTTGCTTTTTTAAAGCTTCTTCTTCCTCCCTTTGCTTTTCTTCTTGTGCACCACCTTAAGTAGAGTTTGGTTCTATTTTAGACTGAAAGTAAGTTGGTTAAGGATTTGGCTAGGAGTGGGACTTTTTTTAAGAAGCTTAAAGGTCCATTTACACAACTTTTTGAAATTACAATTTAGTCCTTCATCTTGGTCCTTTTCATTTAGGCTCATTTCAACTCTTTTTTTAAAGTTGTCTTTTCCATCATAAAATTTAGATCCTCTAATTTATAAAATGGCTTTGATTTCACCCAAATTGAATTTAAAACCTTACCAAATAATTTGGTCAAAGTTTTGGTTAACTAATAACCAAAACTACAAATCGAAGAAGTTTTGACTATTCTAGTGGTTTCTATGATTTTTAAGGCCTCTAAAAATCCTGAAAAACTTAATTTTTTTCATTTAAAGATTTCTCCTTTTTAAGTTTTTTAAAATTTACCCAAAATTACAAAAAATGTCATTGGCCTTTGTAGCTTTCCATTTGGCCATTCTCTTTTGGTTTATCCCGTTTAGTTCATTTTAAGAATTACTGATTATTACAAATATCCTAAAGACCTCAAATTCCTTCTAAACAAACGAAATCTCAAGATTACACAACATAGTGGAGTTCTCAGCCAAGGGGAAGAAAGGTTGCTTAGAGAAGTTTTAAATTTAGTTTAATGATATAAGAGGCTTAAATGAGTGACATAAAGGTTAAATAAACCATTTTTTTGAGAAAAAGAATAAGATTTGATGATGTTGAAATTATGATTCTATTAAAACCTTAATATGCCCTATGAATAGAATAAATGATATGGCTAAGTTTTTAGAATTGTTTTATTCATGAAAAGTGAAATAGATGAATAATGAAATTACTACATGCAATGTAGGTATTTTGAGACACTTAAAGTAATCTAAATCATACTTTAAGTCCTTATATGCACATATATTGATAGAATGAGATTGAATAGGTCCTGATTAGTTGTTTTATATCTTAATTAATGTGTTTAGACCAAGCTAGTGCAATCATATCCTTGTGTGTGTGAAAAACCAAGAGTAAAGAGAAAGAACAAGTAGAATAGTTCTTTGGTCAAAATTCTTGGTTTGTATCAAGTAGCTTACTCTTCTTTTCCTTGTATGCATATTGATTTGCATGACTTTGGATCATATTATGTGTATTGGTTGCTTATAAGGTTGTGTTTTATGACGTATGTTTTTAAAATGTTTTGAGTTAACTATGCTTTTATGTTTTTACTGTTATATTTCATAGGCTTATGTCTTCAAGGAAAGGTGATAAAGGCATTGAATACAACCATGCTCCCTTAGTCTAAAGGAAAAATTTGTGATAAAAGGATTGAGTATAATAATTCTCTCTTAGCCCAAAGGAAAGAGCCTAAGCCAGGTTGCATGTATGATATGGCCATATCTAAGTTTATGTTATAATGTGTTGTAATACGATATTAAGACAACACTTAATATATATTATAATAGGCATAAAACATCTATTTTCATGAAAATAACACTTTTAATAGTGGAAATAACCATTATCAAAAGCCAAATTAATTCATTTTTGGTTAAATGAACCATGTGAGTTTACCAAAGTCATCTTCCTTCCATAACATACTTATTTAATTAGAAAAATCATACTTTGAAGCTTAAATTTCAGGTTGGAGGTATACATCTCAAAGTGAACATCACACTTGCATTTTCCACATGTCCCATATTCTAATATAAACTTTGAAAATTTATAACTAATTCTAGGAAATTTCAAATCATGCAAATTATGATTTTTGGAAAGCTCAGGATGTCCTCTAACTACTATAAAAATTTTAGATCAAAACAATATCATTTAGACTATGAAATGCTAATGAAATAGTAACTGGATCTTATTTATGTCCTATAGTAGACCAGCAATTTCAAAAATTCATATCCCACTCTACATAATTCCAAATTAAGTGATTTCAATGGCTATGAAAGCTTATGATGTCAACTATATGTTTGTAAAATTTTATGAGTATTGAACTTCATTTAGCCCTTGAATGACACCAAAAACCAAATTGACTATATATACAATGATAGTGACAGTTTCTACATAATTTGGTCAATTTTAAAAAATATAATAAATTCTTTATAGCTCTAAAAATAGTGCTCTTTAGTTCTATGAAAAACTCTAGATGAGATCTATATATTTGCCAAATTTTATAACAAAATTTATCCATTTGGTCTAGTTTTGGTTTATGGCAAGAATAAGGTCAAAATGGCATCAAATGGTACCAAATGGTTTTCTACATTATCTATGACCATTTGAGCACATCCAAGAGCTTAAATATAGCATATAGAAGCATCACAATAAGTCCAAATCATCATGGAGCTCAATTTCATCATTCCACTTGTTCATATACACATGCATGGCTAGGTTCTAGAATGTCAAAATCATACATTCGCATTCATGTGGCTCTAAATTTGGTTCATATAACATATTTATATGCTTTTACATATGCTCAAGGGTTTATATCTCATACATAACTTATACATACATACTTTGACATCAAAACTATCATATTGTCAAAGTAATGCAAATAACACTTGTAACACCATATTCATTTATCTCATCTCATCTCATGTTTAAGTATGCTTCTTTGAATAACATAAGCTTTACAAGAAAAGGCATTAAAATATTCGATTATTTTTGCATTACGTCATGGATAAAATTTTTATTTCATATCCCATGGATCATATAAACTCATCTATCTCATTCTCATATTTAAATACATAAATACAACTCAGAACTGTCTCAAGAAGTGGCCACAAACTCAAGCTCATGAAGTATATACATAAAAATTACATGTGTAGCATCGGGTTAGTATATCAATTTTTTGTCATGAATTTTGGAAAATTATAATTAATTCTAAAAAAATTAAAATCAAATACACTATACCATTCCAAAAAGCTACAAATGTCTACTTTATGTTAAAAATAAGTCCAAACCAAACAGGAATATCTAACTACTAAAAATCGATAGAATAATAACCAAGCTCACCTGGCGCTACTAGTACTATCATAGAAATTTAAAAATTCATATCTCCTTGCTCAGACATTCAATTGAGGTGATCTCAATAGCTATAGAAAGGTTATCATGTCTAGTTTATTCTTATAAACCTTCATGAGTATTGGACACCATTTGTCCCTCTAATGACACAAGAGAAGAAACTAACCATATGAATAGTAACCATATTAGAACAACTGAAATATGGTAACTTTAAAAATTTATAATTAATTTCACAGAGCTCCAAATAATCTGGTCTTTAGCTTTCCAAAAAGGTTTGGATGAGATCTATATGCATGCTAAATTTTATGGGTAAATTCGTTCATTTGGTTAGATCTTGATATTGGATTGCAAAATGGCTCTTTTGTCTCTCATAAGGGTCTCAAATGGTCCAAATCTACTTCTAAGACATCCATGGCCACTTAAGCATGTAGGAAAGCACTGATATGGTCAATTAAACATGTCTCAAAGGTGTAAAAACCCAGATTTCACAAACTCACTCTTTTACCCTAAGATGTACACAAGAACACATAGGCTATATCTTACCATTCAATGTCAAAAAGTGGCTACAACATCCACATGGCATCAAATCTCATACATATACAATATATCCATATATTTACAAGTGCTCATAGGTTCATACATCATATACAATGTTAGATTACATCATATGCCATTCATATGGCTACAAAATGACAAAATCATATACTTTGTTGTCAATCTCCTTTCTTTAGGCTTGGTGGCTCCCATTTCTTGGCTCACTTAGTCTACTTAGACATGTTAAACATATGAAGAGGAAGGGATGAGATTCTAGGAATCCTAATAGCTCTTCTCCCTTTCAATCACACATAAAGAATGTAAATTCAAGTCTAAAATGCATACATGGACATCAAAGCTTTCATAATCATTTATGGAACACTTTTAGCATTCAAGAAGTCATACAAATCATACATAGGTTTGCCAAGCAAGTGGCTTAGCCTCACCCATTCTCTCTAGGGATTTTGGACTTGGCTCACCCATTTTCTTAAAGGGTTCTTAACTAAATCTTACTCTTTAGAGACTTTTGGCTTTGTCTCATCCATTCTTGAAAGTCCTTGGCTCATCCTTACCATTGCTAGGGAGCTTTTGGCTTTACCACACTCAAGCAAACCAAAACAAGTTCACAAAGTATCATTTAAAGGCATAACATAACATCATGGTACCATGACATATAGATACATGCTAAAACATTTTTCATGGCTCAAAATATACATACACACATTCAAAGACAAGATAAATATCTACTCATGCATGAGAGAAAGAAGAGAGAGCTACCTTTGTTATAAATGCACACTTTCTTCCTTGAACACTCTTCCTCTCCTTTGACCACATAATCACAAAGATGTGAGACTTGGTTCCTTTGGCCTAGATACATAATATGGAAGCCAATTACACTCTTGGAACAAATTCTAAAGCTACACATTCATTTCAAAAGCTAGGTGGTGCTTATATCTCATTTATGGTTCCATAATGCATCTAATGAAATAACCTTAAGAAAATATCATCTTGGCTCCATTCCTTCTATCCATTTAAGGTTCTTGACTCCATTGAAATCTCTTGGGGCCATCACACCTTCATTTTAAGGAGCCTAACTAGGTGTTACTTTTTTAGGCCATAATATAGAACCTATGATACCATCTCACTATTCATGACTTCTAAAATTTTTTCAAGGCCTCCTCTCATTCTCTCCTATTATATATGACTCAAAATCAAGCTTGGAATAAATTAAAACTACCCCTTGGTATTCCTTTTAGCCTTGGCCAAAACTATGCACCAAGAGAGCACTAAGTGAGTTTGTTTCATTTTCTTGATGGGAGATGCATGTGGGAAGCTTCTTAGGGATCTTTAAATCTCATATAAACGTTCATTTTAGCTTAGGAACTCTTGCATCAAAACATAATTTTAGTAGAACCCTAGAAACCCTAACTTTGTTATCTTGAAATTTAATGGTTATTTAATTGTTTCCTTTGCATATTCTTGTTCTTCTCCCTCATTTTCCTAAAATTCACTCTTGGTTTGGCTAGAAATTTAACTCCTTAGGGCTGGTCTTATATGTGGAGAAAATCACAAGAGAAATAACAAGAGAAATCAAGCTTGAAGCATGGTAAAGTACCTTGGTTTATTGGCTTCCTTTGCTTGTTCTTCACTTTGCTTGGCTTCTTCTCCTCGGATTCAAAAATTCCCTCTTAGGTCTGACCTCAAAACAACCCAAAATACTTCAATAATTCCATAGGAAAGAAAGGAAGATGGATGAGAAGGAATTTGCTAAAGAGAAACCAAGAAAATCTATGAAAAACCATACCTTTTTCTTGCTTTTTCTTCTCCCTTTCTTTCCTCCCTTATGCACCTCACTCCCTTGATTCTTTCTCTAGTTTAGGGTAGAAATGAAATGGATTAAGTGAGGAGAAGAGTAGGGCATGCGGTATATATAGGTAGGTTTACAAAAATTGTTTCCAAAATTTCAATTATGTCCCTTAATCTTGGCATTTTTGTTTCGAGTTCATTTTAGCTCCTTTTTTAGAACCATCCTTTCCATTATAAGATTTAGATCCTTAATCTTATAAAATTTTTTTGGAATTATTCAAATTGGAGCTAAAACGTTCTCGAACAAAAGGGTCTATATTCAGGTCAACCGACATTAGAAAATGTATACTGGAGGGGTTTTAACTGTCCCAGGGCTTCTCATGGTTTTCAGGGCCTTTGAAAAACCTAGAGAACTTGAATTTACCATTTAAAAAGCCCTCATATGAGAATTCCAAAATTTGTCCAAAATTGCGAAAATGTCATTACGTTACATAGCTATTTCATTAAATTTTATCTAGTTATTTTAGCTTTTGTTTCAAGGTACCTCTGGCCTTTTAAATTTATGACTTAATGTCTAGATCATTATTCTAAATTTTTTGAACCCTAACTAATCAATTTCAGAGGACTTACTTTATAAATGTATTTGTTTCCATTATTTTTATGAAAACCAAACATTACAACACTCTTTGGCCTTCATTTTTGCTTCCTTAGGCTTCACTTAGACAATAATAGATGGAAAATAGGGGAGGGTGAGATTCAAAGAATCCTAATAGCTCTTTCACCCTTTCAAGTAAGCATATATGACATATAATCATGTCAAAAATACAAGTATGTATCAAACACTTTCAAGAACCAAGAAAATCATGTTTTCAACATCACATAGATATGTCAAGATCAAAACCCAACTCTAGGAACTTTTGGTCTAGCCTCGCCCTATTATTTGTGACTTTTGTATTAGCCTCACCTACTTTGTAAGGACTTTTGATTTAGTTTTACTCATTCTTAAGACTTTTGGCCTTGTCTCACCCATTCTCAGAGACTTTTAGCTTCACCTCACCCAATCTAAGAAACTTTTGGCACAATCTCACCCATAAAGAGCAATCTCACAATTCAAAAGCGATCTAAGAAGCATAATGGCACCATAACATTAAACCAATAGCTATAGGCATGTCTTATGATTCAAATACACATATAAGCATTCAATGATAATCAAACAATCAAAAAATACATATAAGAAAGGATGGAGAGCTACCTTGGTTCAAGAAATACAATCTCTTCCTTGATTCCTTATCTCTTTAGTTTGGCCTCATTGGAGGAGGCTCGATGGACCCATCTCTAGCCTCATATAAAGTTTACACAAGGTATTTCTAGCTTATGCCATGCTTATAGTTCTATACAAGGGCATAATGAAGCAACTTATATAATTCATGATCTTAGCTCCAATTTCTTACTCAATCTCAATTATATGACTCCATTTAAACTCATTAAAGTCATCACAAACTCAATCCATAGAGCCAAACATTAAGTTGTTTTTTATGCTTAAAAGGAACCTAAATTTTCAACTTTCAAAATATGATTTTTAAATTCAAACTAATGGTTCCTTTGGTGTCTATTATTCATTTCTAAGCCATTTCTATCCTTGAGATTAAGAAAAACTCTCCCTAAGTATGAAATTCCCTTCTTGGCTGAGACATAAAGCTAAACAAGAGCCCATGGGGTTTTCTTCCATTTCCTAGGGGATTTGCCATCCATAAAACTTTCTAGATGTCTTGAGAATCCAAACATGGTTTTATACAATCTAAATTATCACTAAAAATCTTCATAGATCCCTAGATGCAACCAAAACCCTAATGTCATAACTTATTATCTATAGGTTCTTTTTGAATCCTAATTGCCCCATATGATTCCTCATGCTTCAAAACCCTATCTCCTATCAAGTGTAGATCAAAATAAAGTCCCTAACATATACCCCTTATTCTGGCCAAAACATGAAGACCAAGGAAAGCCAAGAAGAAGCACTTTGAGCCATAGTTTCTTACCTTATTTGCAAGCTTTTCAAGAGAGCTTTTCTATATTTCCAAGCTTCCCTTCAAACTCTCCCTCTCCTCTACTGAACCAGTTATAAAGCATGTCCATATAAATTATTCAAACCATGAGAAGAAAGAGGAGAAGGAGGAGAAGAAATTTAGAGAAAGAGAAGGCATGAAAAAGTGTTGAATTCTTACTCTTTCAAGGCTTCTTTCTCTTCCCTTTGCTCCCTCACTTGGTGCACCTCCTTGAGCTGCCCTTGAATCTATTTTGGACCAGAGGAATGTTGATTAAGAGAATGGAAAAGAGTAGGACATGATATAAGAGGCTATAGGACCCATTTATGCCATTTTTTTAAAATTCCAATTTAGTCCTTCGATTTGGTTCTTTCCATTATGCTCATTTCAACTCCTTTTTTAGATCCATTTTTTCTATCATAAAATTTAGGTCCTCTAATTCATAAAATACTTTTGGTTTCACCTAAATTTGGTTTAAAAATTTACCGAATGATTCAATTAAAGTTTTAGCCAACTGACACTTTAAAATATAAACCAGAAGGGTTTTGACCATTTTAAGGGTTCCTATAGTTTTTAGAACCTTTGAGAACCTAGATAAACTTAATTTTACTATTTAAAGATCCCTTTTTTGAGTTTTCTAAAAGTTGTCTAAAATTACAAAAATGCTACTCGTTTTGTAACTTTTCGTTTGACCGTTTTGGCTTTGGTTCCAGGCTAACTTTAAGCTCTAATCCACATTTTAAGATACTCTAATTAACATCCTAATCTCATTTAGCCTTAATCTTCCTTGCTTTAGGGTATTCCTATATTAGTTTATTAGGTTCAATTCAATTTCTGAATTACTAGTTATTACATGTGTTATGATGTTCTATGACCATACATGCTTGTATCTCCTTACATGAGTAATCATATGTGTATATTGGAATTTGTAGAGTATTGCTACTAAGATTTTCTTGAGAATCTCACCCCTTGTCTCTTACTAATCATGGCTAGGTAAAATGCAAAACAATGAGAAAAAAGAGAGCAAGACTTAGAAAAGGTCAAATTTAACAAGAGTTTAGCCTAGGACTTAGTATTATATACATGAATATATAAATTTATATTTTGATATAATGTATTAGTAACTTGTGCAAAAGTGTTAAAATATGAATGTATGACTAAAATATGTATGTATAAGATATTGGAACATGAATTAGTAAAAGGAATTCCATTGAGCTTACATGCATATCTTCAAGTGGGATAATGATTTTTAGATGGAAGGCAAATTTCACATGATAAATAGTTCATAGTTGATGCATATTGTAACATCTGATATATTGTAAAAACACTGAAATGGGTCAGTTTGAAAAATAAGTCCCTTGAAATGATTGATTTAAGATTAAATAAAATTTGGATAAAAATTTAAATAATAGAAAATAAGGATTTGAGCTTTGAGTTGCCTAGAAACTAGGGTTAGAGTGATTCAAAAAATTTGTCGAAAGGCCAATGGCATTTTCATAAATAAGTGTAATTTTGGAAAAACACTTAGGAAGGCTTTTTAAACAGAAATTTTGAGTTTTCCAGGGTTCTCAGAGGCTTCAAAAATTATGGGAAGCCCCAGGACTGGTAAAGCCCTTCCGGTATACTTTTTTCAATGTCAGTTAACCCGAACTTTGACTGGTTCATTCGGGAAGGTTTTAGCTTTGATTTGAGTGATTTCGAAGGCATTTTATTAAATTAGGAACCTAAATTTTATAATAGAGAAGATGATTCTCAAAAAAGAATCTCCTTAGACCAACTTAGCATCTGCCAAAAACAAAAGATAGAAGTAGAATTTTGGGAGCACAAGAAGAAGGGAATTTTGGAGGGAGAAAAGTCAAGGAAGGTAGGAAAAACTTAAGAAATTCATGCTTCTTCCTCTTTATACTTTGTTCCCCTCCTCTCCTCCTCCCTTTTTATGGTTCTCTTGAATAGAATGATTCTGTTTTTGGTCCAGAACATAAGGGAAGAGTTCAAAATTCTTGAAGAGGAACCAACCAAGAAGAAAGAGCTTTGAAACCAAGTTAGAATTTAAGGTGATTTCCTATCTTTGTTGCTTCTTCCCTCTTGCTTCTTCTTGTGGGTGTGATGCCTCCATGTAGAACCAATTAGGGGAGGAAGATTTTGACCTAAAACTAATGAAAAACTATAAAATTGGAATGTGGGAATTAGGACAACACCAAGAAATTGCATGAAAAGCTAGTAGAAACCAAGTTGAAAAAGTGTAAAACTTATGAACACAATGTAAAAACTGATTTGATTCTTGAATTTTTTTTTTTTGCATGTGTGAGTGTTTAATTGAGCTCCTAAGACCTCTAGAAAGTCTCCCAAGTGACTCTCCCATCAAGGAAAAATTTGAAACTCCAAAAATCTCATTCTTGTCCATAGGTTTAGCCAAGGCAAGAGCAATAGGTTAGGTTGTGTTTTAATTTGTTCTAACTTTGGTTTATGACTCCATATGATATTAGAAAATGGGAGAAACCATTGAAAGAAAAATTAAGAGCCATGGAATAGAAGATGAAGAAATGGTGTCCATAATGGTGTCTTAGGAGGTAACTTAGTTTTCTAATTGTGCAAATGATTGTGTGATAGCTTTAAGAACCTTGAATGGGGTCAAGAAGCCTAGAAGTAAAAAGAGAATGGAGTATAGAACTTAAATTACAAGGGTTGCTTCAATAGGCCACCAATGGGGCCATTATGTGAACCATGGGATCTCTTATTTTTTTAAGAAAAAGTGTAGTGTCTTGGCTTGCTTCAAGAGTTTAATCGTGTGCTAATTATGATGCTTAGGCTAAGAGAACTTCAATCCACCTAGGTATGTTTGTGGGACCAAAAAGGGGAAGGAAAAGGATCAAGAAAGGCTTGCACCAATTCAAGGTAGCTCTCCACCTTATTTTTCATACTTTCTTGTGTGCATATGTATGTCATTGTGTGTTTGCATTTACTCTTGTGATTTGATAACATGCCACTTGATGTTTTGATGTTGCATTAGTATCAATGTGTATTCTTAAATGGTTTGGTTGTGAGAATTGGCTCATAAGGGTGAGGTGATGCCAAAAGTCTTTTAATATGGGTGAAGATGTGCCAAAAGTCTTAAGATATAGGTGAGACTAGACCAAAAATCCCTTGGATGGGTGAGGCTAAGTCAAAAGTCCCAAGGCTAAGGGTGAGGTAAATCCAAAAGTCCTAGAAATTAGGGCGAGACAAAACCAAAAGTCCCTAGAGCATGAGAATGGTTTAATGTATAAATATGGCATGGAAATGTGGCATTACACACTTGTGATTTTGATGTATGTATGCTTTGAATTTATGTGTGAACTGGTGTGTGAGCTATTAAGATTATTGGAATCTCACTCCCCTTTCTCTCTCACTCTTGAAATGTCTAGGTGGGGTTCAAGACCAAGGGAATGCAAGCCATGACACTTGATATGTTGTAATTTGCTAATTATGTAACCTTATTTTATAGTTGAATGCCAAAGCAACCTTGTATATGTTATTTTTGTAATGTAAGATCATGAACAAATGTAATATAGTGTATGAACCTTGTATAGACCCTTCTTAGCCTGGAAGCAATAGATATATGAATTTTGAATCATGGATGGCATGTATGTATTAGTGTATTATTAGGTGTGAAATGGTCAAAATGAAATGCATAGGGTTTAGGACCATTTTGGCAGTGTCTACAAGTCATATTCATGTTTTCAAACTTACCCAAAAGGTGCCAAACACTAAAGAAAATCATTTGGAGAGATTTGGTACCTCAATTGGATTAAAATTAACCAAATTGGGAGGTTATATCATTTTTTATCCAAATGAGCTCTTCTTGATCTGAAATTTGACATGCAACTAAAGCTTTTAGGGAAGCTAAAGTGGGCAATTTTTGGAGGTCTACAAAATATTTGATGAATTTTTGAAGTTGAAAAATTTTTCTGATATGGCTAATGCTACTGTTCCAATAGTTTGAAAATGAATCTATGTCAAACATAGGGCAAACGATGTCAAATTTTCATGAAATTTTATAGGAAAAAACTAAACCTTTCCAATGACTTGTGCCAACTAGAATCATCCCATTTTGATGTTTAGAGAGGGAGATATGAATTTTAAAAATTGTTATCCAGTACTAGCATCCAGTCAAACCTGTGTCACTGTTTGATTAGTTTTCATGGTCTGAACAAACCTAGAATGGTCTAGAATGATTTTTTCCCTCTAGCTAACATCCATAACTTTCCAAATTGGTATCATATGGATGGATTGGATTTTCATGGAATTAATTGGATATTTTTAAAATTCATATCAAAAACCTGTATCAGTACCAGTAGCTAGTCGAACCTTTGTGCATTTTTTGATGTCAAACATGGTCTAGATGCTATGTTCATGACTTGAAATTATTTTTAGTGTAAATTTAACACTTAGAGCTTTCCAAAAAGCTATGGCATGGCAGATTTTGATTTGTTTATATTTAATTATGAATTTTCAAGCCACTGTATAATCCATGATGAATGAAGGTATTTTTGAGGTTTTGACTTGAGATTTGTGGATTGTTTGCTATTTTGAGTTGATTATGATTTGTTCCAATGGTAAATGACTAAGGAATGATGTTGGAACAGTCACAGGTCCCATATAACACAAAATGAAAAATTAACCCCAATGTTGCATAAATAAAAATGCATTATTTCCATATTTTCCTTGCTTTTACCTTATGAATGTACACCAAATGCCCCGAATGGAAGAGTATGATCGTAGAAAACTATATGGTATGACACATATATGATTTGAAAAGCTAAAATAACCCCAAAAAAGGTAATAATAATTAAAATATTAAATTAAAAACATAAAAAAAACCAAAGAAAAATAAAGAATGCCCTTTTTTAATGAAAAAAAGAAAATGAAAAAAAAAAATCTAAAAATAATAATTAAAGAACAGAAAAAGTGGAGAAACAAAGATTTAAAAGAAAAATAAAAATGACCCGAAAGAAAAAGAAAACAAATGGCTTATGTTACCCAAACCTTACCAAACCCACATATGCTAAGCCCATTATCTTGAGCCCATTAACCCAAAAATTAAAAAAGATAAATAGAAAAAAAAGATGGAAAGCCTTTCCAATAGGCCTTTGTTGCCAAACAAAGCCCAGCAATAACCAAAAAAAGAAGCAACTAATTTTTTTAGATAATGAAAGAAACATGGATAGGCCAAATTCTGAAGCCTAAACCCAAAAAAGGATGTATAAGGAAAAGCCCAATATCCTTAAAACAAAATAAAAAAGAAAGAAGAAAGGAAAAAGAAAAAAAAAAAGAAAGAAAACAAAACATGGCCCAAATTCTGAAGCCCAGGTCCCTAATTTACTCTACCCAAAAGCTACCTAAACTTTGAAACCCAATGTCTTTAAAACAAAATCAAAAAAAATTCAACTAAAACAAACAAAAATAACTCTAGCCCAATGCCCAAGCTCCAAGAGTCCAATACAAATAAAAAGGAAACATCAATCAATCGTAAGGAAAAAAAAATAACAACAACAAAGAGAAAAGGGAGAACTTGTCAACATCTTTTATCCAAAAATAACAACAACAACAAACAAAACAAAATTAAAAAAAAGGAAATGTTTTGATTTAGAGAAACAAAACATATGGCCCAATAAAAAAGGGAGGAACAAAGAAGACCAACAGCTAATGAAGCCCATCCATCTCTGGTTCAAAGACACAAAACCTACGGCCTAATAAAAAGGGGAGGAACAAAGAAGCCTAACAGCTGATGAAGCCCATCCATCTCTAGTTTAAAGAAACAAACCTATGGTCCAATAAAAAATGAGGAAAAAAATAAAGAAGCCCAACAGGAGATGAAGCCTATCCATCTCTCAGATCCATCTGGGAACCCTATCCGTGGCCTTACTTCCCTCGTGCACCCTTTTTGTCATTGAAGAAGTGGAAAAAAGAAAACCACGCTAAGATGGTGAGGGGACTAAAACACCATAATGCGCACTAACGTTGCAAGATCGTGGAGTAAAGGAGAATGAGGGTAGTACAAGATCAGCCATTCCAACAACATGGTACAAAGGAATTTGCAGACGCGCAGGAAGGGAAGGATGAGAAGCACTATCGGGTTTTTCTATAAAAGGGGGATTCGAATTGAAAAAAAAAAGGTGAACAAGAGAGATTGAGAGAGGGTTAGGAATGAGTAGAAACAGAGAGAGATTATGAAATCGAAAGAGAGGCATGGGGGTTTCCAAAAATTGAAAGAGGGGAGGTTTCGAAAACCCAGTAATTGAGGAGCCAAGAAAAAAGGGGAGAGGGAGTCTGCGAGAGGAGAACAGAATATAGAGAGATAGAAGTAGAGAGTGAGAGAGGGAGATTTACTTTGGGATGATTTCGTTGATTCAATGTAAGGGAAATCGAGACTGAGAGGGGATTTTGCGGCTGAGGGCTTTCTGAGTTTTGCTGATACGAGGAATTGATTGATTCAGATAAAAGGAAAAGAGTCACAAAAAAGAAGAATGGGGTTTCTAGCAAAGCGGAGGAAGCAAATTTGGCACAGTAGGAAAACAAGGTAAGAGTATCTGTGGTTTGGCAAAGAAAGTAAATTCACTTATGTATGCTTTATTACAATTTGTATTTGTCTTTTGTAACAACCAGCAAAAAGAGAAAAGAAAAGCTAAAAATTTTCAAAGGGCTGAAAATTTTCTATGTCTGCTCGCTACAGCCCGGCTATAGCGAATGCACCTGTTCGCCATAGCGAGAAATGGTCTAGCTATATCGAGAATGCCTTCTTGCTATAGCGAAAATGCTTCTAGTTATAGCGAGTGCAGGCATCCCATACAAAATCTAGGGAGTTGCTCGCCGTAGCGAACGCCATAGCGAAGACAGAGGTCTGGGACAGACAGGAGCTCGCCGTAGCGAGGGTTATGGCTCGCTATAGCGAGGGAAGTCCGGAAAAGCGAGGAAAAAGAGAATTTGACTTTTTAAAAGCCTCCCAATCTCTCATTTCTTCTTCTAACCGACTCAAGCTCACTCTAAGAGAGAGAGAAGGGCAGAGAAGAGAGAGAGAGAAGCTTAAAGAAGCAAGGAAGAGTAAGAGAAAGGTAAGATTTACATGGTTTCTCTCCTTAGAATGTTGTTCTTCTCCCCTTGTCATCTCCCCCTATGGTTTTGGTCATGGAAATAGTTAGGTCTTGAGCTTGGTTCAGAAGAGGAAGAGTGGAAAACCACTCTTGAGGAAGGTTAGAAGTCATATAGTCCCCTTTTCTTGATTTCCTCTCTTGAAGCTTGAGAGAAGAGAAAGAATAGTTAGTAAATTCTAGTGAGAGAAAGAACCCTAGCTTGACAAGCTTAGTAGGGTTGCTAGAAGGAGATCCCTAGCTTAGGAATCAAGTGTTAAGGAAATAATTCCATGCTTCTTGTGTGGTTAGGCTCAAGAGAAGCACTCCCATCTAGAGTTGATTGTGAAAACCACAAGGGAGGAGACAAGTTAAAAGGAAAAGTTATGATTAGCTAAAAAGGTAGCTCTCTCCACCTTCTTTCATGCATAATTGTGTGCTTACATTGTTTTACTTGTGTGTATATATGATTTGAGCTATGAGAAGTATGTTAGCATGATAATGCCTTATGTGTTTTAATGATGTTTTATGTGATTTCTTGGGTTTGCTTGAGTATGGAAAGGCCAATAACCCTTTAGCCATGGTGAGGATGAGCCAAAAACCCTCAAGTTGGTTGAGACAAAGTAAAGGGTCTCCCAAAAGTGAGGTTGACTCCCAAAGAGCAAGGGTTGAGTCTAAGAACCTCTTAAGAATGGGTGAGGCAAGTCCAAAATCCACAAGTGAGTGGGTGAGGCTAATTCATGTACTTGGCAAGCTTTTATATGTTATGTATGGCCTACTCACATGCTGAGAATGTTTTTCTTTTATGCATGGCCAATTTAAATGTTACAAATGCTCTCATTATGATTTTATATGCTAACATGCCATACATGCATGGTGAGACTTGTTTGCATGCTATATATGTATGATTGAATGAGAGATGAGCTATTGAGATTCTTTGAATCTCACCCCCCCTCTCCACCATCCAAACATGCTAGATGGACCAAGTGAGGCTAGAGATGGGAGCCACCAAGCTTGAAGCTAGGGAGATTAATGAAGATTTATACAGCAACTTCGTGTAATTATGTTGTACTTAAGACAAGGGATGTAAATTAATGATGTACATGATGTAGTACCTACAAATGCTTGTAAATCAATGTATTTATCATGTATATATATGAGAATGAGACCATTGTGAATGAAGAAGCAAGTTTTGTTATGAAAAGCATGATTTTAGTATTTGCTACATGAGTGTATAAGTGGGTGTGGGATAGTGAGTTTCTCCAATCTGGATTGTTAGACACTTGAGCCATGATTGATAGCCCATACGGATGCTTTCTCATGTGCTCATAGAGTCCTAGAGGTAGAAGAACTAAGATTGGACCCCATTAGCCCCCTTTCTAACCAAGTAAGTGGCCTTTTGCACATGATGTCAAAGGTTGACCAAATGACCTCTTCTTGCTTTGAAATTTGACATGTGGCTAGATCTTGTTTAGATATTTTTGGGAAGCTAAAGATCAAGTCATTTGGAGGTCTATAGAATTTTCTATGATTTTTCAAAGTTAGCATTAGAAATTCGGATTTCAGAAAACACTGTTCATTCGGTCAGTTTGGAAATTGTGTCATCCGAGGGGCAAACGTAGTCCAATGGCTACGAAATTTTATACACAGAAACTAAATAGTCACAGTGACTTGTAGGAACTGGAAGCACCTCATTTGGAGGTCTATAGAGGAAGATATGCAATTTCGAAGTTCCTGCCCAGCATCAGTCACTCAGCCAGACCCGAATTACTGTTTCATCGGTTTCCGGGAATTTGGCTTGATGAACTAATCTAGAGATATTTTTTCTCTCTAGCTAACATCCACATATTTCCATAGTGATATCGTTTACAAGTATTGGATTTTTTTGGAATTAGTTAGACAGTTTCAAAGTCCATATCAATAAACTGTGACAGTAACAAAACCCCCCTCTGACCAGTGGATGATTTCGGATGTCAAACGATTTATACATGAGATTTAAAGACTTCTACATATTTCTAGCATGAAGTAGACGTCTCAAGATTTCTAGAATGACCGAGATCATGGGCTTTCGATTTTTCTGTATTTAGTTCTGAATTTTCAAACTCAGCCTAGAAATGAGGTTAAATCTGCTGAAAACGAATTTGCATGTCTCATATCCCTCTTTGCTTTCCATGGGTTTAAAGCATATTTTTGGGATTAAAATGAGTCTAAATAGTGAAATTAAACATGAGGATGCATAGAAAGAGTTCACCCGGTCCATGTGACACTAAAGTGAATGTCTACCCATGCATGCTTCCATGAGAAAGAATATGAACCCAAAGAACATGATCCCGCTTTATGCTTCCCATATGTATATGAGCATGTAAGGCATGATGGGTATGAGCTAGAAAAGAAGGTGTTACATCTTTCATCTTCGAAAATCTGGGAATTATGTACTCTATTTAAGGCTATTTGATTCGAATGTTAGGGACACTGCTGATGATTAGATTATAGTTTGCTCTGTCATTGATATGAACTATTTTTGCTTCACTGCTGTGATGATAATTCTAGTTTAACTTCTTGTTGATGAATGTTGGTTTGATCTGTGATGGCATTGGAATTAGGCTAACATAATTGGATTCGAGTTCATGTTCGTGCCACTAATAGAAATTTGAATCCAGATGCTTGATTCCCAATCTGGCCTGTTGTACCATGGTGTTATAATGAAATTGATTTTTTTTTTATTAATGTTTGTAATGGGATACTATCCTTAGTATAAAAAAAATCTAGGCTTAAATCGTTGCTGATGAACTTGAGCTGTCATGCTTAGCTTCTGATTTGGAATTTGGAAAAATCATGGTGCATCCTGCTACACAAAGGGATATGAGTAATTTGGAAAATTTATGCTACTTGTCTTGCCTTAGGCTACCAAGGAGTTTTGTGAGTGAAGATATATGGGCTTTCGTAATCTTGGGTTGCATAAGAAGATGCATCTTGCTATGTTGACTTGACAAGAATAACTTTAAATATTGAATAAATCTTGACACTATTGCTCATTTTGGCTTGATTGAACTTTACATGATAAATGGATCAAGTTTGAGTAAGTTAGATTGGGGTTAACTTTGCATGATAAATGAATCCTGACACATGAGGGAAGATGCTTTAAACTTACACAAATTTGCTAATTATTATCTTCACTCTTGTCTAAAAGTCTTGGTACAAATTATCTCTATACCTATTGCTTATTACTTTAGTGACTTATTTTCATGAAACTTTACTGACTAGCGTTTTTGTTTTGTTTGACATGTGAGCAAATGGCAATTCATGTTATGGGTCATCAAGAAGAGCATTAAGGAAGTGGAAGGATGCAAAGACAAACAAGTGATCATCGTAATTCAATTCTTGCAAATTTCTATTTTTATCATCTTTGTAAATATTGTTCAGAATTCTGATATTCGTTTGATTGGACACAAAACACACACAGCCACAGGTTATTATATACTTGTAAAAAAAATTGTTATTCATTATAGGATATTATTATTATTATTATTAGAGTAGCCATGTAGGATTTTATATCCCCTCAGACATATAAGAGTTAAATAGAGTATTATGTGTGACAATAAAGTCTCTTTGATATTCATTGGTTTTTTTTATACACTTGCAAGTTTTGGGTTCCAATCGCCTTGTAAAATTAATTTTGTTTTCAAAAATTCTAAGAAAAAGAAAATGTCCTTGAAAAAAAAAATTAATTATTAAACCATGATTAAAAAAAAAAAGAAGGTTTAGAAAACCAGATGAAGTTCTTTGAAAAATATATATAGTTTTCTTTTAGACAAAATAAAGCATGTTCTTAATACCTAAAAAAGAAACCAAAAAAACCTTTTTCTGCAATAAATTACTAATTTAAAAAAAAAAACCTTTTTTCCTTTTCTTTTCTTAAAAATAAAAATTAGTATTCTAAAAGAAAATTTCAAAATTAATTATTCCTCTTTGGAGTAGGTCTTTTGAAAAAAAAAAAAGATAAACAGTAAAAAAAAGAAGCAAACAAAAGCCAAAAAAACAAAAACAAAAATAAAAACAGAAAAGAAAAAAAAGAGAGAAAAATTAACAAATAACAAAAAAAAGAGAAAATAAGAAAAGTAAGTGAAGATTTCTTCTAATAAAAATATATTTTATAGAAATGAAAAGCTTTCTTTAAATAAACAAAAATATAAAAGAAAAGGAAATAAAATATAAAAAAATAAAAATAAAAAATACCAAAATCTAAGGAAAAATATTTTTCAAACAAAAATCAAAACAAAAATATAAAAAAAATCAATTATAAGGATCAAGAATCAAAATCTAATCAAAGCCAAGAAAAAAAGAAAAAAAGAGAAAGAAAAATCAAACATCATTTCTAAAAAAAATGAATGAAAAAAATTGAAAGGATAAAAAATAATTAAAAAAAAGAGAAAGAATATACTAAAAAAAGTCCTTATACTTAAACACAAGTGTCATTTCAAAATTAAACAAATAAAAAAAAGAGAGAAGTCCTCATACTTAAACAAAAATAAATAAATGAAAAACTCCAAAAAAAAGAAAAAAATCAACAAAATTAATTTTAAAAAAATGAAAAAAAGAAAAAGTCAAAATAAAAAGAAAAATAAAGAAAGAAAGTCAAAGAAAAATAAAAATTAAGAGCAAAAGTCAAAATACAAGAAAAATTAAGAAAGTCAAAAATTAAAATCAAATCAAATAAAAAGTTTTAAAAATGAAAAAAGAAAAAAGAAAAGAGAAAAATCCTTTTTTAATTTCATAAAAAAATCATTAAAGTCGTAAGAAAACACAAAAACAAAAAAATTAAAAAAAATTAAAAAAATGAATTAAAAAAAAATAAAAAAGACATAGAAGAGAAAAATAAAATATAAAAAATGATAAAAAAGGGGAAAAAAACTGAAAATGTAAAAAAAGTAAAATTAAATTTACTTTTAACAAATTAAAACACATCAACTAATTTCAAAACATGTTTTATTTGTTAAAGGAAAAAATAATTTTTATTTTCTTCATCTTTTTGTAAAAAAACACACAAAAAAATTAAATATAAAAAAATTTTAAAAAGAATAAAACAAAAATACAAAATACCAGTCAAAAGACAATTTTTATTCGAACTACATGAACTTTAATCCTTCTTATAGGGTACGTAAGTCCTAGGCTCTCATATTAGGTCAAATCCGCTCTTGTAAATAAATATTTTTTTAATTTTTATTTTCTTAACTCCTTTCTTTTTATTTTGCTCTTAATTTTGTTTCTTTAATTTCTTTTTCTTTTTTACTTTTAATGTTATTTCCTTAAGTTTTTTCTTCCGTTTTGCATGTTATTTATTAAGGAGAATTAAAATATCATCAATGTCATTTTAATTTTGTACAACTAACTTAAGGTAACCATTCTTAATAATGGATGTAGTGGGGTGCCTAATACTTTTTTCACTCACAACTGACTCCCAAATCTAAATATAGTTCACAGACCATTTTTCTTATAAATGATTTTTTCAAAGTTTTGCCTTTTAAAAAATAAAATAAAATTTTGATGGCGACTCTACTACTTTTAATTTTAATTTCAGTTTTTGTTTTCGAAAATCTAGATCAAATTTTTCTTTAAGGCGCCATGTAGTCGCATTTTCGAGTGTAACATTAGGGCTTAATTAGGCATTTTGGAATAAAAAATTTGACCAATTGAGTTATAAATTATCCCTTTGCCCCAAACTACCTTAATGATTGAATTTTATGTTGAAATTTAGTGGACATCTAGATCTTTATATAGAGTTAAGGTTTGTATTTTTCAAAACTCGGTAAAATATTTGGCAAATTTTTAAAATTGGCCCTAAAAAAACTATTATGATATAGTACTGTTCATTCTGTACCATTTCTAGTTTTTGTATGTTTTGAGGGACCAAATAGATTCAATTTAACTTGAAATTTTTACAATAAGTTCATATCATAAGTTTTAAAATGACATATAATTTACTTAAATCGAAGTTGTGTAGTTCAAGTTATAAAATTTTAAGGTTCATACTCATTTGTGTGCATTTATGGCTAAAGTAGGCAAATGGTTCCTTTTATGTGCTTGAGTCTTACATACATGATATTTTATATGGAACTAAATACTTGGAATTATATTATGAGTAGGAATTGCAGAAAAACTATTTTTGAATATTATGAGTCCAATTGATGTGCTTAGTAGTTAAATTCCAACACTAAAAGGATTTGTGAAGTATATAATTTTAGCTAAATCATACAGAGTAATTGAGATATAGTAAGGTGTAATAAATTCCTTTATCAATTCTAGGCTTAAATTTTCTCAAGCTATCTTTGTTGTTATTATAAATGAAGCACTTAACACCTAAATGTATAAAAATAGCTAACATTAGGTTTCCTACATTTCCAAAGCTCATAAGTAGTTTTATTCAAAATAGGTCTTATTAGGCATCTATTCAAAATATAGTAGGAGGTAGGTTATTTTTACAAAGTAATATTTTATCCATATTAAGTAAAGTGCAATTTTTTCTTTCTATAACTCCATTTTGTTAGGAAGTTCTCATAGTAGAAAAATTGTGATTTATACCACATTCATTTCAAAACTCTTCAAAGAATAGATTTTAAAATTCTTTCTCATAATCATTTTATATAAAAAGGATTAAATATCGTTTCTCATTTTAAACTTATGCAAAATAGGTCTTAAACT
>JAIUCV010000014.1:3025852-3091869 GCA_026724425.1 Erythrophleum ivorense
TTTAGGTTCTCAATTTAATAAAATTCCTTTGGAATCACTCAATTTGGAGCTAAAACCTTATCAAACAAACCGGTCAAAGTTTGGGTCAATTGACGTTGAAAAACATACACTGGAGGGGCTTTACCAGTCTTGGGGCTTCCCATAGTTTTTAGGGCCTCTGAGAACTTTGGGAAACTAAAAAATTTCATTTAAAAATCCATCCTATGTAATTTTTCAAAAGTTTCACTTATTTACAAAAATGCCATTACGTTTCGTCAGTTTCCGTTGTAAATTGTTTCTCCATCCTAACTCTATTTTTCTTTCTATTTGAGCCTAGAATTATCATTTTTAGGGGTCTAGGACTCAACCCAAATTTTTTGGGACATTATCTAAGTCATTTCAGAGGACTTACTTCTATATAGCCCATTTCGTCATTTTATGAAAATTACGTTTGTTACACACAATATTTTATTGTCACTAAAACTTGCATATACCCATAAATATTTTAATGTCACTAAAACCTTTATCCACAGTGGCTTTGCTACTATTATCTATGGGTGTTTTATTGTCATTGAAGCCTTTAGTGATAGTAATAAGTCCATGACAATGGGATATGATTATATCATTTAACATTCTAAGCTTATTTTTCAATATATTGGTGCTCATTTACTTTATAAAAAAAAGTAAATATACAAGACATAATAAATTTTTAAGTAACTAAAAATTCATTCCATTATATTAAAGAAATTCTAGTAATCATCTTCATGCAAAATAAGGAGTCCATCTATCAACTCTTATATAATACTTTTCCAAATCACAAGATAAAAGAAACCAAAATGGACAATATATGTCAAGTCAATAGGTGAATACACATATGCTAGTTTTGCAAAATAGCTTATATCCTAGATGTCCCCTTTGAATAAGCTTGAAACTTGGTCTCAATCTACGCATGGAAGGCAATGATGTCAATGTTAAAAATGAGATATGGCTAACTTTAATTCAATTAATGCATAGTATACTATTTTCATTAGGATTGCTTGCAGTTAAAGATCTTGGATAGCCATTGGGAGCATTATTACCATCTGGCACCTATATAGAAAGAAAAAAATTCAAAATTTTATTAACAAGCCATTTAGATATAAAATTTTATCATCGATGTAATGTGAAAAATTTTTAATCAAACTTCTAAAGATGTTGCCTCTATATGAATTTCATCTCTAGAAAGCCATTGTTGAATTATAGTTAAAACATTTGTCAATAAAGTTTCAACCTTTTGGGGCTTGGCTTTTACTCCTATATCTAATGTCATACCATCAAGAAATGTACATACATCTCATACCATATTCCTTTTCTAACAATAATTATTCATATTAATACTTTTGGTAATGGAATTTACCATTATTAAAGCATCAATTTCTCTAATTGTGCATAAATAATTATTTTCATCATAGAAATTCCCAATTTCATGCAGAATAGGTTTGTTAGGCATATAATATCTCAAAATGAAGCTCAAATTTTGAAACTTGCTTCATATACACAATTTCACAACTTTGGCATATAATATGCATCAAACGTTGAAAAATCATAACTTAAATTATACAACTTTAATTTGTGCAAATTTGGTGGCTATAGAAACCTTATAATGAGAATATTAATTCTACAAATTTCAAGTCAAAACAAATTCATTTGGTCCCCTAAAACCTACGAAAATAGTAACTAGATTATATGAACATAAACCATAAAATTTGCATAATTCAGCCAACTTTTGAAATTCATAAGAAATTCTGTCGTCTAAAAAATTGTACTCTTTAGCTCTGTCGAAAGCTCTAGATAAGCTCTAAATGCTTGTTAAATTTTACCTCAAAATTTGTCCATTTGATCTTTTTTTGGTTGAGGGACATTTTGTAGCTAAAAAGTGCTATATTTAGTTCCAAATGGTCCAATTTGAGCTATATTATGCTATGTCTCCATTTGAGCACATTTTAAATGGAAAATACAACATATCAATCAATAGGTCCTAAAAGCCATGCAACTTAAAATCACACATTCACTTGTCATTATACATATGTAAATTCAAGAACTCAATTCATCAAATTGTATAATATCACATGCTTACATCTAAAAATAGTTTGTACATTATACTCTCATGCTTTTAGATGTGTAAGAATGATCACATCTCAATATATATATATACATCATCATACATGCAAGAATATACATTAAAGCATAAACTAACATCAAAATGATTCTTCTCGAGCTCTTTGCTCACCATCCTTGTTTTCTTAAGAATTACCTAGGCATGGTTAGAGGAAATATGGAAAGAATGAGATTCAAAGAATCCCAATAGCTCATTCATTATTCAAGCATACATACATATGGCATACTTAAGGTCAAGAAATTAAGTATGTATGTCACACAATTAATATCATTCATATTCATGTATTAGGGATCACATGGTTCGACCAAGAGCAAGAGCAAACTTTAAGGACTTTTGGTTTACCCTCACTCAACAATTTAGGACTTTTGGTTTAGCCTTATCTTCTTTTAGGGAATTTTGACTTAGTCTCACTTATATTTGAGACTTTTGGCTCAGTCTCATCCACATTTAGGGACTTTTGGCCACACTTCACCCATTTAAGAGACTTTTGGCACAACCTCCTCCATTCAAGAGCCAAACCAATTTCAAATATAATCAAATATCATATAGTGGCATATAATCATCAAGCAATTAATAATATACATAATTTGCAAACAAAATATGCAATCAATCCAAGACACTTAGGCGATAAACATACATATGTAAGAATAGATAAGGAGCTACCTTAACATAATAGTTCAATTTAGTTTCCCTTTGTTCCTTAGCTTGGTCTCTCGACCTCACACTTACACTTGAGTGACACTTCACTTGCTTAGCCTATACACATTAGATGAAGTACAAAATTATCAATGGAGCCATACTTGCACTCATTTAAACCTTATCCAAGTTCACTAGAACTTTAGGCTTTCATATAATTTAATTAAGTGGCATGATGAAGCAACTCTTGTAAATCAATATCTTGGCTCTAAAATCTCGGCCAACATGAGTTATAGGACCATATTAGAACTCATTTAAGCCATCATAAGCTCAATTCAATGAGCCTAATACCAAATTGCCTCTTTATACATAATTGCGCCCTAAATTTTTACCTTTAAAAATAAGATTTTTGAATTCAAATCAATGATTTTTTTGGTGTTTATAATTCATATATAGACCATTTATAACCTTTGAATCAAAGAAAATCTCCCTAGGTACTATTCCTCTTAGATGGCTGAACCTATGCACCAATTGAGAACCAAGGGAGTTCTATTTCATTCTTAAGGGAATTGGCACCTATGGAGTTTCTTTAACCTCTTCTTAGTTCAATTATATTTTTACATGGTTTGAAATACCATTGTAAGGCTTCATACTCTCTAAGGTGCAATAAAAACCCTAGGTTTCAATTCTTGCAACCTATAGCTCCCTAATTAATTTCAATGGTATATTCTTAATCTCTACACATCAAAACCCCAATTCCCAATATGTTTTGCTCAAAAACCAACTCCTTTATCTTCATCTCAAGTTGGTCAGACCTAGAGGACAAGATGAGAATAAGGAGAAGCTAACTTTTAACATCATATTATATATCAAATGAAAAGGATTTAAATGGAGAATAATATGGTCTATTTAGTTTTCTTGAAAAAGCCTCTTCTTCTATAAGTTCAACCATAAAACCCCACGTTTTAGAAGCTAAAACTATGGAAAGAAAGAGGAAAAATAGTAGGAATTAGGTTACATTGACATCATAGGCAAAATCCTTACATTTTCTTACCTTAGATGGCTTTCCTTCCCCTCTGTCACACCATCACATATATCATATGTTATACTTACTGCCAAAAGACCTTGTAGTATTGCCAGAAGATCTTGTTGACAAGGTCTTAGATTTCATAGTGTAAAATGCAAGATCTTATCGACAAGATCCTGGACCTTGTTGACAAGATATTATCTTAATCTTTAATTTAACTTGATTTGATACTAACTCATCCTTAATAGACTTGCTCAACCAGAAAAATAAAAAAGAAGCATGGAAAACAGGTTTGAGGTCAAGCATCACAAGATAGCACAAGTACACCATTCCATGCAATTCCATAATTCTGCCACTAATTTCAAAATTTCATAACTAGAGTTAGAAAACTCCAAATCATGCAAATTAGAACTTTTTGGAAAGCTCAAAGCATCATCTAACTATGGTAAAAATTTTAGATCAAAATCATTTAAACTATGAAAGCTAATGGAATGATAACTAGGGTCTATTTCTATTATTACAACAGATATGTAACTTAAAAAAAAAATCATATCTCACTGTACAGAGATCTAAAATGAGTGCTCTCAGTGGCTATGGAAAGCTTATGATACTAGCTACATGCTTGTAAAATTTCATGAGATTTGGATTTCATTTGGCCATTTAAAGGCACCAAAAACTAGACTATCCAGAAGAATAATACCATGATAGTTTTTGCAAAATTTGACCAACTTGAAAAATTATAAGATATTCCACAGAGCTCTAAAAATTCTAATCTTTAGCTCTGTGAAATGCTCTTAATGAGATCTATATGCTTGTCAAATTTCATGCCAAAACTCGTTCATTTGGTTTAGGGGGCAAAATATGGTTTAAAATAGTAACATATGGCTCCAAATGGTACCAAATGGCTCTCTACTTGATCCATGGCCATTTGAGCAAGTCTAAAAGCTTAAACATAGCATGTATAAGCATCTTAATGGGTCCAAATCCTCATGGAACTCAAATTCATCATTCTACTTGCATAAATACACATAGACATAATGGCTTAAGGATGTCAAAATCATACATTCTCATACATTTGACTTCAAATTCATTACATATGACATATTCATATACTTTTACACATGTTCAAAATATTACATCTCATAAATAGCTTATACATATATACTTTGATATTAAATTATACAATATCCTATTCTATTGTCAAAGTATCATCATTCATGCTCCATGGCTCCTATTCTTTGCTTCATGAGCTTTACCTAGACAAAGTTAGATGGAAAGTCAAGGAGAGTGAGATTCAAATAATTCTAATAGCTCTTTCACCCTTCAAGTAAGCATACATGGCATATTATCATATCAAAGAACAGAAGCATGCATCAAAAGCTTCCAAGAATCAAACATAAACTTGTTTCAAGATCACATAAACATGTCAAGATCAAAATCAAGCTCTAGGGACTTTTTGTTTAGCCTTACTCATTCCAAGAGACTTTTGGCTTTGTCTCACTCATTCTTAGGGACTTTTGGCTTTGTCTCATCTATTCCTAGAGACTTTTGGCTACACTTCACCCATTCTAAGGGATTTTTGACTTTTTCTTACCCATTCCTAGAGACTTTTAGCTTCATTTTACCCATTCCAAGAGACTTTTGATATCACCTCACCTGTTAAGAGCAAAATCACATTTCAAACACAATTCAAAAAGCATAATGGTACCATAGCATCAAACCAATAGTTAGAGGCATATTTCATGATTTAAACATTCATATAAGCATTCAATGGCAATCAAACAATCAAGAAATATATACAAGAAAGGATGGAACCAACCTTTCTCAAGAAGTAACAATTTTTATCAATGGAACCATCTCTTGTAATGTCTTATTTTCATAAAAAAGATGAAAACTGATACATTTTCAAAGTAGGTCCTCTGAAATGAATTGGTTAAGGCCCGAAAAAATTAGAATGATGATTTAAACATTAAATAATGAAATTAGGAGGCCAAAGGTACCCTGAAATAGTGGCTAAAATAACCATACAGAAATTAACAAAATAGCTACGTAACGTAATAGCATTTTTGTAATTTTGGTCAAAATTTAGAATTCTCATAGGAGGGGTTTTTAAATGTCAAATTTGAGTTCTTCGGGGTTCTCAGAGGCCTTAAAAACCATAAGAAATCCCAGGACATTTAAAACCCCTCCGGTGCATGTTTTCTAATATCGGTTGACTCAAACTTTGACCCTTTCATTCAGAAAGGTTTTAGCTCCAGTTTGAGTGATTCCAATGAGGACTAAGTTTTATGATGGAAAAGATGGTTTTAAAAAATGAGCTAAAATGAATAAAAAATGAAGATGCTAAGATTAAGGACAAAATTAGAATTTTTAGAAGTAAGTCTTGAACCCTACCTATATATAGGACCACGCCCCACTCTTCTCCTTAGCTCATTTTATTTCTGCCCTAAATTAGAGAAGACTCAAGAGAAGGAGGCGCACAAGAACAAAGGGAAAAGAGGAGGAGAAAAGCCAAGAAAAAGGTGAGAAATTCATGGAAATTCTTACTCTTCCTTTAGAAAACTTCTTCCTCTCCTTTCCTCCTCTCTTCCTATGGATTTTGTGAGATTTTTGGTTTTGTTTTGAGTTCAGAATAGAGAGGGAATTTTTGAATTCAAGGAGAAGAAGCCAAGCAAGTTGAAAAACAAGTAAAGGAAACCAAAGAAACTATGTATTTTGCCATCTTTATGCTTGATCCTCCTTATTCCTTCTCTTGTGTGTGTTTTGCCCTATATAAGACTAGCCAAGAGGGGTTGAATTTCTAGTAAATCCAAGAGTGAATCTTAGAAAAATGAGGGAGGAGAACAAGAATATGCAAAGGAAACAACAAAATAACCATTAGATTTCAAGATAGAAAAGTTAGGGTTTCAAGTGTTCCCTTGCAATTTTGTTTTGATATAAGAATTTCTAGGCCAAAATGAGTGTTTGGATGAACTCCTAAGATCCCTAGCAAGCTTCTCACATGCATCTCCCACCAAGAAAACAAAACAAACTCACTTGGTGTCCTTATGGGCCATAGCCACAGACTAGAGAGGTTAGAGCACCAAGGGGTAGTTTTAAATTATTTCAAGAGTGTAATTGACTTCCATATTATGTGTCTAAGCCAAAGAAACCAACTTCCACCTTCTTGTGTGTGTGTGGCCGAGGAAGAGGAACCAATTTCAAGAAGAAAAGTATGCATTTGTGATAAAGGTAACTCTCTCTTCTTTTTCTCATGCATGAGTGAATGTTTTATTTTGTCTTTGACTATGTGTATGTATGTTTTGAGCTATAAAATGTGTTTAAACATGTGTTTATATGCCAGGGTACCATGATGTTATGTTATGCATTCAAATGATATTTTGTGACCTTGCTTTGGTTTGCTTGAGTGTGGTGAAACCAAGAACCCTCTAGCCATGGTAAGGATGAGCCAAGAACCCTAAAAAATAGTTAAGATAAAGCTAAAAGTCTCCCAAGAGTAAGGCTTAGTTAAAAGCCTTTGAGAAAATGGATGAGACAAGTCCAAAATCCTTAAAAAGAATGGGTAAGGCTAAATCACTTGCTTGGCAACCCTATGTATGTTTTGTATGACTCTTTGAATGCTAGAAATGTTTTATGAATGATTACTTGTCCTATGATATCCATGCATGCATTTTTAGACTTGGATTTGCATTCTTTATATATGGTTGAAAGGGAGAAGAGCTATTGGGATTCTTAGAATTTCATCCCTTCTTCCCTATTTGTCTAACATGACTAGGTGGTTCAAGTGAGCCAAGGAATGGAAGCCACTAAGCCTAAAGGAAGAAGATTGACAACCAAGTGTGTGAAAATCTCCAATTGTAGCCATATGAGTGGCATATGATGTAATTCAATATTGTATATGATGTATGAACCCATGAGCACTTGTAAATATATGAATATATTGTGTATGTATGAGATTGAATGCCATATGCATGATATATCAACTTTTGGGCATTGGATGGCAAGATGAAGCATATGTGTTTTTGTGTACATCTTGGGGTGAGAGTGTGAGTTTGTGAAATATGGGTTTGTGCACCTTTGAGACATATTTATTAGACCATTTTGGTGCTTTTTTACATGCTCAAGTGGCCATGGATGTCTTGGAAGCAATTTTGGACCATTTGAGACCCACTAAAGACACAAAAAGTGCCATTTTGTAACCTAATATCAAGATTTGACCAAATGAACGAATTTGCTCATGAAATTTGGCATGCACATAGATCTCATCTAGAACTTTTTGGATAGCTAAAGATTAGATTATTTGGGGCTCTATGGAATTAATTATGATTTTTCAAAATTACCATTTTTCTTCTATTTTGATATAAGCACTGTTCATATGGTTAGTTTTTTATGTTGTGTCATTCAAGGGGCCAATGACATCTAATGCTCATAAAATTTTACAAGCATAAACTAAACATGATAATATTTTGATGGCCACTAAGATCACCCAAATTGGATGTCTAAATAGGGAGATATGAATTTTTGAAGTTCAGTAATAGTACTAGTAGCAACAGGTGACCTTGGTTATTGTTCCATCGATTTCCAATGACTAGATGTCCCTATTATGGTCTGGATTTATTTTTAGCATAGACTAGATATCTGTATCATTCCAGAATGGTATAGTGTGCTTGATTTTGATATGTCTAGAATTAGTTATGATTTTTTAAAGTTCATGATAGAAAATTGAAATACCAATCCAAGGCTGCATATGCTATTTTTATGTATATACTCCATTAGCTCAAGTTCTTGGCCACTTCTTGAGATGGATATGAATTGTATTTTTGTATTTAAATATGAGATTGAGATAGATGAGTTCATATGATCCACGGGACAAAAAATTAAAAATTTATCCACGATGTAATGCAATTTAATTGAATATTTTTATTGCTTTTCCTTGGGAGTTTTGTGTAATTCAAAGGAATGAGTCTAGTAATAAAGTGAGATGAGCTTAATGAACATGGTGTTACATCTTTAGCCTCACACAAGCCTTATATAAGCTACTTCTAGATTTAGGCATCCATATGGCTCCATATAGTAGCATAATGAAGTAACTCACACAATTAATTATTTTGGCTCTAATTTCTTACTTAATCTAAGTCACATGACTCTATTTAATCTCATTAGAGTCATTGTAATGTACGATTTTCGTTAAATGATGGAAGTCTCTCAAAATGAATTAGTTAAGGTCTTGAAAAATTTAAGCTTACAAAATTTGTACGATTTTGGCTCTAATTTCTTAAATGATGCAAGTCTCTCAAAATGAATTAGTTAAGGTCTTGAAAAATTTAAGTAGCATTCTAGGCTCCTAAAAATGAGAATTCCAGGCTTAGACAAAAAGAAAAATGGAGCTACAATGAAGAAACAAAATTGAACAAAAAACTTACGAAATGTAATGGCATTTTTGTAATTTTAAGTAAATTTTGGAATTCACACAGGAAGGCTTTTTAAATGAAAGTTTTGAGTTCTTTGGGGTTTTTAGAGGCTTTGAAAACTATGGGAAGCCCCAAGACAGTTAAAACCCCTTCGGTAGACATTTTTCAATGACGGTGAACCCGAATTTTGACGAATTCATATAGGAAGGTTTTAGCTCTGATTTGAGTGATTCCAAAGGCATGTTACTAAATTGGGAACCTAAATTTCACAATGGAAAAGACAATTCTTAAAAAAGAGCTAAAACGAACTAGAAATAGAAATGCCAAGACGAAAAGACAAAATTGAAATTTTTGAAAAATCTTTCTTAGCCTCCACCTATATATATAAGGTGCCCCACCTCTTCACTCACTTAGCCATATATGTTTCTACCCTAAACTAGAAAAAACCCTAAGGAGTGAGGCACACAAGAGGGAGAGGAAGAGAAGGAGAAAGACAAGGCAAAAGGTATATATTTTTGGTTGTTTTTCATGCTTTTTCTTTAGCAAACCTTATATTCTCCATTTTCCTTTCTTTTCTATGGTTTTATTAAAGTTTATGGATCTGTTTTGAGGGAAGAATAGAGAAGAAAATAAAGATTTGAAGAGAGGAGGCCAAGGAAAGGAAGATTAAAGCAAGAAAACAAGAAAAAATAAGGTAAATCTTCCATCCCATGGTAGCCATTCCTCCTCCCTCTTCTTCCTTGGTTCGTCCAACATGAGAAGCTTCAAGAGGGCTTGGATTTTGGGTAGAACCAAGGGTGAATCTTAGGAAAAGGAGTGTGGAGAATAAGAATATGCAAAGGGAATTAACAAATAACCATGGAAATTCAAGATAGCAAATCTAAGGTTTCAAATTTTTCTTGTAAAATCTAATTTGATACCTTAATTCCTAGGCCTAAATAAGTATTTGAATGAGTTCTTAAGATCCCTAGAAGTCTCTCCATATGTATCCTCCATCAAGGAAACAAAGAACACTTCCATGGAGGCCAAATACTTCATGGTCTCTGCCTAAAAGGGATGGGACACCTAGGGAGAGTTTTAAATTCTTCCAAACCCATTTTTGAGTCATATATGATGAAACCATAGGAAAAATTTAGGAGGTCTAGAGAATGAATTGGTGTCTTAGGTTCCATAATATGACCTAAAGAAGCAACATGTAGTTAGGCTTTTTGTTTTAATTATGTGATGACTCCAAGAGGCTTAAAAGGAGTCAAGAATCAAATATGAAATGAAAGAATAGAGCCTAGAACTCATTTGATGGGTGTTGCTTTATTAGGTGCATTCTTGAAACCATAAAGGGGTTAATAGACCAAGTTAGAGTTTAAGGAAGATGTGTGGCCTTAGAATTAATTCCATGAACCTAATTGGCTTCCATAAATTGTGTTTAGGCCAAGAGAAACCAAGCCCACACTTTTGTGTGTGTGAGGCAAGGAAGGGAGAGAAAATTCAAGTAGAAAAGTGGTGGTTGTGTAATGCCATAATTTCTTAGCTTATCTCATGCTATTCTTATGCTTTAAACCATGCATTTCATATAGGATGCAAGAAAAAGTAATTAAAATAATGAATATTTTAGCATTGTGTAGCGTACAAATTTTTCATTCGATGTCTCAAGGACCATATGAGCTCATATATCACATTCTCATATTTAATTACATAGATACAACCTAATTCCATCACCAAAAGTGCCTTAGAACTCGTGTAAGCACAAGAAACACACAAAATCCATAGTTGCAACCTCGGCCAAAATTTTTCCTTTTCTGTCACAAATTTTGAAAAATCATAACTAATTCTAGAAAAATCAAAATCATGCATTCATTACCATTATGAAAAGATATTATGTTAAAAATATTTCTAAGTCATGAGATATCATGTAGGAGACGTTTGACATTTGAAAAAGTGCAAAGGTCCAACTAGCTACTGGCACTAGTATAGATTTCTGTTATGAACTTCAAAAAATGTCTAATTAATTTCAAAAAAATCTAATCCATGAAAATGATACCAATATGGAAAGCTAAGGATATTAGCTAGAGGAAAAAAATAACTTCAAACTAGTTTAGGCATGTCTAGGCTTTGAAAACCAATCAAATAGTAACCTAGGTCTATCTGGACACCTGATGCTGGATAGAAACTTCAAAAATTTATATCTCCCTCTCTAGACATCCATATGAGGTGCTTCTAATTGTCACTGGGAAGGTCTAGTTTCTCTCTATAGATGTTTATGGCAATTGGACATCATTTGCCCCATGAATGATATAGTTTAAATTTGGACCAGAATGAACAGTGCACTGAACCAATTTCAAAAAATTTTTTAACTTCGAAAATTCATCAAATATTCCATAGACCTCCAAAAATTCTATAATTTATCTTCCCAAAAAGCTCTCAACAAGCTCTAAATGCATGCCAAATCTCAAATCAAGAAGAGCTCATTTGGATAAAAAGTGACATAGTTTTTTAATATGGTCAATTTTGCTCCATATGAGATACCAAATGTGTCCAAATGGCCTCCCTTTATGTTTGGAACCTCTTAGGCAAGTTTAAAAGTATGAATATAACTTGTATGAACTGCCCAAGTGCCTCCAACCTCATGCATCTCAATTTGGCCATTCGACTTCCATTTATACATTAATGCACTAAGCCATCAAGAAGCCATACTTGCCATTTCTGTTGATTTCATGCCACACATAATTTATACAAGTCATACATACATGAGCTTACATCTCAAAAATAATATATACAAAGCTACTTTGGCATTCATATGACCATAAGGAAGAAAATTTAGACACTTTCTTGTCATAATTTTATCTTCCAAGGTGTGGGCTTCCATTGCCTTGTCCACTTGGTTCACTTAGCATGTTAGAACAGTAGAGAGGAGGGAATGAGATTTAAAGAATTTCAATAGCTCATCTCCCTTTCAATCACACATAAAAGATGCAAAACAAGTCTTACAAATACATGAATGGGCATATTACATAACATGAACATTCAAGAAGCAATCTTAGCATGTGAGTAAGTCATACAAAGCATCCATAGGTTTGCTAAGTAAGTGGATTAACCTCATCTATTCACTTGTGGATTTTGGACTTGCCTCACCCATTTCTTTAAGAGGTTTTTGATTCAACCTTACTCTTGGGAGTCAACCTCACTCATGGGAGACTCTTTACTTTGTCTTAACTAACTTTAAGGGTTCTTGGCTCATCCTCACCATGGCTAAGGGTTCTTGGCTTCTCCACACTTAAGCAAATCAAAGCAAACATAACAAACATCATTTGAAAACATAATGCATCATCATGGTACCATGGAGTAAGAGTTCATGCTAGAACATGTTTTATAGCTTAAAACACACATACACACATTCAAAGACAAGCCAAGCATACATTCATGCATGAGAGAAGGAGGAGTGAGTTACCTTGGATGCAACCACACTTTTCTCCTTGAAACAATGCTCCCTTCCTCGGCCTCACATACACAAATGTGTGAAATTGGTTTCTCTTGGCCTAAACACAATTTATGGAAGCCAATTAGGTTCATGGAATTAATTCTAAGGCCACACATCTTCCTTAGCACTAACTTTGTCTATTAAACCTTTTATGGTTCCAAGAATGCACCTAATGGAGCAACACCCATTAAATAAATTCTAAGCTCCATTCTTTCCTTTCATATATGATTCTTGACTCCTTTTAAGCCTCTTGGAGTCATCACACAATCAAAACAAAGAGCCTAACTACATGTTACTTCTTTAGGTCATATTATGGAACATTAGACACCCATTCATTCTCTAGGCCTTCTAAATTTTTTCAAGGCTTCCCCTTATTTTCATTCATCATATATGACTCAAAAATGGGCTTGGAAAAATTTAAAACTTTCCTTAGGTATGCTAAACCTCTTAGGCTAAGACTAGGAAGCAATTTGGCCTTCATGGACTTTGCTTTGTTTTTTTGATGGAGGAAGCACATGGGGAGACTTATAGGGATCTTAGGAGCACATTTAAAATTTCATTTAGGCATAGAAATTAAGGTATTAAGTCAGATCTTACAAGGAGCACATGAAAGCCTAGAATTGCTATCTTGAATTTCCATGGTTATTTGTTAATTTCCTTTGCATATTTTTATTTGCCATACTCCTTTTCCTAAGATTCACCCTTGGTTCTATCCAAAATCCAAGCCCTCCCATAGCTTCTTGAGTAGGGCAAACTAAGGAGAGAAGAGGAGCAAGGGTAGTCATCATGGAAGGAGAAATTACCTTATTTTTTCTTGTTTTCTTGCTTGAATCCTCCTTTCTTTGGTCTCCTCTCCTTAAATCCGAATTTTTTCCTTTGTTCCTCCCTTAAAATAGATCCATATACTTCAATATAATTATAGAAAAGAAAGAAAAATGGAGAAGAAGAGGTTTGCAAGGGAAAGAGCATAAAAAACCTACTAAAAATCTATACCTTTGGCCTTTGATTTCTCCTTCTCTTTCTCTTCCTCTTGTGCTCCACTCTTCTTAGGGTTTTTTCTCTGGTTTAGGGTAGAAAAATATGAAGCTAAATGAGTGGTGGAGTGGGGAACCCTATATATATAAGTGGGAGGAAGGAAGATGTAAAGTCCCACATCGGTTGGAAGGGGCCTGTGGCTAGCCCATATAAGTGGGGGAGAATCCCTCCCCACCAAGGTGCACTTTTCCTAAGAGCTAATGGGAGAAGCCATCTCTTGGGAAGGGACAAACCCTAACAAACTAGGAAGGCAAAGTCTTTGACCCACGAACCGAGAAGAAAGGGACAATACCTTAGTGGCTCTGTATGTGTTGGTATCAGAGCAATCCTAGCCCATGTGCGACCCGAGGATGGGTCGACCCTTAAGGGGGTCAGATTGTAAGGTCCCACATCGACTGGAAGGGGCCTGTGGCTAGCCCATATAGTGGGGGAGAATCCCTCCCCACCAAGGCGTACTTTTCTTGAGAGCTAATAGGAGAAGCCATCTCTCGGGAAGGGACAAACCCCAACGAACTGGAAAGGCAAGGTCTTTGACCCACGAACCGGGAAGGAAGGGACAATACCTTGGTGGCTTTGTATAACATCCGATCTCTTCATAAACGTGAGAAACGCAATGTTTGGTTTCTCCGTAAACGTCAGCAACGGGCCAGATACAAAAGGAGTCCCCGAAATAGAAGGAATTAGGGCCAAATAAAATTATGATAAAATTCTAAATAATGGAAAATGAAGATTTGATCCTTTAGTTGCCTAGAAATCAAGGCCAGAGTAATTCAAAAAATTTGCTAAAAGGCCAATGGCATTTTCGTAAATATGGGTACTTTTTAAAAAACTCACAGGAGGGATTTTTAAATGAAAGTTTTGAGTTCTTCGGGGTTCTCAGAGGCTCTGAATACCATAGGAAGCCCCGAGACAGTTAAAACCCCTCCGGTATATGTTTTCCAAAGGTGGTGAGCCCGAACTTTGATCGAATCGTTCAGGAAGGTTTTAGCTCCAAATTGAGTGATTCCAAAGGCATTTTATAAGATTGAGGACCTAAATTTTATGATAGAAAATACGGTTCTCAAGAAAGAGCTAAAACGGATTAGAAATGAAAATGCCAAAAATGAGGGATGAAATGGAAATTTGTGGAATTCTTTTGCTTTTAATACTCTCTCTTTCTCACGCCCTCCGTTGCCCTCATTTTTCACCATCTTTCTTCTGCCCAAAAAAAAGAGGAGAATTAGTTCTCTTAGGCGCACAAGAAGAAGCACTCTTGGAGGGAGAAAAAAGCCAAGAAAAGGCAGAACAGAGGTGGAATTTTCAGATTTGGTGAAGGGAGGCTAGCCAAGTGAAAAGCAACCAAGAGAAAGCAAGAAAACAAGATAAAATTTCTATTCTTTGGTAGTTTCCTCCTACCCCTTCCTCTTGCACGAATTTGAACACCATGAACCCAATTCTTAAGAATGAACCAATAGAATAAAAAACGGGGCATTAATAAACAAGATGGAACCATTAGGGATCCAAATGCTCCCTTGCAAATCTGATTTAATATGAATGTTCTTAGGTTTAATTGAATATTTAAACATACTCCTAAGAACCTTAGAGAGCTTCCCATATGCACCTCCCATCCAAGAAAGCAAAGAAATTGCAAGAAAAACTAATGAACTCTAAGCTAGAAAAGTGTAGAGCTCTTGAACACTTTGCAAAAACTGATTTGATATATGAGTTTCCTTGCATGTGTGAGTATTTGATTGAGCTCCTAAGACCTCTAGGAAGCCTCTTAAGTGTGTCTCCCATCAAGAAAAAATCAAGAAGGCCATGAACTCTTCTTCCCCCCATAGTCTCGGCCTAGGCAAGTTCCTATAGCTAGGGAGAGTTTTAAATTTTTCTAAGGCTATTCTTGAGTCATATGTGATGAGTGAAGATGAGTAGAGGCCTTGGAAAAAATTTAGAACTCAGAAAGTGAATTGGTGCCATAGGTTCCATATTAGGACCTAAAGAAGCAACATGATGCTAGGCCCTTTGTTTTAATGATGTGATGACTCCAAGAGGTTTAAAAGGAGTCAAGAATCATAATTGAAGAGAAAGAATGAGGCCTAGAAGTTATTTGATGGGTGTTGCTTCATTAGGTGTGATTATGGACCATAATGGAGCCTATAGAGCAATCTAGTGTTTTATCAAGTGATGTAGCCTTAGAATATGTTTCATGGGCCTAATTGGCTCACATAAATTGTATCTAGGCCAAGAGAAACTATCTCCACCAAATTGTGGGTGTGTGGCCGAAAGAGAAGGCTTAAAAGCAAAGGAAAAAGTGTGTGAAATTGTGCAAGGTAGCTCTCTCCACCTTCTCTCATGCATGGATGTGTGTTTAGCTTGTTTTAGAATGTGTGTATGTGTATTTTCAAGCTAAGAAAAGTATGCTAGCATGCCTTTATATTCCGTGATTCTTGATGCCATGTTATATTTTAAATGAATCTATGATGTTTGTATGAGTTTGCTTGAGTGAGGAGAGGCCAAGAACTTTTCCCTTTGGTGAGGATGAACTAAGAACCCTTGAGCTTGGTTGAGACATAGCAAAGAGTCTTCCAAAAGCAAAGTGGGCTTCCAAGAGTATGGTTGAGTCCAAAACTCTTAAAGAATGGGTCAGGCAAGTCCAAAATCTATAAGGTGAAGTGTGAGGCCAATCCAAACACTTGGGGAACTCTTGAATGTCTTGTATGATTGATTCACATGACAAGGTTTCTTTGAAAATGTCCATGACTTCCATTTTTCTATACATGTATTTGAAAAGCTTGCTTTGTACATATTATGTATGATTGAATGGGAGACGAGCTATTGGGATTCTTTGAATCTCATCCCCTCCTCTCCAATGACCTAACATGCTAGGTGGACCAAGCCATTATGGTGAAGGGAGCCAACAACAATGAGGAAGAGAGATTGACAACCTTGTGCCTTGTTTGATTGAGTTTGGAACCATAATGATGGTTCATCATATATATGAGATTGTAAATGTGTTATAAACCTTGAAACATGTATAAATATACAATTATGTGATGTTTATAACTATGGATATGATGTATGAGCTCTAGAATACAATTTGAGTATGTAATGCCAAATTATGCAATTTGGAAGTTTGATGTAAATGTGCATAAGTGTGGGTGAGAAGGCCAAAATGAGATGTATGAAGTTTGGGACCATTTGGGCACTCACAAAAGTCTTAAATGTACTTTTAGACTTGCCCAAAAGGTGACAAGACCAAGGGAAATCCATTTGTCAACTTTGGTACCCTATATGGAGCCAAAATTGACTATTATGAAACCCTAGGTCACTTTTTGGCCAAATGAGTTAGTCTTGATCTGAGATTGCATACAATTAGGTCTCATTGAGAGCTTTCTAAGAAGATAAAGATCATAATTTTCAGAGGTCTACAGAATATTTGATGATTTTTCGAAATTGGCAAATTTTATGGATTTGGTCTGTTGCACTATTCAATTGGTCCAAAATTGTTTTCTATCATTTGAGATTCAAATAATGTCCAATTGCCATGAAATTTTATAAAGAGAAATTAGGCAATCACAGTGACTTGTGCCAACTAGAAGCACCTCATTTGGAGGTCTAGAGAGGAAGATATGAATTTTTGAAGTTTCTGTCCAGTATCAGTAGCCTTGCCTGATCAGAAGTACTGTTCCATCGATTTCTGAAAGCTGGGCTTGATGAACTGATCTAGAGATATTTTTTCTTAGTTAACATCCACCGCTTTCTATATTGGTATTATTTGAATGGATTGTATTTGTGTGGAATTAATTGGACATTTTTGAAATTCATATCAGTAAACTGTGACAGCATCAAGACCCAGTTTGACCTCTAGACAATTTTGCATGTCAAACGCTCTGTGTGTGGGATGTTATGAATTATACATATTTTTACCATGAATTAGACATCCCAAGCTTTCTAAAATGACCAATATTGTATGATTTTGATTTTTCTAGATTTAGTTATGATTTTTCAAATTTAACCATAAATAAGGCCAATTCTGGCCGAGAATGAATACCCATTTCCCATGTCTCTTTTGGGTTTCTATGGGTTGTAAGTATGTTTTTGGGATGCAAATGAGTTGTAATGATGTAATTAAATATGAGGAAGTATAGTATGAGCTCACACGGTCCACGTGACATGAATTAAAATTTTTAGATATGACACAAAGCGAAATTAATCCCATTCTGCTTGCTTTTTCTATGGAAAGCCTATATGAATCATGATAAAATGCTTAAGAATGACATGAAATGAGCTAGAATTTATGGCGTTACAGAATACTTTTCAAAAATTTCTATTTTGCCATTCGTTCTTAGTATTTTTGTTTCTAATTCGTTTTACTTCCTTTTTTAGAACTATCTTTTCCATTATAAAATTTAGGTTCCCAAATTAGTAAAATGCTTTTGGAATTACTCAAATTGGAGCTAAAACCTTTCTGAACGAATTTGTCAAGTTTTTGGTACACTGATATTGGAAAACGTCCATCAGAGAGGTTTTAACTGTCTCGGGGCTTCCCATAGATTTTAGGGCCTTTGAGAACCCCGTAGAACTCAAAAATTTTATTTAAAAAGCCTTCCTATATGAATTCCAAAATTTGCTCAAAATTATAAAAATGCCATTTCGTTTCGTAAGTTTTCATTAAATTTTGTTTCTTCATTCTAACTCCAATTTTTTTTTCATCTGAACCTAAGATTCTCATTTTTAGGAGTCTAGAATGCTACTTAAATTTTTCAAGACTTTAACTAATTTATTTCAGGGGACTTATGTTGAAAACGCATCCGTTTTTGTTGTTTAACGAAAAATCGATATTACAGGTTGCATCCAAGGTAGCTCACTCCTCCTTCTCTTATGCATGAATGTATACTTGACTTGTCTTTGAATGTGCGTATGTGTATTTTAAGTTATGAAAAGTGTTTTAGCATGAGCTCTTATTATATGGTACCATGATGATACATTATGTTTTTAAATGATGTTTATTATGTTTGCTTGGATTTGCTTGAGTATGGAGAAACCAAGAACTCTTAGCTATGATAAAGATGAGCCAAGAACCTTTAGAAATGATTGAGATAAAGCAAAGTGTTTCCCAAGAGTAAGGTTGAGCCAAAACCTCCTTGAGAAAATCGGTGAGACAAGTCCAAAATCCATGAGTGAATGGGTGAGGTTAATCTACTTACTTAGTAAGTCTATGGATGCTTTGTATGGCTTACTCACATGCCAAGATTGCTTCTTGAATGATCATGTCATCCATTATGCTCATGCATGCATTTTTAAGACTTGTTTAGCATATTTTATGTATGATTGAGAGGGAGATGATTGGGATTCTTTGAATCTCATTCCCTCCTCTCCAATGTTCTAACATACTAGGTAGACCAAGTGGACAAGGTAATGGGAGCCAACAACTTGGAAGATAAGAGATTGACAACAATTTGCATAGATTTTGCTTCTTTATGGCCATATGAGTGGAAAATGTTGTAAGCTATTATTATATATATCCTGTGATCTTATGAACATGTGTAATTATGCTAATGTATCATGTACAAATAAGAATTTATGTCATGTGAATGTTACAATGCAAATTGGGTATGGAATGACAAGACTAGCATTATCTAAACTTGTGTATGGCATGGGGTGAGAGTGTGAGTTTCCAAATTATGGATTTGTGCTCTTTTGAGACAAGTTTAGAATGTCATTTTGGTGCAATCCCACGTGGTCAAGTGGCTACACAAACTTTGGAAGCAAAATTGGACACTTTGATGCTAGTAGAGACCATAAAAATGACCAAACCGGAACCCTATAGCACAAACTAACTAAATGGATGAATCTTCCCATGAAATTTGGCAGACATGTAGAACTCATTGAGATCATTTTGGAAAGATAAATTTCAAACAAATCGGAGCTCTAAAGAATTACTTATGAATTTTCAAAGTTGGGATTTTTTTTGCTGTTCTGGTGCATGTATTGTTTATATGGTCAATTTTGTTTTCTATGTCATCTGAAGGTCAAATGGTGTCTAATACTTGTAAAATTTTACAACCATAAACTAGAGGTTATATGCTTTCTAGGGCCACCAAGATCACCTCATTTGGAGGTCTGAATAGAGAGTTATGAATTTTTGAAATTTAATGTCAGTATCAGTAGTGCCATTTGATCCCTTGTACTATTCTATCATAATTTAGTTCCTAAATGGACTTGGTGTGGTTTGGAGATATTTTTTCCTTAGATTTAACATCTGTAGCTTCTCATATTAACTAAATTTGTAATTTGGATTTTTTTAGAATTAGTTATGAATTTTTAAAATTTATGACAGTAACCTGTGATAGTAGCACAGATAGCTGAGACTTTGGGTGCTTTTCGAATGTGAAACGTCTTCTACTTGATGTTTCATGACCTATACATATTGTTAGCATAGAGTAGACATCTGTATATTTCTAGAATGGTAAAGAATACATGATTTTTATTTTTCTAGAATTAGTTATGATTTTTCAAAGTTTGTGACAGAAAGCATGAGATTCTAGCCGAGGCTACACTATGGTTTTTTGTGTGTTTCTTTCACTTGCATGAGTTCTAGGCCACTTTTGGTGATGGTTATGAGTTGTATTAGTGTAATTAAATATGAGAATGAATTGAATGAGTTCATATGATCCACGAGACACCGAATGGAAAATTTATATCCTACGCAATACAAAAATACTCATTATTTAAATGTCACTTTCCTTACTGCTTCATGAAATACATGATGTAAGACATGGAGATAACATGGGATAAGCTAAAAAGTTATGGTGTTATAGTCATCACAAACTCATCACAAACTAAAAGTTATGATATGAGACCAAGTTTCCTCTTTATGCATAATGGAACCTTAAACTCCTAACTTTCAAACTATGGTTCCTAAATTCAAACTAATAGTTTCTTTGATGTTTATAATTCATATCTAGACTATTTCTATCATTGGAATCAAAGAAAACTCTCTCTAGGTATCACATAGACCCTTTGGCTGAGACATGCACACATGAAGGAGCCCATAGAGTTTTGCTTGTTTTCCTAAAGAATTTGCCACTTGTGAAGCTTCGTAGATGTCTTGAGAACTCAAACATATTTTTACATAAGTTAAATTACCCTTAGAAAGCTTCATAAATTCTTAGGTGCAATCAAAACCCTAATTTTCACAACTTGTTATCTATAGCCTCTTTTTGAGCTCTATTGCTTCCAAATAATTCCTTAGGCTTCAAAACCCCTTTTCTATATCATGTTGGACCAAAATCAAACTCCTTACATGGTGCTCTAATTTTGGCCAAAACACTTAAGCAAAAGAGAGCCAAAAAGAAGTAAGTTGGGCCATAGTCTCTTACCTTATTTCAAAGCTTGCCAAGAGAGCTTTCTTAGGCTTCCAAAGTTTCCTCCAAACTCTTCCTTCTCTCTACTGAACCAGTCACATAACACCTCCTTTTAGAATATCAAAATCACGACAAGGGAGAGTGTAACACCTTAAAATTAATTAAGGTATTAATCGTGGATTAATACTAATTAAGAATAATTATTATGGAAGTGAGGAAGGTTCAAGCCACAATGAAGATTCCCAAACTCCTATTTTTAACTTAGAGACCTTGAGATTTACTATGATGATATTGTCCAACAACTTGGGAATATTTATAAGAGATTTTTGTGAATTGAAATCAGTAGTAAGATAAATCAAAGTTCTTAAATGGTAATTATGATTGTAACACCAGAATTAACTACCTCATCTCATATCATTTCTAAGATCATTTCCTTGGATTACACAAGTTTCCAAAGAAAAGACATTAAAAATATTCGGTTATTTTGCATTACGTCGTGTATAAATTTTCCATTTCCTGCCCTGTGGACCATAAGGACTCATTGATAAGCATGATATTTTATACATTTTATTCTCCTTAATTTAGACATTTTAGTTCCAAATATGGTTTTAGGAGTCTAATTAAATGGAATTTGGTTTTAGTAGCCATTTTCTACATTTTAGGAATTAATTTACAAATTATTGGATTTTAATGCATAAATTTATCTTAAATAATTTTGTGAAAATTCCTATTTGATTTTTTCCACTCTTTTGTGCAGAATTTCAATGGACAATTAAAGCTTGAATGGTAAATTGATTTGGAGAAGGGATGAGCTTCAAGTATACATGTGTGCAACTAGAGAGAAGGCTTCATTTACTATGATAATCATAAGAAAACATGTAGCACTCTTCTCTCAAGTTCATCCACGTAGCTTCAAACACCATGTAATTCTAATATGGAGGAAAACACAAGAGATAACATGAGACTCACATGCATAGCAGCTCGAGTGGATAAAAGCTAACGTAAAAAAATGAGTTGGGGAGAAGTTTAGGCCATAAATACACACACATGCAAAAAAAAGAAGAAGGCAATTGAAGCTTGAATGAGAATTTGAATTAAAGAAGAGAAGGAAAGAGCATAGTCAACATAAATCTTGCACAAGCTTCATTCTCTTGTTGACCAGCCCACATGTATAGTTACACGTTGAGCACAGCAACTCAAGCTCTCACACTCACGTTACAGCAACCCTTTCTTGTTTGCATGCATGGAGCACACCGAAGCTTGTAGAGAAGAACCTATGAGTTATGAGAAGCTACATGAAATATAGCTGGAACAGAGAAAGCAACATGAGGGATTAAATGAAGGAAGCTACGGGTTAGAAGAGCAGAAGCTACAGAAGGGCAAAATTGCACATGGAAGAAACATGGAAAGCTGAGTTTGAAAGAATGAGAAACTCACGTGAGAAAAGCTGAAGGAGCTTTTAAGCTAAAACAGAGGAGGAAGCACGAGTTGTGGTGGAGTGAAAGAGCTTGGTTTTAACATGGAAGAGCTGAGAAGAAGTAGCTTCTGTTTTGGAGAGCTAGACAAAGAAGAGACATGAAAAAGAAGTTTGGTTCTGACGTGAAGAAGTTGGAAGTACCTACATGGGAAGCAAATGAAAAGCATGAAGTAGCTCAAGTGGAGGATTTAAGTGGAGGAATCACAGGGAAACTAAAGGAACACGTCGAAGGGAAGAAGAAGCATGCAAGGCTGACATAGGAATGATTAAAGCTAAATGAACTGGGAGCTGGTGAACAGTAGCTGGAGATGAGTAAATAAACACGTAACTCGAGCAGAACAGCCACGTCTTCACGATGCTCTATTTTGGTGAGTAGAAAGTTTCACGTGGGAATGATTCAAAAAGCTAACATGCAAGAGCTGAGAAGAAGAGGTGAGAAGGGCTGCCAAACACACACATGCAGAGGCAGAACAAAGAAGAAGCAGCTCCACGTAGAAAAGTTGGCACACTTGAGCATATCACATGGAAGAATAACGCTGGACTGGGCAGAGGGGTGAGACGCACGAAGAAGCTATTGCACGAGCTAAATTATAAGCCACAGACCACATGGATTAATGAAGCATGAGCTGGGAAAAGAAAATAAAACGTTGGAGCTGAGGGAGGAGACGTGAAGAACGCAAGAACTCAAGAAGAGGCTGGGCACGTGAATTTTAATGAGGAGATGGAGGCTTCATTTTGCACGCTTCCTTCATTCATTGGACCCCTTCATTCATACCCTTGTCCATTCGCACATCCAGCATATTCACGTCTCTATATTTCCAGAAACCCTCACCTATATATATCCACAATTCATCATTCATCCAGGCGGCATTCCATCCATTCCAACCATTCGTCCATTCACACATTATCCATCCTTCACCCCTTCATCCATTCATTCACCATCCTTCATCCACCCATTCCATCTTCCATCTATATCCAATGAAGCTCTAATCCATCTTGAGGCTAGCTAGGGGAAGCTCTTGGAGAAGCTTGAATCCATGGATGAACATAGAATTTTTGGCTAAGAATTTCTTTATTTTCCTACACTTTTTCTCTTTCATATATTATCTTGGTTAAGTTGTATTTGATAGGGAATTTGTGTAATTGTAATTAGTGGCTAGTTAGACACTAATTAGGAAGTCTTTTTGTAGATTAATTGATCTGATTAGACATTGGTTAATTTCAATATTATCTAATTTCTCATGTGTGCTTTGAAGGTGTTCGATAAAATACATGAGTGAGATTATGTGCTTGAATGTTTAATTTGAGGATTCCTTAATGTTTAGTTGGTTAATTAAATATTTAGGATGATTCAGAGGCTAATTAATCAGTGAATCAATCAAATTGGGTGTTCGTTGATCTTAAAAACAAGAATTGACAATTTAATGTGGAGTTGAGGTTTCAATTCAACATTAGATCGTTAATATCTTGAATCTTGAGTGGTTACCTAAGATAATTTGTTATGAACACTAATTAGGAACTCTTAAGTCAGAATTAATCACAATTGGATTAGGATAAGGATAGTGAATACCAAGGGACGAATCCAAAGCTAGTCATAAGCCCATTTTTCACCCATAATTCACCCAATTAGGTAGAATTTAGGAATTTTAATTCAATTTAGTTTTTGGTTAGTTTAATTCAATTAAAACCCCCTTTAGTTTAGAAATTTTAGAGTCTTTTAATATTTGGAAAACTCAATTAGGCATTGAACTCCAATTCCAAGGGAGATGACCTAGATTGTGCCACTAACTGCATATTTTATCAATTTAGTTTTATTTTAAGGGTTGCGCGATGAGTGACGATTGTGTCGTTCAATCTCAAATAATACTAGGCTGATAGAATATATAGTTAGTGGCACAACCTAGGTCATCTCCCTTGGAATTGGCGTTCAATGTTTAATTGAGTTTTCCAAATATTAAAAGACTCTAAAATTTCTAAACTAAAGGGGGTTTTGATTTAATTAAACTATCCTAAAACTAAATTGTATTAAAATTCCTAAATTCTACCTAATTGTATGGATTATGAATGAAAGATGGTCTTGTGACTAGCTTCGGATTTGTCCCTTGGTATCCACTATCCTTATCCTAATCTAATTATGATTAATTCTGGTCTAAGAGTTCCTAATTGTGTTCATAACAATTTATCTTGGGTAACCCCTCAAGATACAAGAGATTAATTATCTAATGTTGAATTGAAACCTCACATCCAAATTAAATTGTCAATTCTTGTTTTAGGATCAATGAACATCCAATTTGATTGATTAACTAATTGATTAACCTCTGAATCATCCTAAATATTTAATTAACCAACTAAATATTAAGGAATCCTCAAATTAAACAATTACGCTTACTCATGTATTTTATCGAACACCTTCGAAGCATACATGGGAATTCATATAATATTGAAATTAATCAGATCAATTAATCAACAAAAATAGTTCCTAATTAGTGTCTAACCAGCCACTAATTATAATTACACAATTTCCTTATCAAATACATCTTAACCAAGAAAATAAATGAAAGAAAAAAAATGTAGGAAAAATAAGGAATTTCTTAGCCAAAAACTCTATGTTCATCCATGGATTCAAGCTTCTCCAAGGTCTCCTCTTAGCTAGCCTCAAGGTGGATTAGAAAATCATGGAATGTGGAGATGGATGGAAGGAATGGAGTGGATGGAATGGATGAGGCGTGGGGTATGTGCTGGACGAAGGATGGTGTGATGGATGGATTTTGAATGGTTGGATGGCTTGATATATATAGGCATGAGGGAATGGAGTTGCATGAATGAACTAGGAAATCTAAATATGTGGAGGCGTGGTGGACTTGGAGAGACGTGAGATGTGTGGAATTGTAAATGGATTAAAGGCGTGCTGAATTAAATGAAAGAGGTGTGCAGATGTTGGAGAGGCGTGAATAAATCAGAGACGTATTGAATAATAATTCCATGTGCTCAGCTGCTTATCTTCGTGTTTGCTCATGCCTTCTGCTCTTAATATATATATCACAAGCTTGCATTGCAGATAGTATGGGCCCCATTGGTTATTTTATTATATTATTCATGCAATCACGTTCAGCTTCTTCATTTTTCTGCCCAGTTTCTTTACTTCAGCGTCTTCCACGTGCAGCTTCTCTTCATCCTGCTCTCAAGCTTCTTTGTTTTCAGCTCCAGCTTTGCTTCTTCTGCATCTTATCCCTCTTGTTCAGCTCGTCCAGCTCCTGCATGTTCTCTTCTCCTTAGCTTCATGCAACTCCTTCTTCTGTTTTGCTCATATTCCCACGTTGCTATCCAGTGTGTTCATTTAATCCATTTCACATGCTTCTTCACAATTGTTTTTTTATTTCTACTACAACCACGTTATTTCTTTCATTTAATTGCTCAGTTTCTTCTTAATCACGTGAGAATCTTCCTCCAACTTATACATGCTTTTCTTTATTTCTTTAAAACCGTAGCCTCTTCTTCTTTTCAACCTCCTTGCTTATTCTTCAATTGAAAATTAAAAAATCTTCATACAGAAAAATAAGATAATTCAAGTAGGAAAAATTCACAAAATTAATTAAAAGAAAATTATGCAATAAAATTCAAGAATTTTGTAAATAAATTCCTTGAGTGCAAAAGATGACTACTGAGCTTAAATTTCATCTAAGTAAATCTATTAGACCTCATTTAACTATTAAGATGCTTAAGTTTAGGGGAATACAATACATAAAAAATCATACTTATCAATGAGCCACTCACTCATCCATCTCATTGTCATATTTAAATACACAAATGAAACTTATAACAATCTCAAGAAGTGGCCTAGAACTCGAGCTAATGAAGTATATGCATGAAAATAATATGTGCAGCCTTAGACTGAAATTTCAATATTCTATCATGAATTTTGAAAAATTATAACTAATTCTAGAAAAATATAAATCAAGCACACTATACAATTCTGAAAAGATACAGATATTTACTTTATGTTAAAAATAATTTCAGACCACAACAGGGACGTCTAGCCATCGAAAATCGATGGAACAGTAACAAAGGTCGCCTATTAATACTAGTACTATCCTTCAAATTCAAATATTCATATCTTCCTACTTAGATGTCCAATTGGGGTGATCTCAGTGGCCATGAAAATATTATCATATCTAGTTTATGCCTACAAAATTTTATGAGTATTGGACATCATTTGTCCCTCAAATAACATAACACAAAAAATGACCATATGAACAGTGTTTATATTAATTTAGCAGAAAAATGCCAATTTTGAAAAATCAGAATTAATTTCACAGAGCTCCAAATAATTTGGTTTCTAGCTTTCCAAAAAGCTCTAGATGAGATATATATGCATGTCATATTTCATGAGAAAATTTGTTCATTTGGTCAAATTTTGACATTGGATTACAAAATGATTATTTTTATATCTCATAAGGGATTCAAGAAGGTCAAATTTGGTTCTATGGCTCTTATGACCACTTGAGTACGTGGGAAAACACCAAATGGTCTATTAAACATGTCTCAAAGGTGTACAAACCCAAATTTCATAAACTCGCTCATCCATCCTTAGATATACATAAGAGCACATATACTAGTTTTTGCCATTTAATGCCTAAAATGCACTATATCATATATATGACATTAAATCTCATTTGTACATGATACATTTACATATTTGCATGTGTTTATAAAGTCATACAATATATACAATAATGGATTACATCATGTGCCACTCATATGGCTGCAAATTGGAATTTTCACACACTTGGTTGTCAAACTTTCCTCTTCAAGCTTGGTGGCTCCCATTCCTTGGCTTACTTAGTCCACCTAATACTAGACATGTGAGAGGAAGAAATGAGATTATAGGAATCCCAATAGCTCTTCTCTCTTTCAACTACACATAAAGAATGCAAATCTATGTCTAAAAATGCACGAATGACTATCATAGAGTATATAATCATTCAAGAAGCATTCTTGGCATTCAAGAAGTCAGTCATACAAAACATACATAGGCTTGCCAAGTAAGTGATTTAGCTCACCCATTCTCTTCAAGGATTTTCGACTTGCCTTACCTTTTTTCTTAAAGGCTTTGTACTAAACCTTACTTTTGGGAAACTTTAAACTTTGTCTTAACCATTCTTGAGGACTCTTGGCTCAACCTCACCATGGCTGGTGGGTTCTTGGTTTCACCACACTTAAGCAAACCATAGCAAAGTCACAAAGTATCATTTGAAGACATAATGCAACATCATAGTACCATGGCAATTAGATACTTGCAAAGACATGTTTCATGGCTTAAAACATAAATACACACATTCAAGGACAAGATAAACATCCACTCATGCATGAAAGACAGGAGAGAAAGCTACCTTTGTCACACAAGCACACTTTTCCTCTTAGATTTGATTCATCTCCCATGACCACATACTCACAAGAAGGTGGAGTTTGTTTGCTTTGGCCTAGACACATAATATGGAAGCCAATTATACTCTTGAACCAAATTTTAAAGCTACACATTCATTAGAAAAGCTAGGTAGTTCATATGGCTCCTTTATGGTTCCATAATGCACTTAATGAAGCAACCTTTGGAAAACATCATCTTGGCTCCATTCTCTCCATCTATTTATGATTCTTGACTCCATTTAAACCTCTTGGAGTCATCACATAGTTAATTCTAGGAGCCTAGCTAGGTGTTGCTTCTTTAAGCCATAATATGGAACCTATGATATTGTCTCACTATCCATGGCTTCTAAAATTATTCCAAGGTTTCCTTTCATCTTCTTCCATCATATATCACTCAAAAATAATCTTGGAACAAATTGAAACTACCCCTTGGTACTCCAACCTCTCTAGGCCATGGCTATGGAGCATAAGGACACCAAGTGAGTTTGCTTTATTTCCTTGGTGGAAGATGCATATGAGGAGTTTTCTAGGGATCTTAGGAGCTCATCCAAACACTCATTTAGGCCTAAGAATTCTTGAATCAAATCAAAATTTTAAAGGAACACTTGAAACCTAAACTTTTCTATCTTGAAATCTAATGGTTATTTTGTTGTTTTCTTTGCATATTCTTGTTCTCCTCCTTAATTTTCCTAAGATTTATTCTTGGTTTGGCTAAAAACTCAACCTCTTAAGGCTAGTCTTAGGTGGGGCGAAATACATAAAAGTGAAGGGAATGGATGAAGAAATTTAAAACATCATGAATTACCTTAGATTCTTGTTTTCTTTGCCTTGTTCTTCACTTGAGGAGTCTTCTAGGGATCTTAGGAGCTCATCCAAACACTCATTTAGGCCTAAGAATTCTTGAATCAAATCAAAATTTTAAAGGAACACTTGAAATCTAAACTTTTCTATCTTGAAATCTAATGGTTATTTTGTTGTTTTCTTTGCATATTCTTGTTCTCCTCCTTCATTTTCCTAAGATTTATTCTTGGTTTGGCTAGAAACTCAACCCCTTAGGGCTAGTCTTAGGTGGGGTGAAATACATACAAGTGAAGGGAATGGATGAAGAAATTTAAAACATCATGAATTACCTTAGATTCTTGTTTTCTTTGCCTTATTCTTCACTTGGTTGGCCTTCTCCCTTGAATTATGAAAATTTCACCTTTGTTCTACCATCAATACAGGCCTAAAAACATCATCAAATCCATGAAAATAAAGAGGAGAAGAAGGAGCAATAACTTGCTAAAGAGAGAGCTTTAACTTCCATGGAATTTTCTACCTTTTCTTGGCTTTTTCTCCCTTCAAAATCTCCTCTTTTTGTACTCCTAAGAGCTGCCTTCTTTCTCTAGTTTGGGGGTAGAAACAAGTCATGGAAATGATAAGGAGAAGAAACATGAAACTTAAAGAGGTTTCAAGAAGATTTCACTTTCTAAAAATTTCAATTTTGTCATTTCATCTTGGCATTTTTGTTTTGGCTCCTTTTTGAGAATTATCTTTTCTATCATAAAATTTAGGTCCTCAATCTTATACAATACCTTTGGAATCACTCAAATTAGAGCTAAAACCTTCATGAACAAACGGGTCAAAGTTTGAGTTAACCGATGTTAGAAAATATACATCAGAGAGGTTTTAACTGTCTCGGGGCTTCCCATGATTTTTAGGGTCTCTGATAACCTCGGATAACTCAAATTTACTATTTAAAAAGCCCTCTTTTGAGAATTCTAAAATTTGCCCAAAATTATAAAAATGCCATTATGTTTTGTAACTATTTCGTTAATTTCAGTCTGGTCATTTTAGCTTCTGTTTCTAGGTACCTCTGGCCTCCTAAATTCCTTATTTAATGTCTAGATTATTATTCTAAAATTTTTGGACCTTAACCAATTCATTTCAGAGAGCTTACTTTGAAAACGTATCCATTTTCATCATTTTAACGAAAATGGGATATTACAATTCTCTCCCCTTAAATAAATTTCATCCTCGGAATTTAGATAATATACCTCATGGGAAGAGCTCTAGATAGTTCTTTCTCATCTCTTCTTCCAGCTCCCAGGTAGCTTCTTCGAGAGATAACCCCTTCCAAACCACTTTCACCAGCAGTATCTTCTTATTTCGTAACTGCTTGAGTCTAACATCCACGATCCGATTTGGTGATATTATATATGATAGATCATCCTGTAACTACACATTTTCATAGTCTATGACATTTGAGGGTTAGGTTGGTACTTTTTGAGTTAGGATACATGGAATACATTATGTATTTGGCTTAGGTTTGGGGGAATGGCAAGTTTGTAGGTTATAGGTCCTACTTTATCAAGAATCTGGAACAGACCTATGTATTTTGGATTAAGCTTTTTACTCTTAATGGACTGACCTATCCTTATGATTAGAGACACTTTAATGAAAACATGGTCTCCAACCTCAAACTCTAACGGCTGTTTACATCTATCTGCGTAACTTTTCTGTCTACTTTGGGCTATTAGCAGTTTCTTCCTTATGGTCTCAATTTGTCTTAAAGTATGGTCCACTAATTTTGGGCCTATCAGGCTCCTCTCTCCTAGTTCAACCTAACACATTGGAGACCTATACTTCCTCCCATATAATGCCTCATATGATGCCATCTGTATACTTATATGATAGTTATTATTATAGGCAAACTCTACTAGAGGCAAGTATGTATCCAATTTCCTTTCATCTCTAGAATGCACACCCTTAACATGTCCTCTAGGGTTTAGATGATTCTCTTCGTCTGTCCGTCTGTTTGAGGGTGATAGGCTGTGCTAAATATCAATCTAGTACCTAGGGCATCTTATAATAATCTCTAAAAATTTGAAGTGAATCTGGGATCTTTTTCTGACACTATGCTCCTAGGCACACCATGCAATCTAACTATCTCCTAGATGTACAGCTGGGCTAATTTATCTATGGTAAATGTGGCTTTCATTGCTAAAAAGTGTGTTGACTTTGTTAATCTATCAACAATTACCCATATGGGATGTCTAGGAGCTGACAAAATCCATAGCTTTGCTATCCCATTTCTGCTCCAGGATATCTAGGAGCTGAAGTAACCCAGCTGGCTTCTGGTGTTCTATTTTGACTCTTTGATATACTAGACATCAGAAGACATATTTTGCTATATCTGCTTTCATACCAGGCCACCAAAACATCCTTTTCAAGTTATGATACATTTTATTACTACCTGGATGAATGGTGTATTTACTTTTGTGTGGCTTATCTAGCATTCTTTCTTTAATCTCTGTATTTATATGCACATACAGCCTATCCCTATATCTCACTATGTCATCCTTAGATAGATTGAACTCTTAAGTGCTACCTTGGGCTATCTAGGATCTAATCTTGCTTACATGGTTATCTATTTGCTGAGCCTCTCTTATTTGACTGCTCAGGTCATTTTCTATTTGGGTTTCACTCATTAACAACTTCTCTGAATGCACCTCACATGAGAGATTTATGTTTCTAAATCTCAATCAACTCTTGCTCTTTGATCATCATAAAGGCCATATGCATGGATTTCCTATTAAGGGTATCAGCTACCACATTAGCCTTACTAGGATGGTATTTTAATGTGAAATCATAATCTTTTAAAAATTCTAACCATCTCCTTTATCTCATGTTTAATTCTTTTTATTCAAATAAATATTTGAGGCTTTTGTGGTTGCTATAAATTTCTATGGTTGCCCCATATAAGTAGTGTCTCCATATTTTCAGAGCAAACACCACTGCAGCTAACTCTAAGTCGTGTGTGGGGTAATTTTCCTTGTGAGGCTTTAATTGTCTAAAGACATAAGCTACCACTTGGCCTTTTTGTATAAGTATACATCTTAACCCTTTCTTAGAGGCATTACTATAGACTACAAAAGTCTTTCTAGGGTCAGGCAGTACTAAAACTGGGGCCGTGGTTAACTTATACTTCAACTCCTAGAAGCATCTCTCACATCTCTCATCCCACACAAACGACACATTCTTTCTAGTGAGCCTAGTCAGTGGCATCGCTATCTGAGAAAAGCCCTAAATGAACCTCCTATAATAACCTACTAAACCTGGGAAGCTCCTGATCTCTATCACTGTCCTAGATCTCTCATACTATAATACTTCCTCTACCTTATGGGGATCTATTGCGACCCCTGTCTGGGAGATCGCATGGCTTAAAAATTGAACTTCATAGATTTTCATGCTCCTTCTTCTTCCAAACTTGTTCCTCTCCTCTTGAGCTTTCTTTCTTTGATTATAATAAAGTTTATAAATATGTTTTAAGGGAGAAATTAAGGGAAAATTTTGGATTTGAAGAGAAGAGCTCAAAGAAGACAAGATTAAAGTGAGAAAAAGCAAGAAAACGAGGTAAATTCTTCTTTCATAGTTGCTACTCCTTGCTCCTCTTCCTCCACCATTTCGTCCCACTTAAGAAACCCTAGGAGGGGTTGGTTTTTAGGCAGAACCAAGGGTGATTCTTAGGGAAAAGGATGTGGAGATTAAGAATATGCAAAGAGAATTAACAAATAACCATGGAAATTCAAGATGCAAAGTCTAGGGTTTCATATGTTCCTTACAAAATCTGATTTGATACCTTGATTCCTATGTCTAAATGAGAGTTTAAATGAGCTCTTAAGATCCCTAGAAGTCTCCCCATGTGCTTCCTCCATCAAAAAAACAAAGTAAAGTCCATGAAGCCTAAAACCTTCCATAGGTTCGGCCAAAAGGGGATAGCATAGCTAGGGATAGTTTTAAATTTTTCTAAACTCATTTTTGAGTCATATATGATGAATGAATATGAGGGGAAGCCTTAGAAAAAAATTAGAAACCATAAAAAGTGAGATGGTGCTTTATGTTCCATAATATGACCTAAAGAAGTAACATGTAGTTAGATTCTTTGTTTTAATTGTATGATGACTCCAAGAGGCTTAAAAGGAGTCCAGAATCATATTTGAAAGGAAAGAATGGAGCCTAGAATTTACTTGAGGGGTGTTGCTTCATTAGGTACATTTTGGAACCATAAAGGATTTTATAGGTCAAGCTAGAGTTTAAGCAAGTTGTATGGTCTTAGAATTAATTCCATGAACCTAATTGGCTTCCATAAAATGTGTTTAGGCCAAGAGAAGTAATCTCCACCTTTTTGGGTGTGTAAGGTCAAGGGAGAGTATTCAAGGCTTAAGGAAAAAGTGTGCAAAATGCAAGTAAGGTAGCTCTTTCCACCTTCTCTCATGCATAATTGCTTACTTTACTTGTCTTTGAATGTGTGTATGTGTATTTTAAGCTATGAAAAATGTTATAGCATAGCTCTTATTCCATAGTACCATGATGATGCATTATGTCTTTAAATGATATTTGTTTTGGTTGCTCGAGTATGGTGAGGTTGACTCCCAAAAGTAAGGTTGAGTCCAAGAACCTCTTAAAAATGGGTGAGGCAAGTCCAAAATCCACAAGTAAATGAGTGAGGCCAATTCACTTGCTTGGCAAGCCTTTGTATGCTATGTATGACTTGCTCAAATGTTGAAAATACTTCTTAAATTTTTGCACATGTTAATATGCCCATGCATGCATTTGTAAGACTTGTTTTGCATGCTTTATGTATGATTGAATAGGAGATGAGCTATTGGAATTCTTTGAATCTTATCCCCTCCTCTCCAATGTTCTAACATGCTAGGCAGATCAAGATAGCAAGGAGATGGGAGCCATTCACTTGAGAGATGAGAGCATGACATTGAAATACATAGAATTGGCTTCTTTAAGGCCATTAAAGTGGCAAATGTGTAATCTATGGTTGTATATGACAAATGATTTTATGAACATGTATAATTATGATAATATGTCATGTATAAATGAGAGATTATGTTATGTGACTATTAGAATATAAAATGAGTATGCTATGACAATTTATCCTCTTGAATGGTTTTATGCAAATGTATATAAGTGTAATTGAGATGGCCAAAATGAGATGCATGAGATTTGGGACCATTTGGCAGCTCATAAAAGTCATAATCATGCTTTCAGACTTGCCCAAGAGGTGCCAAACATTAAGAGAGAGCATTTGGACACTTTGGTATCCTATATATAGCCAAAATTGACCATAATGGAACCCTATATCACTTTTTTATCCAAATGAGCTATTCTTGATCTGAAATTTGGCATGCAATTAGAATTTGTTGAAGAATTTTTGGGAAGCTAAAGAACAGAATTTTTTGAGGTCTAGAGAATATTTAATGAATTTTCAAAGTTGGCAAAAATTCTGGTTTTAGTCTAATACATTATTCACTTGGTCTGAAAATAATTTCTATCACATTGGGCCCAAATGATGTCCAGTTGCCACAAAATTTTATAGGAAGAAACTAGACACTCCCAGTGACTTGTGCCAACTAGAAGCACCCCATTTGGATGTCTAGAGAGGGAGATATGAATTTTTAAAAATTCTATCCAGTACCAAGCATCCCAACTTACCTCAGGTACTGTTTGATTGGGTTTTGAGATCTAGGCGTGCTTGAACTGGTCTAGAGTTATTTTTTCACTCTATCTAACATCCATAGATTTCTAGATTGGTATTATTTACATAAATTGGATTTTTTTGGAATTAATTGGATATTTTTAAAATTTGTCGCAGAATTCTATGACAGCACCAGTGGATAACCTGACCTCTAGAGTTTTTCAAATGTCAAATGCCTTGTGGGTGGTGTTTCATGGTTTGGGCATATTTTTAGCATAAATTAGATATGTTTAGATTTCCAGAATGACTAAGAATGTATGATTTTGATTTTTCAAAAATTAGTTATGATTTTTCAAAGTTTGTAATAGAATAGGAAAAATTTTGGCCGAAAATGCATATATGTATTTTATGCTTCCCTTTACTTTCCACGAGCTGTAAGCCACCTTTGATGATGTAAATAAGTTGTATTTATGTAATTAAATATGAGAAGGTGATACATGAGTCCATATGGCCTACAGGACTTCGAAGAAAAATTTTATACGCGCGTAATGTTAAGAAATACATTATTTCTTGCCTCTTTGTGAATTACTTCATATAAGGCCTAAAGATAGCTTGAAATGAGCTAAAGAAACTATGGTGTTATAGGGTACTTATTCTTAATGGTTATCTTATTGAGCTCTATGCAGTCTATACACAGTCTAAGGCTCCTATCCTTCTTCTTTACGAATAAGACTGGAGCTCCCTACTGCGAGACACTGGGTCTAATGAAACCCTTTTCTAAAAACTCTTCTATCTGCTTTTTAAGTTTAGCTAGCTTGGTGGGAGCCATTCTATATGAGGCCTTAGACACTGGAACTACCCCAGGTACAATGTCTATGGGAAACTCAACTTCTCTTTCTGGAGGTAGTCCGCTAATCTCTTTAGGGAATACCTCTGGGAACTCTCTCACTACTGGAATTTTCTCTATACCCTCTTCTACCTCAGCTTGAACTAAAAAGAAAACTAAGTATCCCTGACAACCATGCCCTAGAGACCTCTCAACCTAAGAGGTAGTCATAATAGATAACTCAGTCCTTGTACTATGTATAGTCCCATATTCAGGTAAAGTAATAAATTTACGAGAACAATCAAGTGTGGCATTATTTATAAACAATTCATAGTGATAATCAAATCAATGTCAACAAGGGGTACATATATCAAGGTTGGGTATAGCAATGATTAAACTAGGCCACACAATTCAAATAGGTGTGGGAGGTAATAGCTTGGTTTCCTATAGGGGTAGATACATGCAAATCATAGGGTAATGTATGCATACTCAGATCCAATCTCCTAGCATAATCATATGATATGAAAGAGTGGCTAGCACCCGAATCAAATAATAGAATTCATAGAAAAATCATTTATCTTAATAGTACCTTGAATCAGATTCGGGGACCTACTAGCCTCTTGTTATGTCAGGGCAAAGACTCTACCCTGGGTTTGAAGTTTAGGAGTAGGAGCCATCTCCCTATGCTGAGAGAACTGCTGGGGAGTCTGAGTGATGTCCCTGGCCATGTGTCCTAGCCTACCACATCTATGGCACACATTTTACCTCACATAACATGGTCGGTTCCTATGATTTCTACCATATTGGAGACATACTGTAAGTGCAAAATTGCCTATGCTAGATTGTGTCCTCCTTTTCTTGCCTCTTCTGTTCCATTGGTTTCTACCACCTCTCCTACTAGTAGCTGTGGCCTATGTTTCCTCTCTAGATCTCTTAGGTTTAGGGAGGGGAGGTTTGGCACTAGAGATAGGCTTTATAGTTCGAAAGTTCATTTTTGTCACTCTACAAATCTTAATTAGGGTGTTAAAGTTCCTGATTCTCTGTGGAGCCACCCTGTCTTTGATTTTTGGAAGCAAACCTTTCTCTAACTTATTTGCTCTCCAGCGCTCGTCATCATGTCTCTATAAATATAAGGAGTATTTAGAGAGCTCTATAAACTTAGCCACATATTAGTCTATGGACATTCCTTTTATCTGTCTCAGGAGTACAAATTTTGACTCTTTCTCATCTCTGATGGAGCTAGGGAAATATCTCTCATAAAAGGTCCGGAGGAATGCCTCCTAAGTAATCAGAAGGTTCCTCGCTTTCAAGATAGGCTCAGTGCCCCTCCACCAATAATCTACTTCCTTTTCTAACTAAAAAATAGCCATAGTGGCTTTCTGCTTAAAAGTACACTCCATCACCTGTAATATCTTTTCTAGCTGCATAATCCAGGCCTTAGTTTTCTTTATATTCATCTCACCATCAAAGGTGGGAGACCCAAATTTTCTGAATTAAGTAATAATCTGCCTAGTGGAAGGCTGCTCCAAGGCTAGAAGTGTTTGAGCTAGTGGAGTTTGAGTAACCTGATGTATCTATATATATGGCTGTGGGTCAATATGAGTCACTCCTGATGCTCAAGACAATCTGAGTGTTGTGCTAGTTGTGGAGGAGGAGGTGTAGGGCCCTGACTATCTCTCTCAACAAGTCGTTCCTGTAACTACATGATCATGACCTGCTGCTGATCCAGGCTAGCCATTATAGCCTGTGGGGCTCCAGTTACTGGATCACTAGGCTTGGCTCTATTATCTGCATGAGCCTCTCTGGAAGGCTACCTCTCCTAGTGTTAATCGACTTGCTGAAACATTATTAACAAACTTTAGCATCAAAAGGGAACACACTCACCATCATCACACTCAATTCATCCAAAAATAACTTATATACATGAAGGCAACTCATATTCACAAGCCACAATCTACATCAAAACCTTTACTCTGATACCAATAAAGTGTAACACCATAATTAACTACCTCATCTCATATCATTTCTAAGCTCACTTCCTTGGATTATACAAGTTTCCAAAGAAAAGACATTAAAAATATTCGATTATTTTACATTATGTCATGTATAAATTTTCTATTTTGTGTCCTATGGACCATATGGACTCATCCATCTCATTCTCATATTTAAATACATAAATAAAACTCATAACAATCTCAATAAGTGGCCTAGAACTTGGGCTAATGAAGTATATGCATGAAAATAATGTGTGTAGCCTCATATTGAAATTTTAGTTTTCTATAATGAACTTTGAAAAATCATAAAAAATTTTACAAAAATAGAAATTAAGCATGATATACCATTATTGAAAGCTACAGATGTCTAATTTATGTTAAAAATAATTCTAGACCATAATAGGGACGTCTAGCTACCGAATATTTATAAAACAGTAACAAAGGTCGCCTATTGCTACTTGTATTGTCCCTCAAATTCAAAAATTCATATCTCCCTACTCAAATGTCCAATTGGGGTGATCTTGGTGGCCATGGAAAGATTATCATGTACGGTATATGCTTGTAAACTTTCATGGGCATTGGACACCATTTGTCCCTTAAATGACACAGCATAAAAAATTGACTATATGAACAGTGTTTATATCAGTTCAATAGAAAAATACCAATTTTGAAAAATCATAATTAATTCAATAGAGCTCCAAATGATCTGTTCTTTGGCTTTCCAAAAAGCTATGGATGAGATATATATGCATGCTAAATTTCATGAGCCATGAGCAAATTTATTCATTTGGTGAGATTTTGACATTAAGTTGCAAAATGGTCATTTTTATGTCTTATAAGGGATTCAAAAGGGTCAAATTTGGTTCCATGGCCACTTGAGCACGTGGGAAAGCACAAAAATGGTCTACTAAACATGTCTCAAAGATGCGCAAACCCAAATTTAATAAACTCACTCATCCACCCCTAAATATACAAAGAGCACATATACTAGTTTTTGCCATTCAATGCCTTAAATGCACTATATCATACATATGCCATTAAATCTCATTTGTACATGATACATTTATATATTTACATGTGTTCATGAAGTCATACAACATATAAAATAATGGATTACATCATGTGCCACTCATATGGCTACAAATTGGCATTTTTACACACTTGGTTGTCAAACTTTCCTCTTCAAGCTTGGTGGCTCCCATTCCTTGGCTCATTTGGTCCACTTAGACATATTAGACATGTGAGGAGAAAGGAATGAGATTCTAGGAATCCCAATAGCTCTTTTCTCTTTCAACCATACATAAAGAATGCAAATCTATGTCTAAAAATGCATGCATGACTATCATGGAGTATATAATCATTCAAGAAGCATTCTTGGCATTCAAGAAGTCATACAAAACATACATAGGCTTGCCAAGTAAGTGGTTTAGTCTTACCCATTCTCTTTAAGGATTTTCGACTTGCCTCACCTTTTTTCTTAAAGGCTTTGAACCAAGCCTTACTGTTGGGAAACTCTAAACTTTGTCTCAACATTCTTGAGGGTTTTTGGCTCATCTTTACCATGGCTAGTGGGTTCTTGGCTTCACCACAATTAAGCAAGCCAAAGCAAAGTCACAAAGTATCATTTGAAGATATAATGCAACATCATAGTATCATGGTAAGTAGATACTTGCAAAGACATGTTTCATAGCTCAAAACATACATTCAAGAATAAGATAAACATCTACTCATGCATGAAAGAAAGGAGAAAAAGCTACCTTTGTCATACAAGCGCACTTTTCCCCTTAGATTTGATTCCTCTCCCATAACTACACACTCACAAGAAGGTGGGGTTTATTTCCTTTAGCGTAGACACATAATATGGAAAGCCAATTATACTCTTGAACTAAATTCTAAAGCTACACTTCATTATAAAAGCTAGGTAGTTCATATGGTTCCATAATGCACTTAATGAAGCAACTTTAAGAAAATATCATCTTGGCTCCACTCTTTACATTCATTTATGATTCTTGACTCCTTTTAAGTATCTTGGAGTCATCACACAATCAAATTAATGAGCCTAGCTAAGTATTCCTTTTTTAGGCCATAATATGAAACCTATGATACCATCTCACTATCCATGGCTTCTAAAAATTTTTTAAGACTTTCTCTCATCCTCTTCCATCATATATCACTCAAAAATAAGCTTGGAACAAATGAAAACTACCCCTTGGTGCTCTAACCTCTCTAGGCCATGGCTATGAAGTATAAGGACACCAAGTGAGTTTGCTTTGTTTCCTTGATGGAAGATGCATATGGGGAGCCTTCTAGGGATCTTAGGAGCTCATCCAAACACTTATTTAGGCCTAGAAATTCTTGAATCAAATCAGAATTTTAAAGGAACATTTGAAACCTTAACTTTTCTATATTGAAATCTAATGGTTATTTTGTTGTTCCTTTGCATATTCTTGTTCTCCTCTTTCATTTTCCTAAGATTCATCCTTGGTTTGGCTAGAAACTCAACCCCTTAGGGCTAGTCTTAGGTGGGGTGAAATACATACAAGAGAAGGGAATGGAAGAAGAGGCTTAAAATATCATAAATTACCTTAGATTCTTGTTTTCTTTGCCTTATTCTTCACTTGGTTGGCCTCCTCTCTGTGCTCAATACAGACCCAAAAACATTATCAAATCCATGAAAATAAAGAGGAGAAGAAGGAGCAACAACTTGCTAAAGAGAAAGCTTGAATTTCCATGGAATTTCCTACATTTTCTTGGCTTTTTCTCCTTTCAAATCTCCTCTCTTTGTACGCCTAAGAGCTGCCTTCTTTCTCTTGTTTAGGGGTAGAAACAAGTCAAGGAAATGATGAGGAGAAGAAATGTGAAACTTAAAAGGAGGTTTCAAGAAGTTTCCACTTTCTAAAAATTTCAATTTTGCCCTTTTGTCTTAGCAATTTTATTTAGCTTTATTTTAGTTCCTTTTTGAGAATTATCTTTTCCATTATGAAATTTAGGTCTTTAATCTTCTAAGATGCCTTTGGAATCACACAAATTAGTGCCAAAACCTTCTTGAATGAAAAGGTTAAAGTTTGAGTTACTGACATTAAAAAATGTACATAAGAGGGGTTTTCACTATCCTGGGGCTTCCCATGGTTTTCAGGGCCTCTAAGAACCCTAGAGAACTCAAATTTACTATTTGAAAGCCCTCCTGTGAGAATTCTAAGATTTTCCCAAAACTACAATAATGCCATTACATTTTGTAACTATTTTATTAATTTCCATCAAGCCATTTTAGCCTCTATTTTAGGATACCTTTAGCCTCATAAATTCCTTATTTAATGTCTAGATTATTAGTCTAAATTTTCTAGAGCTTAGCTAATTCATTTTAAAGGACTTACTTTGAAAACATATCTGTTTCTATCATTTTAACAAAAATCGAATTTTACAATGATCACTTGTGGAATTGATTAGTTATAGTTGTTTAGCTAATGACCCTAATGATATCAAGGTTCAAATTTTCCCACTTTCTCTCATTTTAATTAACTATAATGGCTTTAGTCCTTAATTTAAGATTACTAATCGTGCTATTAAGCCTAATCACAGTAATTAAGAATTAGGGTTGTTACATTTGATATTAGAGTAATGGTTTAGAAAATTATGTTAGATTTTAAACCTTGTGATTAGAAAACTTGGCAATCATGATGCATGCATGCTAGGAATAGGGACATTATAATTTGGTGATGATTCTTATACTTGTGTATACCTACTATGGATGGTGTTGTGTTTGGACTGCCTTTGGACTGTGGCTTAATGAGGGATGCTCTTGGTTGTGCTTGTGGGATTGCAGAGTGATATGGCTGCATGTAGAGAAATCGCTGAGATGCTGAGAGAAGTGCAAGGGGCCATGACTACAATGGCCAATCGTATGAGGGAACAAGATAAGGCCCATGAAGCTACAGTTAGGGCAATGATTGACCGGCTTCAAGAGCAAGCTGAGGCCTATGCAACCACTGTTCAAGTGCTGTAATAGTTACATGAGATTATAAATAGGTAAAATTAGGAAATGCCAGTGGAGAACCGTGTTGGTGCTGGTCAGAACCTTGGCATGGGACACCAAGGGGAGAATGATGACCTTTCTATTGTGTTAGCTAAGTTTAGAAAGGTTGATCCTCCATCGTTCATACGGGAGTTGGACACTAAGAAGGCAAAGAGGTGACTAATGCAACTAGAGAAAATTTTTGAAGTCATGACTTGCACTATCGAGAAAAAGGCAAAATTGGCCATCTATAAGTTGGAAGGTGAGTTTGAGCATTGGTGGATGAGTGCCTCTAGATTGTTGATTTCAAGGGGGATACTCTTGACTTGGGAAAGTTTCCAAACTGCCTTTAAGGGCAAGTATTTCCCACCTTCTGTGAGAGTTGACAAGGAAGCTGAGTTTAATTTTCTTGAGCAAGGAGAAATGAGTGTGGATCATTATGTAGCAAAATTCATCCAATTGTCTTATTTCTCCTCCTACTTGAGACGGTTTGATGATGAACCATGGAATGCAGATAAATTTGAAAGAGGCCTAAAATCGGAGTTGAAGGACAAGATAGTATCCCTATAGATTCGTAATTTTAATGAATTAGCAGAAAAATGTAAGGCAACAGAGAGGCCCATGATTAAGAGTGAGGCCAAAAGGAAGAAGACCATGGAGGGTAAGCGTGACTGAGGTATGGAGCCCTTTAGAGGCAGAAGTAAGAAAGGAGCTAGTAGTAGTAGTGTCTTTTAGGGTAGGAGACCACTCTTAAGAAACGTTCCTCAAAGGAGTATAGGACCTCCAAAGAGCATAGCTAGTGTCCTATCAGTTTATGGCAAATGTGGAAAGAGCCATAGCAATGGACCATGCCTAATATGCTATAATTGTAGGAAGCTTAGACACTATGCACAGACTTACATGGTGTCACGAGAGTAAGCATCATCTGTTAAACCGTGTACACAAAAGGGGTGTTCATACTTACATAACAAAGGGCTAATAGATCTCCTAGTCTAATCCAAGGTACTTTACTTGTCCATAATCATGTTATAGATGCATTGTTTGATTTGGGTATGACTTACTCATTAATCTCATATGATTGTGTTAAGCATCTGGGTCTGAAAATTAGCCTGTTGCTATTTGAACTATTTGTGTCCACCCCTACTAGATATTCTATGATTACGTCTGATGTAACACCATAAATTCTAGCTTATCTCTATTACATTTGCATGCTGATATAGTGCATTACATGAGGGGAAATAAGAAAAGTCTATTAAAATAAGGCATTTAATTGCGCTGCGTCGTATATAAAAATTCCATCTGGTGTCACGTGGACTGTGTGAGCTCATATAACACATTCTCATATTTAATTACATGATTACAACTCATTTGAATCATAAAATGTGGCCCATAACTCATGAATCACGAAGGGAAGCATAAAATATGGATATTCATTTTCAGCTAGCTTTTGCCTCTTTTCTATCCAAATTTTGGGAAATCATAACTAATTCTAGAAAAATTGAAATCATATATTCGTAGTCATTCTAGAAATCTATGGATGTCTACTTCACACTAAAAATATATCCAGACCATAACATGCATCACAGAGGACTTTGACATTCGAAAAGGTCCAGAGGTTAAACTATCATCGATGCTGTCACAGATTTCTATAGCAAACTTTGAAAATGTCCAATTAATTCCATAAAACTCCAATCCATGCAAATGATACCAATATGGAAATCTGTGGATTTTAGTTGAGGAAAAAAATAACTCCATACCAATTCAGGCGGCCCAGACCCCAGAATTCAATGGAACAGTATTTAAGATTGGGTGAAGCTCCTGATACTGGATAGAATTTTTAAAAATTCATATCTCCCTCTCTAGACCTTTAAATAAGGTGCTTCTAGTTGGCACAAGTCATTGTAAATATCTAGTTTCTCTGTATAAAATTTCATGGCAATTAGATATCATTTGAGCCTTGTGTGACAGATTTCATTTTCAGACCAAATGAATAGTGCAACAGACCAAAATCAAAAAAATTTCCAATTTTGGAAATTCATCAAATATTCTATAGACCTCCAAAAATTATAATCTTTAGCTTTCCAAAAATTTCTCAATAAGCTCTAATTTCATACCAAATTTCAGATTAAGAAGAGCTTGTTTGGCTAAAAAGTGACGTAGGGTTCCATTATGGTCAATTTTGGCTCCATATGAAGTACCAAAGTAACCAAATGGCTTTCCTTAGGGTTTGGAACCTTTTGGGCAAGTCTAAAAGCATATATAAGACTTGTGTAAGCTGCCAAATGGTCCCAAACTCCATGCATCTCATTTTGGCCATTTCATCCACACATATGCATAATTCCATCAAACTTTCAAGAAGCATATCTTGGCATTACATACCCAAATTGCATTTTAGGATTCACATATCATATCCATTCATTTATACATTACATATTAACATAATTACACATGTCCAAGAGGTCATAGACCATATACATCAATGGATTACATCATTTGACATATCTATGGTCTTAAAGAATAAAAAACTTTGCATTTTGTTGTCAAATTCTTTCCTTTAAGGTGGTTAGCTTCCATTACCTTGTTCACTTGGTCCACTTAGCACGTGAGATCATTGGAGAGGAGGGAATGAGATTCAAAGAATCCCAATAGCTCATCTCCCATTCAATCATACATAATGGATAGAAACAAGTCTCATAAATGCATGTATCATCATGCTGACATGTGCAAACATTCAAGAGGCATTTTCATCATTTGAGAAAGTCATACATAGCATACAAAAGCTTGCCAAGCAAGTGGATTGGCCTCATCCAATTTCTTGTGGATATTGGACTTGCCTCACCCATTCTTTAATGCATTATTGGACTCAACCATGCTCTTGGGAGCCCACTTGGCTTTTGGGAGACTCTTTGCTTTGTCTCAACCAATCTTAAGGGTTCTTGGCTTATCCTCACCATGGCTAAGGGTTTTTGGCCTCACCACACTCAAGCAAACCAAAGCACATACCATAAACATCATATAAAACATAATATGTCATCATAAAACCATGGCATGGAAAATCATGTTATCATACTTTTCATGGCTTGAAAATACACATACACACATTCTAAGACAAGCTAAACACACATCCATGCATGAAAGAAGGTAGAGAGAGCTACCTTATACACAATCACACACTTTTCTTCTTGAATCTCCCTCCCTTGCTTCGGCCACACATACACAAAAGTGTGGGGATGGTTTCTCTTGGCCTAAACACACTTGCTTGAACTCTAGCTTGATCTATAACCTCATTATGGTTCCATAATTGCACCTAATGAAGCAACACCCCTCATATAAATTCTAGGCTTCATTCTTTTCTTTCAAATATGATTCTTGACTCCTTTTAAGCCTCTTGGAGTCATCACATAATTAAAACCAAGAGCCTAACTACATGTTGCTTTTTTAGGTCATAATATGGAACATAAAGCACTGACTCACTTTCTATGAGTTCTAAATTTTTCTCAAGGTCTGTCCTCATTTTCATTCATCATATATGACACAAAAATAGGCTTGAAAAAAATTTAAAACTCTCCCTAGCTACCTTAACGTACTTAGGCTAAGCCTATGGAACTTATTGGTCTCCATAGATTTTGCTTGGTTTTCTTGATGGAGGAAGCACATGGGGAGACTTCTAAGGATCTTAGGAGTTCATTTAAACTCTCATTTAGACATAGGAATCAAGGTATCAAATTAGATTTTACAAGGAACATATGAAACCCTAGACTTTGCATCTTGAATTTCCATGGTTATTTGTTAATTCTATTTGCATATTCTTAATCTCCACACCTTCTTTTCTTAGAATCACCCTTGGTTCTACCTAAAAATTAACTCCTCTTAAGTCTTCTCAAGTGGGGAAAAATAATGGAGAAGGGGAGCAAGGGGTAGCGACTATGGAAGAAGAAAAATCTTATTTTCATGGCTTTTGCTCTCCTCTTCAAATCTAAAATTTCTCCTCAATTCTCCCTTAAAATAGATTTATAAACTTCATTATAATCATAGGAAACAAAGGAGAATGGAGGAGAGGACGTTTGGATGGAAGAAAGCATGAAAAACTACCAAGAAACCATACCTTTAAGCTTAAATTCTTCCTCCTTCTTCTTCCTCTCTTGTGCGCCTAAAACCCTAGCTCCCTTCTCTGAAATTAGGCAGAAAATTCTGATTCCAAATGAGGGAGAAAGTGGGGCACCACTTATATATAGGGGTAGGAAAGTGACCTTTTCCAAATTCACATGCAAAGTAAGTCTTGAAAATGCATACATGGATATAATGGAAATCATGAACATTCAAGAAGCAAGCTTGGCATGTGAATAAGTCATATAAGACATTCAAGAGCTTGCCAAGTGGATGGATTGGCCTCACCCTTTTCCTCATGGATTTTGGACTTGCCTCACCTATTCTTTAAGAGATTCTTAGACTCAACCATTCTCTTGGGAGCTCACTTTACTTTGAGAGACTCTTTGCTTTGTCTCAACCAATCTTAAGGGTTCTTGGCTCATCCTCACCATGGTTAAGAGTTCTTGGCCTCTCCACACTTAAGCAAACTCAAACAAACATCATAACATCATTTGAAAGCATAATATGTCATTATGAAATTATGGCATATAAAATCATGCTAGCATACTTTTCATAGCTTGAAAATACACATACACACATTCTAAGACAAGTTAAATACACATCCATGCATGAGAGAAGGTGGAGAAAGTTACCTTGCACACAATCACACACTTTTCCCTTTGAATTCAAACTCCTCTTTTTGGCCACACACACACAAACTTGTGGAGATGATTTCTCTTGGCCTAGACACATTTTATGGAAGCCAATTAGGTTCATGAAACAATTTCTAAGGTCACACCAATTGCTTAGACACTAGGTTATTCTATAAACCCCATTATGGTCTATAATTGCACCTAATGAAGTAATACCCCTTAAATAATTTCTAGGCCCTATTCTTTCCTTTCAAATATGATTCTTGACTCCTTTTAAACCTCTTAGAGTCATCACACAATTAAAACAAGGAGTCTAATAACATGTTGCTTCTTTAGGACATAATATGGAACCTCAAACACCAAATCACTTTCTATGAGTGCTAAATTTTTTCCAAGGCCTCCCCTCATTTTCATTCATCATATATGACTCAAGAATGGCCTTAGAAAATTTTAAAACTCTCCCTAGCTATGGAGACTTGCCTAGGCCGAGACTATGGGGATTTTTGGCCTCGTTGGAGTTTTCCTTGTTTTCTTAAAGGAGAAAGTATGTGGGGAGCATCTTAGGGATCTTAGGAGCTCATTTAAACTCTTAATTAGGCCTAGCAATTATCATACAAAGTCAGATTTTTTAAAGTGCACACAAAACCCTAGAATTTGCATTTTGAAATCTAATGGCTAGTTTGTTGTTTCCTTTGCATATTCTTATTCTTCTCCCTTAAATACCTAAGATTCACCCTTGGTTTGGTTTAAAATTTAACTCCCTAAGGCTGACCATATATGGGTCGAAATATGCACAAGAGAAGGGAGGAGGAAGATCAAGTAGAGGGATTGCATGATAACTTGTTTTCCTTGAACTTCCTTGCTTGTTCCTTGCTTTCCTTGGCCTCCTCACTTGATTTTCGAAATTTCTCCTCTATTCTTCCATCAAAACAGCCCTCAAAACTTTAAAAAAATTATGGAGAAGAAGAGGAAAAAAGAGGATAAGAGATTGGCTAATAGAAAGCATGAAAAATAAATAAATTTCCATACTTAAAAGCTTGAATTTCTCCTTTTTCTTCTCTCCCCTTGGTGCACCACTCTCCTAGGGTTTTTCTTCTAATTTGGGGTAGAATAATCTGAAGCTAAATGAGGGAGAGTGTGAGGCACCGCCTATTTAAAGGTAGGAAGAAATGACATTTTCAAAAATTCCACTTTTTCCCTTTGTTCTTTGCATTTTTGTTTCTCCTTCGTTTTGGCTCCTTTTTTAGAACCGTCTTTTTCATTATAAAATTTAGGTTCCCAATTTAATAAAATTCCTTTGGAATCACTCAAATCAGAGTTAAATCCTTCCTGAATGAATCCATTAAAGTTTGGGTGCACCGACATTGCAAAACATCCATTGGAGGGGATTTAACTATCTCGAGACTTTCTATGGTTTTCAGGGCCTCTAAAAACCCTAGAGAACTCAAAACTTTCATTTAAAAATCCCTCCTATGTGAAATTCCAAAATTTTCTCAAAATTACAAAAATGCCATTGTTTCTTCATTCTAGCTCTGTTTTTCCTTCCGTCTAAAGCTAGGATTCTCATTTTTAGGAGACTAGAATGTCACTCAAATTTTTGAGGACCTTAACTAATCTGTTTTAGGGGACTTGCTTTGAAAACGTTCTTGTTTCTATCGTTTAACGAAAACTAGATATTACAATAAGGGGAGCAAAGGGTAGCAACTATGGAAAAAGAAAATACCTTGTTTTCATGGCTTTTCTCACTTGACTATTGTGTTCTTTGAGCTCCTCTCTTTAAATACAAATTTTTTCCTCAATTTCTCCCTTAAAATAGATTTATAAACTTCATTATAATCATAAGAAACAAAGGAAAATGGAGGAGAGGAGGTTTGGATGGAAGAAAGCATAAAAAACTACCAAGAAACCATACCTTTAAGCTTGAATTCTTCCTCTTTCTTCTTCCTCTCTTGTGCACCCAAAACCCTAGCTCCCTTCTCTGAATTTAGGTAGAAAATTCTGATTCCAAATGAGGGAGAAAGTGGGGCACCACCTATATATAGGGGTAAGAAAGTGATTTTTTCAAAAATTTTCATTTTTTCATTCATTCTTTGCATTTTTGTTTCTCCTTCATTTTAGCTCCTTTTTTAGAAATATCTTTTACATTATAAAATTTAGGCTCTCAATTTAGTAAAATGCCTTTGGAATCACTCAAATCGGATCTAAAACATTCCCGAACGAATCTATCAAAGTTTAGGTGTACCGACGTTGATAAACGTCCATCGGAGGGGATTTAACTGTCCTGAGGCTTCCCATGGTTTTTAGGGCCTCTGAGAATCTTGGAGAACTCAAAATTTTCATTTAAAAATCCCTCCTATGTGAATTCTAAAATTTGCTCAAAATTACAAAAATGTCATTATGTTTCGTAAGCTTTTTGTAAGAAATTGTTTCTTCATTCTAGCTTTGTTTTTCTTTCTATCTGAGCTTGGAATTCTCTTTTTTAGGATTCTAGAATGCTTTCTAAATTTTTCAAGACCTTAACTATTTTATTTCGGGGGACTTCCTTTTGTATCCGATGAATTTTGTTCGTTTACAGAGAAATCGTATGTTACATTTTTCACATTTCCTCTAATTTTCAAAGAACCAGATGTTACATCTGATGTGTGCTTGAATTACATTGTATAATTGGATAGCCATTGCACTACCCTTGACTGATTTATATCCCTTTGTGTGACTTTGATGTAATAATTAGTGTGGACTAGTTGTCGACTAATAATGTGATACTTAATTGTAATTGTAAGACTGTCTCCTTACCTACAAGTATACCTAAAACTTATCTTATGACTGAACTTGCTTGTGTGTCTGCCACCCAAGTCAAGAGGTACCTTAGGCATGGTTACTAAGGGTTTCTAGTATTCTTTTCATTGCATGTTGAGGTCGATGATGGGTTGGAGGATATACTTGTGATTAAGGAGTTTCCTGAGGTTTTCCCTAAGGAGTTTAGTGGACTACCTCCAAAGAGAGAGCTATAATTTTCCATTAATTTGGTACCCGGTATGGGTCCGATTTCTAAGGCTTTATATAGAATGACACCTACTGAGTTAGTTGAGTTGAAGAGTCAATTAGAGGAGTTACTTGAGAAAGGGTTTATTAGATCAAGTGTGTCCCCGTGGGGAACAATGGTATTGTTTGTCAAGAAGAAGGATGGTAGTCTTAGGCTTTGCATTGACTATAGGCAATTGAACAAAGTGACCATTAAGAAAAAATACCCTTTGCTTATAATTGATGATTTACTTGACCAATTAGCTGGAGCGTCAGTCTTTTCAAAGATTGATCTTAGATTGGGATACCGCCAATTTAGAGTCAATGTTGAGGATGTACCTAAAACTACCTTTAGGACTCGATATGACCATTATGAGTTCCTAGTTATGCCTTTTGGGTTAACCAATGCCTTTGCCATTTTTATGGATTATATGAACAGGATCTTTAGGCCTTATCTTAATCGATTTATGGTAGTGTTTATCGATGATATTCTCATTTATTCTAAGAGCAGTGAAGGGCATGAAGAGCATCTTAGGATAGTTCTTCAAACCTTGAGAGAGCATAAATTGTATGCTAAGTTGAGCAAGTGTGAATTTTAGTTATGCAAAGTTAAATTCCTAGGTCATATGATATCGGAACTAGAGGTAGTGGTGGATCCTAGCAAGGTAGAAGCAGTATTGAATTGGGAGAGACCTAAAATGATGATCAAAATATATAGCTTCCTAGGTCTAGCCGGCTATTATAAGAGATTCATTAAAGGGGTTTTCTTAGTTAGCCATGCCTTTGACTAAATTGACTAGCAAGGACTAACCATTTGTATAGAATGCCAAGTGTGAGAATGCCTTTCAAGAGTTTAAGGATAGGCTTACTACTGCACCTGTATTAGTGATCCTCAACCCTAAAAAGACCTTTATGGTCTATAGTGATGCATCCAAGAAGGGATTATGGTGTATTTTGATGCAACAAGGCAGGGTAATAGCCTATGCTTTTAGAAAACTTAGATCCCATGAGGAAAATTATCTCATCCATGACCTAGAGTTAGCAACTGTGGTTTTCGCCCTTAAAATTTGGAGGCATTATCTTTATGGTGTATTATTTAAGGTGTATAGTGTAATACCCGATTTTGTCAAAACGACGAAAATAGGCCAGATATAAAAGAAAGTCTCCTAAAATGAATTAGTTAAGGCCAAATAAAATTTTCATAAAATTATAAATATTAGAAAAAGGGGAATCAAGGCTTAAGATGCCTAAAACCGGGGTTGGGAATGGCTAAAGAAATTTTCTGATGAAATGCAATGGTATTTTCATAATTTTGAGCAAATTTTAGAAAAATCAAAGGAGGGATCTTTAAATAGGAAAATTGAGTTTCTTAGAGGCTTTAAAAACCATAGGAACCCCTAGAATAATTAAAACCCCTTCAGTTTACATTTTTGAATATTAGTGACCCTAAACTTTAACCCATTCATTTGGGAAAGTTTTAAACCTGATTTGAGTGATTCCAAAGGCTATTTATAGGTTAAAGAACCTAATTTTATTATGGAAAAGATAGTTTTCTAAAAGGAGTTGAAATGAGCCTTGAATAAAAAAGCTAAGAACAAAGGACAAAATTAGCATTTTAAAATGTCCCTTTAGAATCCTTAGCTATATATATGTGGCACCTCACATTTGGCCACCTAAATTCTGTCCAAGACCAGGGAGAAATTCTACAAAAAGTGGCACATAAGGAGCAGCTAAAAAGGAGGGGAAAAACTTAAGCAAAGATAAGGAAAATCAAGGATTTTCTTGCTCCTCCCTTCCTTGAACTTGCTCTCCTTCTTCTCCTCTTTCTTTTCATGGTTTTGATGCATTTTTTGGATCTATTTTGAGTCCTATACAGAGGGAAGAGGTTTAAAATTTCAAGGAGGAGTGAAGACAAGGGAAAAAGCTCTTGAAAAGGCAAGGGATCAAGGTATTTTCATGGCTTTCCTTGCTTCTTCCTTCTTATTTCTCCATAGCTCCATTTCAACCACATATGGAACTAGAAAGAGGGAGTAAAACATGATCCAAACCAAGCATGAAACCTAGGTTTTTAAGAGTAAGGAACAAGTAGATGCAAAGAAATTCCAAAAAGAACTATTAGATTTCAAGTTTCCAAAACCTAGGATTTTCTTTGCACCATGGTATGTATAAAGCTTTCTAGTGGTATTTCTGATTGTCTAAAAGTATATATGGATTCTTGAGATGCCTAAAAAGCCTCACATGTGCCATTTCCTTCAACAGAACAAAGCTAACTCCATGGGTCCTTGAATGGGTACATGTCTCGGCAAAAACAAGAAGAAGCACCTAGGGAGAGTTTTAAATATTTCTAAGGGTAGAAAGGGAGTAAACATGATAAGAGAACATCAAAGAAAGGCTTAGAAAAATTTTAGAAACCTTGGTTGGTATGATAGAAGTGTATGTTCCATAATAAAGCTTAAAGAAGCAATCTAGGTCTAGGCTCTTAGGAATGAAATTTTGATGACTCCAAGAGGCTTAAATGGGATCAAGAGACCTAGATGGAAGGAGAAAATGGAGCCAAGACCTTGAATGCTAGCACTTGCTTCATTAGGTCTTATATGACACCATTATGCAACCATAGAATAAAGTGAGCTTCCATAGTGAGTGAGTGATAATAAAACTTATTTCTATGATATAATTGTGTCCTATTTAATGTGTCTAAGCTAAGGGAACCAAGTCCCATCTCATTGCAAGTATGTGGCCGAAAAAAGGGAGAAATACCTAAAGAAAAAGTGTTGAATTCTTGCTTCAAAGTAGCTCTCTCTTCTTTCTCTTATGCATGAGTGGATGTTTATCTTGTCTTGAATGTGTGTGTGTATGTTTTAAGCTATGAAAGAGGTCTTAGCATGTATTTATATGCCATGGTACCATGAAGCTTTATTATGTGCTTAAATGATGTTTTATGAACATGTTTTGGTTTGCTTGAGTGTGGTGAAGCCAAAAGTCCCCTAGCAATGGTGAGGATGAGCTAAAAGTCTCCAAGGATGGTTAAGACAAAGCTAAAGGTCTCCCAGGAGTAATGCTTAGTTAAAGGCCTTTAAGAAAATGGGTGAGGCAAGCCTAAAATCCATAAAGATAATGGATGAGGTTAAACCACTTACTTGGCAAGCCTATGTATGCTTTGTGTGACCTCTTGAGTGCAAAAATGTTTCATGAATAATTATGCATTCCATGTTATCCATGCATACATTTTTAGACTTATAGTTGCATCTTTTATGTGTGGTTGAAAGGGAGAAAAGCTATTGGGATTTCTAGAATCTCATCCCTTTCTCCCTATTGTCTAACATGTCTAGATGGACTAAGTGAGCCAAAAATAGGAGCTATCAAGCTTGAAGGAAAGAGATTGACATGAGAATGTGCTATTTTGCTTACTTTGTAGCCATATAAATGGCAGAAGATGTAATCCAATGTTATGTATGATGTATGAGTCCATGAACAATTGTAAATATATGGATATATTGTGTATGTATGAGAATTAGTGCCATATGTATGATATAGTGGTTTTTGGACCTTGAATGGCAAGATGAGGCTTGTATGTTCTTATGTATTGCTTGGGGTGGATGAGTAAGTTTATGAAATTTGGGTTTGTGCACCTTTGAGACAAGTTTAATAGACCATTTTGATGCTTTCTCACATGCTCAAGTGGCCATGGTTGTCTTAGAAGTCAATATGGACCATTTGAGACCCTTAGAAGACACCAAAATAACCAATTGGCAACCCAACGTCAAGATCTGACCAAATGAATGAATTTGCTCATGAAATTTGGCATGCATATAGATCTCATCTAGAACTCTTTGGAAAGCTAAAGACCAGATTATTTGGAGCTTTATGAAATTAATTATGATATTTCAAAGTTGACATTTTTCTACTATTCTGGTATAAGCACTATTCATATAGTCATTTTTTGTGCTACGTCATTTGAGGGCCAAATCACATCCAATGCCCATGAAATTTTACATGAATAAACTAGACATAATAATATTTCTACGGTCACTAAGATCACCTCAATTGGATATCTAAACAGGGAGATATAAATTTTTGAAGTTCAAGGACAGTACTAGTAGTGACAAGAGACCTGGGTTACTATTCTATAATTTCCAGTATCTAGATGTCCCTTTTGTGGCTTGAATTTATTTTTAGTATAATGTAGACATCTCTGTATTTCTAGAATGGTATAGTGTGCTTGATTCAATATTTCTAGAATTAGTTATGAGTTTTCAAAGTTCATGACAGAAAGTTAGACCATCAACCTGAGGCTGCACTTGTGAATTTTGTGTATATACTCCATTTGCTTGAGTTCTTGGCCACTCATTAGGATGTTTATGAGCTGTAATTGTATATTTAAATATAATAATGAGATAGATAAGTTCATATGGTTCATGGGACATGGAATGAAAAATTTATCCATGATGTAACATGAAAAATTCCATTATTTTTATTGTAATTTCCTTGAGAAAGTAGCTTAGCCAATGAATATGCATTAGGAATGAGATGAGATAGCCTATATGAATATGGTGTTACATATAGTAACCATAAGAGTTTGAAGTATCTGTTTGACCAAAAGGAGTTGAACATGAGGCAAGAAAGGTAGATGGAGTTTCTTGAGGATTATGGCTTCTCCTTAAAGTATCATCCAGGAAGGGCAAATGTTGTCATTGATGCCTTGAGTAGGAAATCTATTCACATAGCAATGATGATGCTTAGGGAGAAAATTTTGATTAAGGAGTTAAGAGATTTGATTTTGTCCATTTCAATACATCCTAGTAGTTTTCTTTTGGGAGAATTAAGGATAGAAAATGACTTTAGGAAGAGAATTAAAGAGGCCCAAGAGTTAGATGAACATTTGGGAAGAATTAGAGAGTAGTTAGGGAATGGAGAGGTCAAAAACTTTAACCTATCAAAGGATGGTTTGGTAAGGTACTAAGGTAGAGTATGCATACCTAAGGATGAAGATTTAAAGAACATAGTGTTGTCTGAAGCTCATAAGAGTAGGTACACCTTTCACCCAGGCACCACTAAGATGTATAGAGATCTTAAGAAGAGTTTTTGGTGGCCTGGGATGAAGTTAGACATAATTAAGTTTGTTACTAGATGTCTAGTTTGTCAGAGGGTTAAGATTAAACACTAAAAACCTACAGGCTTGTTACACCCTTTAGAGATTCTGGAATAGAAATGGGATAGTATATCTATGGATTTTGTGAAGGGTTTTCCAAGGACATCCTCGAGTTATGAAGGTATTTGGGTAATTATAGATAAATTGATGAAGTTTACCCACTTCCTACCTGTAGAGCCACTTATCCTCTAGATTGACTAGCCCAATTGTATGTTCGTGAGATTGTGAGATTATATGGTGTCTCCAATAGTATTGTATTAGATAGAGACCCAAGGTTCACATCAAAATTTTAGCAATCTTTACAAGAAGCTTTAGGCACTAGTCTTAACTTTAGCACTGCCTTCTTAGTCAGATGGACAGACTGAGAAGACCATTCAAACCTTTGAGGCATGCCAAGAGCTAGTGTGCTAGAGTTAAAGGGAAATTGGAATGTGTACTTGCCTTTAGCCAAGTTTACCTATAATAATAGTTATCATTCTAGTATCCAAATGGCACCCTTTAAGGCACTTTATGGTAGGAAGTGCAAATCACCCTTATGTTAGGTAGAACTTGGGGTGAGATGAGTCTCTTAGGTCTGGACATAGTGGACCAAACCACCCGTCAAATAAGACTCATTAGGAAGAAGTTGTTGGCTGCTCAGAGTAGGTAGAAGAGCTATGTTGATAAGAGAAGGAGACCCTTAAAATTTAAGGTAGGAGACAATATGTTCCTTAAGGTTACTCCAATGAAAGATGTAGGATGGTTTATCAGCACAAGAAAGCTCAGCCCTTGTTATCTTGGTCCTTTCCAAATCCTTGAGAGGATAGGACCCGTGGCTTATAGAGTCACTTTACCTCTAAACCTAGCCATATTACATAATGTGTTTCATGTGTCCTAATTGAAAAAGTATCACCTAAACCCTTCACATGTCATTGAGCATGAGAATGTGCATCTACAAGATGATTTGTCTTATGTGATTGAGCTAAAAAGAATTGTGGACTCCAAAGTCAAATAGCTATGTAATAAGGACATCTTCCTAGTAAAGGTGGTATGGAAGGGACTTACTCTGGATGAAGTAACTTGGGAGACGGAAGAAGCAATGAGGAAGGATTATCCTACATTATTTGAGTAAGGTATATCTAATTTTAAGGACAAAATTTCTAAAAGGAGGGAAGAATGTAACACGCCAAAATTAATTAAGGCATTAATTATGGATTGAAACTAATTAAGAATAATTATTATGGAATAATTAGGAAAGCTAGGAGTTTATGGAGAAATAAATAATTAATGCAGGTTTATGATTCAATTAGGTTGAAACTTAATTTAGGCCCATAATTAATTTAAATAGGTCATAGATAAAGACTAATAGAGGCTTAATAATTTTAGGTGTAAATCCAACTTCCTATGGTGAGACTTGGCTCAAGAGAGACCACCTAGCAATGGCTCCAATCTGGTTTAGTGAGGTAGAAGCCCAAAACCATATGAAAATGTTAGAAATTCTATAGCTCAATCCTTAAGGTATGGCCCAACAAGTAAAATCTGAACTCCAAATGGACTTGGGCCCGTGGGTCAGCCCATAATCCAACTAAACCCATCTAAACCTAAAGTTCCTTTAGCCCTTCCCCTTCCTTATGTAGAAACATAAGAGACACAAAGCATTTTCAAAGGTTTAAGGTAGAGGCTAGGGTTTTCAATATATTTTCATCATTTCCCACTTCTAGAGTCAAAACCAGCCAAGGTAGTTGTTATATAATTTAATCCTCTTATATTTCTCTTTAATTTGACCTAATTGGTTTCTCATTTGGATCATTTTTACCACACCTAAAATCTAATATGGATTATTTGATGTTTTCTTGGAGGATTTTTGGAGGTTAAGGCTATAAGGGATATTGGGTAAGTGTAAACTCCTCATTTTGATGCATTTTCTATTAGTTTAAAACCCTCATAGTTGATGTATGGTATAGGTATTAATTTTGTATGAATTTGCCTAGGATTTAGGGTGATACTTTAAAGTTATTGGTGAGGGAAACTTCAAATCCAAAATTGGAGACTTGTAGTGGCTAGGTAAGTGTTTTCTAGATCGCCATTAGTATTTTAATTCTTTGGGTACCTGTTTACTACTATAAATTGATGAGTAGAAATGATAATGGTCTAATTTTGTGTTTATACACTAAGTAGCATTGTTATTGGTTTTCAAGGAATTGTCTACAAGTGAGGTGACCAGTGTGACGACTCTAACCCCTAATCATTGTAATTAAGGTAGATCACGTGATTAATAACCATAAAGCAGGGTTACACGGCATTGAGACTAATTACATATTATGGAAATACAGGGAAATTTGAACCTTAATAGTGTCAGAGTCATCAATCACATAATTATAACCACTTACATGCCTCAGGGGAAAGCAAACATTCATTTATAAGCCTTGATTATATTACCTATCATTCCCACATCACATTTATCTTCTATTAATGTTTCTAAATCATCCCTTGAGGTTACCATAAGAAAAACCAAGAATTTATAGTAAATATAGGGATTTTAGGACATTCGCAGCGGCCAATTTCCATCTAGTCACGGCCAATTCCCCTCGGCTTGACCTCTCGCATCGTTACTAATTTCGCCGCGGCGAGTTGGACCTTAGCTGCGGCCAACCTACATTGCGCCGTGGCGAAGAAGCCTCCTGGAACTTCCCTCGCTCGCCTCTCAATATTGGCCGCGGCCAATTCCTCTCTGGAATGCCTGGCTCATTTTCATAAAAGTTCGCCACGGCCAATTCCTCAATTTGCCGCGGCGAATTTCCCTCTGGATGACTCCCAAGTTAGCCTCTCGAAGTTAGTCGCGGCCAATTACATATTAGCCACGGCGAATTTCTCTCTGGTGCTCTCCCTGGGCAACTTCGCCACTATTGGCCGTGGCTAGTAATATTTTGGCCACGGCCAACCACCTCCTGAACCTACAACTCTCAAAACCTTGCCTCATACTCTCCACTCTTCCTCCAATAACCCTTTAGGGTCACTCTACCATGAATTATGCAACTCCCATGGTGTTTATGCACCTTATTTACCCAGCTATTCTACCATTTCTAATTTGAAATTTAAGTATGAAATCCCGCCCATCAAATTACCATATGACAGTAATTACACATATTGATATTTCAAGAAATTACATAAGCTCCCAACAATCAACATTCCGTTAAGGTTCCATACATCACTGATTCAAGTCAACAATCTAATATCAAAGGATTTCATTGCTCAAAATGAATGTTGAGGTTCATACATCGATTAACAGCTAATGTAAAGCCTATGCCTCATTAGTTACATTCCATACTATCAAAACACATTCTCCTACACTTGGCAATGCAGATACATGATGATACTCTATAAGAATTAACAAAATTAGAATCTACCCTATTCTACTCAGACCAAGTGTAGCTCCCCACACCGGGCCTCAGCTCATAGATGTTCATCCACTTGCTTACCCTTATCCTGACTCAAAGAACCTTCACCTGAAATGTTAATCCCATGAAACGGGGTGAGATATGAATCTCAGTAACCAAGGCAATTCCATCATATACTCCATATTAATTCGCATACATGCATAATTTCACATAAACACCAGCCGTAGACCATTCATATCAGTAAATGAAATAATTAGGCTATCATGATTACTATCCCATACTAGCAATCATACTATCACATGTTAAAGGCCATTAACACCGGAGAGGCCCGTCCACGGCACCTACTCCTCATTGAGCACAACCAGGGCTCAGTGCATCTGGGGTTTAATCATAACCCGGTGCTTGATCGAAGCACATGCACGGGTGGCAGCCACACCACAGCTCCACTATGGACTCACAAGGCCCAATCACAATTTAACAGATAGCCAACCAATTCATTCAACATTTCAAATCATTCATGTATAGAAAAATATGAAATTAAAACAGATATATAAATGGAATTAATGTAAACCCGGTTACGTCACTTGTAGACACTTGCAACAATCACCAATGGTGCAGAAATCCCCTTATAACCATAGCATTATAGAATTACCACTCTAATTCATCATTAATAGTCATAATCAGTACCCAAGGAATTTAAAATGCTAATGACTACCCAAGAATCATTTACCCAGCCATAACAAGTCCCAATTTCAGATTTAAGTGTCATCTAACAGAAAACTCCACATTCCACTGAAAATCTTAAGCAATTTCGTGCAAAACTAACACCCATTTTCTAAATCAGCTATGGGGGTCTCAAATTAACCAATAAAGTATCAAAATGAAGGGTTTAAACTCACCCAAAGTCAGCCCTAAGCTCAACCTACGAATTTCATCAAGAAAACCCCCAAACACTTACATTTCAGATTTTTGGTGGAGTGAAAATACTCCAAATGAAAAACTAATCGGACCAAATTAAAGGGAAAGATGAGGGGATTAAGTTGTATAACTATTACCTTAGCTGAATCTTACTCTAAATGTGAGAAAATGCAGAATTCTTGCCCCAAACCCTAGCCTCCTCTCCAAGCTCCGAATTTGCCTCTTGAGTTTCAGAAAAATATGAGAGTGGTTGAAGCATTAGGGTTTTAAGTGGACTTAAGTTGGGTCAAAGTGGGTCATGGGTTGCTCCAAGGTCCATCTTCATTTGGGCTTCAGATTTTTAAGTTTGTTGGGCTAGTTTAGAGGTGTTGGGCTGCAGAATTTACTAGGCCAATTTTTACACTTAAGTTGCTGAAGTTTAACTAGGTTTGGACCAAGTTTGAAGAGTTCAAGAGTTTTAGGTCTGCACAAGGATTATTGGGCCACTTAGAAGAGTCTATACAAGGTAAATCTTGGGCCTCCATCACACTAAATTATGTTAGGTCTGCACATAATCCATTGGGCCTCCATTAGCCTCTTCTCATGATCTATTAATTTAGGCCTAGATAAAATTTCTATCCCAATTAAATCTCAAACCCATATTAATAATTTATCTCTCTAAAGTCTCCATTCACTTAACTTGCCCAATGAGCCCATATTAATTACTTTTAATTAATTCTAATCCATGATTAACACCTTAATTAATTATGGGGTGTTACAACCAGGGTTAATGTTAAATTTCATGCATATGTCTATTTTAATTTTATATCTGCTGCACATGTATGGTTTTGAAATGCATAATGAATGGTTGGCTATATGATATTTTGTGTTTGGACCTTGTAAGTCCATGGTAGAGCTACAGTGTAGCTACCATGTGTGCATTGTGTTTCAATTAGGCATCGGGTTATGATCAGACCCTTGTATGCACATAGCCTAGGTTGTGCTCATTGGAGAGTTGGTGCTGTGGACAGGCCTCTCCTGGTGTTAATAACTTTTAACATGTAGAAAGTTGATTGTTAGATGGGATAGTAGTTACTGATAGCCTAATTATTTCATTTGCTGATATGATTGTCATTTCTTATGCTTATTTGATTAATTGCACATATATTAATTAAATTGAAATATTTGAATGGAATTTGCCTTTAGTTACTGAAATTTGCATCTCACCCTGTTTCATGGGCTAACTATTTTAGGCAAAGGTCTTTCAGGTAAGGATAAAAGGAAGCAAGTAGATAAACATTCATGAACTAAGACCATGTGTAGAAAATTCTGCACTTAGATGGATCTAATTAAGGATAGCATCATCATCATGTAATCATATTGCCAAGTGTAGGTATTTTGTGTTTTGTTAACCTGTTTTGTTAACCTATAATGTATCTAATGGGGAATTAGGCCTTATACAAATCTAGTATATGGTGTATGTGCTTATTTATATCTGATATGGAACCTCCTAAATATGAATGTATGACTTGACTCTTGAGAAAATGCTTTTATAGCACCATGAATGATAATATTACTTGCTTATGGATCTTGCTGTTCTCAGTACAAATTGGATTTACTGATGCATGATGGTTTGCTGAGTAGGAATCAACCCTAAGTCTTGAATTGGTGATGATAGGTATGTTGGGTAAACTAGAAAGATGAAAGCTATTAAAGCCTCACAAATTAAGGTAGAGTGACTTTTGAGTGTTATTAAAGGAAGAGTTAGAATGTATAAGGTGAAAGTTAGGGAGAAATATTGTAGAAGAGGTTCATGTTGCAGCCAAGAAGAGCTAAGCTATGGCCAGGTGTTAGGCAGAGACGAGGAGCACTGTGGCGCGAGGTGTCTTGCCGTAGTGCAAAAAGAAAAGTTGCCTAAGGAGGGTAATAGAGAGCAACCTCACCATAACACAAACTTTTCAGCCACGACGCAGGTCAAGAAAATCAGAGAATGAGCATTCCAGTAGCTAGTTTTGTCGCAGCATAGGTATAGCCACCGTGGCGTGAATAAGGAAATTTGCTACAGTAGGTTCTATAGTCTCTTTTCGCCACGATGCCACATAGGGCCGTCGCAATTAGATTTGTGAAAATGTGAGAAGTTGAACTCGAAGGCAACTTCACCATGGCATGAAAATCTTAGGCTACAATACAAGTTGCAAAACTTGGTTTTTAGGTTCCAGTAACCAACTTAGCCACGGCAGGGAAGGTCCAAGCTGCAGCGAAGGTTATCAAACTCTTATTTTTAACTTAGAGACCTTAAAATTTACTATGATAATATTGTGCAATAACTTGGAAATATTCTTAAGAGGTTTTTGTGAGTTGAAATCAGTAGCAAGATGAATCAAAGGTCTTAAATGGTAATTATAATTACTTATCAATTTGATTAGTTATGGTTGTTTAGCTAATGACTCTAATGATATCAAGCTTCAAATTTTCCTACATTCTCTCATTTTAATTAATTATAATGACTTTAGTCCTTGATTTTCATTTACTAATCATGCTATTAAGCCTAATCATGGTAATTAAGAATTAGGATTGTTACCGAGAGGAGAAGGAGGAGAAGAACTTTAGTAAAGGGAAGAGTTTAAAAAAGTTACAAAATCTTACCCTTTTGGCTATGTTTTTTTCCTCCTTTTTCTCCCTCTTTGGTGTAGTACTTAAGGCTGGTTTTGTTTCTATTTCAAAGTGGAAGTGAGTCAGTTAAGATAAGGGAGAGAAGTGGGACATGATATATAAGGGGTGGAGCTCACTTATAACATTTCCCAAAATTCTAACTATGTCCCTGAACTTTAGTTTCTCCATTTGAGCTCATTTCAAATCTTTTTTGAGAGCCTCCTTTTCTATCATAAAATTTAGATTCTCTAATTCATAAAATACCTTTGGTTTTACCCAAATTGGATTTAAAACCTTATTGAATGATTTGGCCAAAGTTACGATCAATAAATGCCTTAAATTGCATACCAGAAGGTTTTGGCCATTCCAGAGGTTCTTATGATTTTTGGAACCTCTGAGAATCCTGAAAAACTCAATTTTCCCATTTAAAGATCTTTTCTTTGAGTTTCTAAGTGTTACCTAAAATTACAGTTTTGCCACTGATCTTCGTATCTTTCCATTTAGTCATTTTGGCTCTGATTTCAGGCTATCATAAGGCTCTTAACTACATTTGTATATGTCCTACTTAACATCCATATCCTAATTAGCCTTAGTTCATTTTACTCTTGGGTCCTCATTCATTAATTAAACGATTTTGATTTTTAGTTTCTTGTAGTTCCTATTGGCCTTCACAAGGCCCGTGACTCCCTACAAATAATTCATTCCACTCTTTAAGAATGATTTTGGATTTCTAAATAATAGGATATTACACCTTCCTTTCTTAGTGGTTATTGAACACCTCTTAGGTCAAATTTGGAGTTGCACAAAGTTAGCTAAATGGAGAAGAAAGGGAGGAGGTGGCTATTTATATGAAAAAGCTAAGGTTTCATGAAGTTTCCAATTTCCAATTTTTCTCTTGATCTTTAATTCCATCATTTAAGTTCATTTCAATTTCTTTTTGAGAACCATCTTTTCCATCATAAAATTTGGATCATTTAGTTCATTAAAAATATTTTGTTTCAAATTTATGAGATTCAGAATAATCCTGAATGATCTAGTTAAAGTTTATGTCAACTATCAATAGCTTTTCTCCCTTTCAACCATATATAAAAAATGCAAATCTAAGTCTAAAAATGCATGCATAGCATCATGGGACATGTAATCATTCATGAAACATTTCTAGCATTCAAGAAGTCATACAAAACATACATAAGCTTGCCAAACAAGTGGTTTAGCCTCACCTTAGACTTGCCTCACCCTTTTTCTTAAAGGCTTCTAACTAAGCCTTACTCTTGGAAGACTCTTGGCTTTGTCTTAACCATTCTTAAGGGTTCTTGGCCTATTATCACCATAGTTAGGGGACTTTTGGCTTCACCATACTCAAACAAACCAAGGCAAGTTCACAAGGCATCATTTGAATGCATAAAATAACATCATGGTACCATGGCATATGAATAAATACTAGAACACTTTTTCATGGTTTAGCACATATATACACACATTCAAAGACAAGATAAACATCTACTCATGCATGAGAGAAAGAAAAGAAAGCTACCTTTGTCACAAATGCACACTTTCTTCCTTGAATTTAGTTCCTCTCCCACGGCCACACTCACAAGAAGGTGGGACTTGTTTCCTTTTGCCTAGACACATAATATGGAAGCCAATTATACTTTTGGAACAAATTCTAAGGCTACATATTCATTTCAAAAGCTATGTTGTGCTTATGTCTCATTTATGGTTCCATAATGCACTTAATGAAACAACCTTAGGAAAACATAATCTTGACTTCATTGTTTCCATCCATTTATGATTCTTAGCTCCTTCTAAGCCTCTTGGAGCCATCACACAATTAATTTAAGGAGCCTAGCTAGGTGTTGCTTCTTTAAGCCATAATATGAAACCTAAAGTTACATCTCACTATCCATAACTTCTAAAATTTTTCCAAGGCTTCCTCTTATCCTCTTCCATCATATATGACTCAAATCAAGCTTGGAACAAATTAAACTACCCTTTGGTGCTTCATCTAGCCTAGGCTGAAACTATACACTATATGAATACCAAGTGAGTTTGCTTTGTTTTCTTGATTGAAGATGTATGTGAGAAGCCCTCTAGGGATCTTAGAAGCTCATCCAAACACTCAATTTGGTCTAGGAATTCTTGTATCAAAACAGAATTTTAAAGGAACGCTTGAAACCCTAACTTTTCTATCTTGAAATCTAATGGTTATTTTGTTATTTCCTTTGCATATTTTTGTTCTTCTCTCTTATTTTCCTAAGATTCATCCTTAGTTTAGTTCAAATTTCGTTCCTTCTTGGCTGGCCATGCATGAGGCAAGATTCAAGCTTAGAAAGTAGCAAATTACCTTGGATTTTTAGCCTTTCTTGGATGCTTCTTCCTTTGCTTGGATTCTCCTTTTGAATTTTGAAAATATCTCCTCTGTTCTGCCCTCAAAATAGACCCAAAAACTTCAACAAAATCATAAAAAGAAAGAGGAGAAGGAGGAGAACTACTTTGCTAAAGGAAAGACTAAGAAATTCCATTAATTTTATACCTTTATTTTGTCTTCTTCTCCTCCCTTTCTCTCTTCTTTTGTGTGTATAAGTTTTCTGGTCTCACTTTCTATTTTTGGGCAGAATAAGGTCAATGGAGAAGGAAGAAGAAGGGGTATTGTAATATCTAGTTCTTTGAGAATGAGAGAAAATGTGAGAAACATAATGTAATATCCAGTTCTTTAAAAACGGGAGAAAACGTGAGAAACATAATGTACGGTTTCTTTGTAAACGTACGAAATTCATCGGAGACAAAAAGAAGTCCCCCAGATAAAGTAATTTGTGGTCCTAAAAAATTTATGTAGCATTCTAGACTCTTAAAAATGAGAATCTGACTCAGACAGAAAGAAAAACGGAGCTAGAATGAAGAAACAAATTATAACGAAAGGTTGACAAAAAGTAAGGGCATTTTTGTCATTTCGAGTAAATTTTGGAATTCTTATAGGAAGGCCTTTTAAATGAAATTTTTGAGTTCTCTAGAGTTCTCAGAGGCTCTAAAAACCATGGGAAGTTCTGAGACAGCTAAAGCCCTTCCGGTGGGCATTTTCCAATAGTGGTGAGCCCGAACTTTGACAGATTCATTCAAGAAGGTTTTAGCTTCGATTTGAGTGATTCCAAAGGCATTTTACTAAATTGGGAACCTAAATTTCATAATGGAAAAGATGGTTCTCAAAAAGGAGTTAAAACAAATTAGAAACGAAAATGCCAAGAACGAAGGGCAAAATTAGAATTTTAAGAAAAGTAGCTTCTTGAACCTTCTTTAAAAATCATGCCACTTCTCCCCTCTCATTTAGGCTGAATGTGTTTTGTCTAAAAGCAGAAAAGAAGAGTAGCTACTAGGGTGCACAAGAGAAGTGTAATATCCGGTCCCTCAAAAATGTAAGAAAACATAAGGAAATGCGAGAAACTAACATACGGTTTCTTTATCAACGTATGAAATTCATCGGATACAAAAGGAAGTCCCCCAAATAGAGTAAATTGAGGTGCAACAAAATTAGAATAATATTCTAGATCACAAATAATGGTGAGTCAAGGCCAGAGGTGCCCTAAAATTAGGGCCAAAATAGATGAAAAAAAAAGGATCCCGAAGAGTCTTCAAAGTTAAGTATGAAAGTGCCAGGGACTTGAGGTCCAACAAAATTAGAATAATATTCTAGATCACAAATAATGATGAGTTAAGGCCAGAGGTGCCCTAAAATTAGGGCCAAAATAAATGAAGAAAAAAAGGGGGTCTCGAAGAGTCTCTGAAGTTAAGTATGAAAGTGCCAGGGACTAAAATGCAAAGAAAAGTTATGTTCCAGGAAAAATGTATAAATTGCTCGAAAGTTCAGGGAACCCTAGTTTCACCTTCTATTCGTGACTTTAGGCACGAATATAAAAATATCGGGCAAGAATCTTAGAAATCCATGACCCATGGTTAAACTCAATTTGATGAGATGGGTCTAATGACGCCATGTCTGGATGGCCAGGTGGGATCCGGTTAGCCCGATCAGTAGCCATGAGCAAAATAGAAAAAAGAAGTTGTAACAATTATAGAAATAGAAATAGCTAAAAGGCTAAGAAACCCTAAAGGAGTTTCAGGGACTAAATTGTAATAAATAAAAATTTTATAGCACAATTATAATATAGAATGGTGAAAATTACATATAAAGACCCGAATGTGTGATTGACACCAAAATTTATAAGGATCGAGCTTAAGGGCCCCTGATCCATGTTTGAGTCTCAGTATGGCCAAAAAGTAAAGGAAACAATATTTATAAATTTTAGAAAGTCTAAAGGTATATATTGTACCATAAAACCTTTATCGAGCCCGGACACTGATTTTTAGACTACTATAAGGCCTAATAGCCAATTCTAAAAGCCCAATAAGAGAAGAAAAGATATAATTAGGGCTTTAGAGAAGATGAAATCCAAATATAAATATAAAATAAGAAGAAAAGAAGAAAAGGATTTTAGTTAGTTTAAAGAATTAACCATGGTTAGGTTAGAAATTAACCATGGTTGAGTTAAAAAAATTAACCACGGTTACTATCCATGACTTAAAGGCTAAGAAAAGGTATTCAAGTGTGTGACCAAGGAATTTTTGGAAGAAGATATTTAGTTATGAAATTAGAAAATCAAAGAAAAAAAAAGAATGGAAGGCTAAGATTTGATTTTGAAAAGGTTGATCTAAGGGTCCAAATTTAGTATGACCATTTAACTTCATTTAAATTCATCTCCTTCACCTCCATTCCACCATTTTCATGCCACACACAAGAGAGGAGAAGAGAAAAACGTGAAGAGAGAGAGAGAGAGGGAAAAAAAGTGAAAAAAGAAGTGAAATCAAGCAAAACTACCACCATCCTTCACCAAATTTCTTCATCTTCTTCATCCTCC